>JAKSZT010054473.1:1976657-1994543 GCA_026826555.1 Tolypeutes matacus | reverse complement strand
AGTACATTAAAAAATGCTTCTGAAGTTCAGGTACAAAGAAAGTAAGAGGACAACATCACGTGCATCAACAAGTATTGTTTGTATCATATTTCTCAGTGAAATATAAAATCACTCAATAAAAGAATTGCCCATAGTAATAATATTATTTTTGAATTGGAAATCATCATTACAACAAGAAAAATCTGCATACACATAAAATCATTTTCTTTACTTGGACCCACTTGAAAACCAAAGTTGCAGGCTCACTGCAGAAATAGATGCAAACAAGGAGTCACGGCCATGATCTGCTTATCCAGTGGCAGAAGCCACTGGAACCATAAACTGGCAGGAACATTTAAATGTAATATTGATGATTTGCTGGAAGCTGATTGAGGACTAGGGTGAGAAGGAGAAACTCTTGGGAACAATAGTCTTCCGGGAATGCCTACTTTCATGGGATTTACTTCTGCATCCTCTCCAAATTTTCACTGGGAAGATCTGAGAATGATTTCTTTGGGACTCTGTCAAAGGGAATAAAAGTGCAATTCTCTTGAAATAAACATAGAGCCTTCTTTACAACAAAGGCCTACACTCCAGTAGGAAAGTCTTCACCAGAGCCTTGTCATAGAACTATGGGGGAAGGACATTCCTCCCACTCTAGCCAACTCTAGCCTTTCTACCTCACCTACCTGGGGGGAAATTTATAAGAAGAAACACTTGTGAAGGCCACAGACTCGAGACACACGCCCACTAAAAGACTGAGACTTCATTGGAAGATTATGGAATGCTTGCACCACATCACACTTTATCAACAAAACCAACAGGTCTCCAGTATAGAAACAGAAGATTACAGCTGAAAGAGTTGCAAGACACAGACATAACTTACCTATAGAAGAACAAGGATATGAATTACAGCAAGCCTCTCACCAGAAATCATACAAACAAAAATGCAGTGAAATATTTAAGTGTTGAAAGAAAAACATCCACCCATCTATATTCTATTCTCGTGGAGTTATACTTTCACATTGAAGAAGAAATGAAGACTTTCACAGCCAATCCATGAGGGAAGGAATGCATCACAGGGGAGCCTCCCTGCAAGAAATGTTAAACGAGGTTCTTTTAGAGAATGAAAGCAAACTAAGATCTACATAAAGAAAGGAAGACCGTTTAAAAATGAATAATGATAAAACTAAATATTTTATTTTTCTTATTCTATATTGATTTAATAGTTTAAATAATTCTTTAAAATTATAGCAACAATATATTGGGTGGTTATAACATATGGATAAGTATAATGAATGACATTAGTGTCACAAGATAATGGGAGTGGTGTTGGGGATACTCTGTTGTAAGATACATGTACCACCTGTTAAACATAATAGTGTTGTTTAAAGGTGAACTTGCGTTAGTTACAAATGCATGTTGTAAACCTAGGGCAATCAAAAAATTTTTAATTAAAAGAGGTATAATTGATTTACTCAGAGAGGAGATTTAAAATATAATATAAAATGTTCAATTAAAAGCAAAGAATGCAGAAAAAGAAGTCTTTGGCTTTGAATAGAATCCATTAACAAGCATGGATGATATGAATCAAAATATATCAATACTTATTTTAAATTTTAACGGTGAAACACACCAATTAAAAGGCAGGATTATCAGAATGGAAAGGAAAAAAAAAGATTCAACTATATGTTGTCTACAAGAAATACATGTTATTTAAAAAGAATAAGGTAGCTTAAAAGTGAAGGGATGGAGAGAGATACCATGTTAACATTAATTAAAAGTGAGCTGGAAAAGGTATATTAATTTCAGAAAGATCAGACTTCAAAACAATGGAAATTATCAAAGATAAGAGAAATTCTACATAATGATAATGGGGTCATTTCTTCAAGAAAACAAAACAATCCTTAATTTATTTCCATTAGGCAAAAAACATCTAAATAAAAAAGCAACTGATAGAATTGAAAGGAGAAATAAAAAACCTGCTATTGTAGTTGGAAATGTCAAATACCCCTGTCAGTAACTGATAGATAAAGGAGGAAGAAGCCAAATAAAGATATAGTTCAACAAAACAGCACTATCAATCAGCTTGTTCTAATTTATATTTATGGAATTCTCCATCTAACAACAGAAGCATACATTTTCTTCTCAATCTTACATGGAACAATCACAAAGAAAGACCACATTCTGTGGCTAAAACATCAGAACAAATTAAAAAGAAAGGAAAACATGCAATGTAGCATTAAATTCACACATTAGAACCACTGTCATGCCCATACACCGCACAACTACACCTTTCCACATTATCATAGATTTTGCCCATATGGACATTGGCTCACAACTCATACAGGACAGGGCACACCTGGGGCAAACTTATATGGAATATAAAAGTGATCTTCTTGTCATAGTGTGTTATATCAGTGGATGGAGACCCACACAATAAACAAGAAAATACTAAATTCCCAGCCTGAGGAGTTCTCAGTTAGAGAGACAAGAATCCCTTGAGAACAGAGTCAGTGCCTAATAAAAGAAAACAGACCGACATGACAAACCCTCAATATTATTGCGAATAACTATAAATCTTGTTCTTCAAAAAGTGAAACTTAGTGGTTACCATAGGTCCTGAGGGGTGGGGGAGGGAAGAATAGAATAGATGGAACATAGGACAATTTTAGGGCATTAGAATTTTCCTGCATGATCTTGAAATAATGGATACAGACCATTTTAAATTTTGTCAAAATTTATAAAAGTGTACGATCCAAAAGGTAAATCATAATGTAAACCACCGACCATGGTTAGTAGCAATGCATCAATATTTGTACATCAATTGTAACAAATATACCATCCACATGTAAAATGTTATTAATAAGAGAGAGGGGAAAAGGAGGAAGGTATTAGGTATATGGAAATTCCCTATATTCTGTACATGGCTTTTCTGTAAACTAAAGATTCTTTGAAGATAAAATGAATAAAATAAGACACTGGAGGAATGTACTGAATAAAATGTCACCGTATACACTAGACAACAGATTTTACAGTGATAAAAAATATAATGTCTAAAAATTTTTTTATTTCAGTTTTTAAAAATTTTTATATTTTAATTGTTATTTTCAGAACTATCATTATTATTTTATTTTCATACTAATTTTATTTGGTTATTTTGTTGGCTTTATTTTTGGAGCTGTTTTAGGTCACAGAAGGTTCACAACTGTGGCAGGGGAGGATTATTGGGGCAGTGTGTCCATGATGGTGGATGCATGGGCATATGAATGTGTTCAAGTGTTCATGGGGCATTGTCATGGTTGGTGGAGATCAACACAATAACCTAAAGAATATCAAATTCCCATTCTGTGGAGCTCTGCTACATCCTCTAATGGGACAGCAAGAATCCCCAGAGTACAGGGGCAGTGCCTAGTGAAGGAGGACAGACCATTGCTACAGGCCCTTGATATTGATGATTGTGTTTATGAATCTTTTCTTCTGAAATTGCAACTTAGCCTAGTATTAAATGTTGCCTAAGAACTACCTCCTGAGGGCCTCCTTGTTGCTCAAATATAGCCTTTCTCTAAGCCAAACTCAGAATAGAAACACACTACATTCCCTCTGGCATGGAACATGGCTCCCTGGGATAAGCCTCCCCGGCACTGAGGGATTATTACCAAGCGCCAACTAGCAATGCACCTGGGAAAATACTTTGATCAAAAGGGGGAAGGAGTAAATACAAATGTGTTTTTATGGCTAAGAGGTTTCAAAGTGAGTCGGAAGGTTGTTCCAGAGGTTACATTTATGCACATCTCATCAGGATCTCATTGACTGCCACAGTAAATATTGCCTCAAAACACCAGGTTCTTGAGGACTCTAGAGACATCCAGACACTATAGGCAGAGCAGACAGTTCAGAAGTTTGGCACCCTGCCAGTGGACTTTACTTTGGAATTTATGCTTCCCAGTGTGACTGAGTTGAACTCAGTTGTGGTTTCCCCATACATGGCTCTTCTGCCCTTTCTATTTGAACCTATGGTTAGTACTATACTTGATATGTGTATGTCCAAGAAACTTAAATCTTTCATCTGACCACATATATGTTGGGCCCTAAATCTTAGCAGAGTTGCAACACCTACTGTTCAGTTTATTGGACTCACCAAGGACAACTAACAAGGAGATAATGATGGACAATGACCATTCCAGGAACAGTGTCTGCAACTGCAAGCAAGACAGTTCCATCCATCTGCCTCATGGAATTTAAACCCCCTCTCAATTAGAAATAGAGTAGGCATCACCAATCCCAAATCCTCAATATTGGGGAATGAACAATGAATTAAAATTGACTTATTATTATTCTATTGTAGACTTATTATTATTCCAGTAATGGAAGAACTTGTATCATTGATATAAAGGCAGTGACCACCAGAGGTTCTGAGGGGAGGGAGAGGGAAGGATAGATGTAATATGGGGACATTTTGGGGACAATATTTTCAGGTGTTGTCCTGCATGATGTTGCAATGACAGACACAGAGCATTCTGTATTTTGTCATAACTTAAAAAATTGTGCAAGACAGAGTGTAAACTATAATGTAAACTTTAATCCATGGGTAGTGGCAATGCTTCAATATGTGTTCATCAATTGTAACAAATCTACCACACTAATGAAGGATGTTAATATGGGGAAGTTTGGAAGGGGTAGGGAGTGAGTCATATGGGAATCCCCTATATTTTTTATGTAACATTTAGGTAATCTAAAGTTCCTTAAAAAAAAAAAAAAAGAAAAAATTCATATATTAGAAAAGAAAGTTCTATAGGAAATAACCTATACCACTACTATAAGGAACCTGGAGAAGAGCAATTAAACCTGAATAGACAGAAGAGAAGAAATAATAATATGAAAGCAGAAATCAATAAAATTGAAAACAGGAAAACATAGAGAAAAATCATCAAAACCACAGGCTCAGTCTGTGAAAAAAATCAATAAAATTTCACTTTAGGCATGCTAACACAAATTACTAATATCATAAATGAAAGAGGGGTCATCACTAGTGTTATTATGGACATGAAAGGATAATAAAGGAATACTAAAAAGATTTACATGCCCCCAACTTTGATCATTTAAATGGAAGTAGACCAATACCTTGAAAGACACAAACCATTAAATCTCACACAAGGAGAAAGAGATGTTCTGTATAGGCTTATATCTATTAAAGAAATTGAATCAATCATTAATAATCTTCCAGTAAAGAAATCATTGGGATCAAAGGATTTCACTGGTAAATTCTAGCACATATCCAGGAAAAATGATAATGATGCTTCACACCTCTTCCAGAATATAGAAACAGAGGTAACATTTCTGAACTCATTCTCTGAGACCAAGAGTACCTTAACAAAAAAATGAGATAAAAACATTATAATAAAGGAAACTTCAGATCAATATCTCATGAAAATAGATACAAAAATCCTCAAAAACATTAGCAAATTTAATCTGTGTATAAATAAGTGGCAATTTATTCTATGTAAGCTAGGATGATGCTCAATTTGAAGAACAGGAAATGACATCCACCATATCAATTGACTAACGAAGAAAAATAAAGTGATCATATCAACTACACAGAAAAAGCATTTGACAGAGTCCAACAACTAACCGTGGTAAAAACTCTCAACAAGCTAGAAATATAGGGGAATTGCTCATTTTGATAAAGAATATCTACAAAAAACCCTACAAGTAACTTTTTAATACTGAGAACTGAACACATTGCACATCAGATCAGGAACAAGACAAGAATGCCCTTTTCTGCTATCCTTTTTCAATGTTCTATTGGAAATCATAGCTAGTACAATTAGGCAGAAAAGGAAATCAATGATATGCAGACTAGAATAGAAAAACTAAAACTGTCTCTAAACTCGAATAGTCTCATCTCTGATAACATTTTTGCCTATAAGTCACAGAAAACCTCTTGCTTTTCATATATTTTAGTGATTCAAGTTTCAATGAAATATCACAATTTTAATATGATTGTTTTTTAATGGAAGCTAAAATGTGTAGGGCAATGGAAAAGAAATTTCCTTATTTGAAAAAAAATATTTTTAAAAGATTAAGAATCACTTCCATGCTAATATCCTGAATTAAATGTGGTTAGAAAGAAAAAGGAAATATAAAACAAGATGTAATTTATTCCCAATTTTTATCTTATAAAGAAATTCTGTTTTGTGAAAGCAAATAATCATGTTAGTAAAATTATGATGCTGTTTTATTATTATTTTATGTTTAACAGTAATATTTTTACCCTCTAGATAATGGCAAACTTGCTGAAATAATTAAAAAAATAATAATCTTCAAATATTGCCAACATATTTTTTGTTTCCTTAAAGTATATTATGATATGTCAACAGTAATCTCATTACTGTTTCAAAATGTCATTTATGAAATCAAATATTTTCATAAAATTTAATCACAAAATTTAGAAAGGTTAATTTAAAATTCTTAATATTAGCAAACAAACAAACAAACAAAAAATTCTTAATATTATTTAAAATGATGGTCCTTAAAATGGTGACTCCTTTTTACATCATATTCAGTTATTTACCAAATATCACTAATTTGTCACTTGAATTACAAAACATTGATTGTCTTTCCATTTCCATCACCACTTTGGACACAGATATAATATACTAACTGGATTATGGCAAGTATGATTTAAATGATTTCCTGAAATTCACTATAGGAAAAATATTTCTGATAGAAGTATGCTTTAATCATAGCCATTTTTAGTCCTATTCATTGGGCATGTGGACTAAAAAGGAAAATAATTAAAATAAATGACAGGCTGCCTTTAATTCTCATCCATTTAAACATGTTAGAATAGCATCATAAAATTATACGTTTTAAAATTAGCTGAATAATGAGTAAAATCAAAAGTTCTTGCCTAACCACATCACGGAGGCTAATTCCATGACACCCTTCATTTCCAGCTCATCCTTGAGACTCACTATCTTGTGGCTCATTCTAATTCAAATGACACCGACCCCTTCATATTTCCAATATTCATTCCATTCTATTTCTTCAGGTTAGAAATATAAAAGTAAAATGAATTTCAAGGGATAAGATGAGGGTGCATTTTTGCACTTTACTTCCTAATAAAAAGGTACTTTTTTTTGCATAGCATAGTGTGAAGGTACATGGGGAAGGTTACCCAGCCTGGAGTTCCGAATTCAAGCTAGGCTTTTTGGAGGACCTGAAGTTATATATTGAGAATTGCCATGTCCCTTTGGCAACTTTCTTTTCTTTCATAAACAAATATTTCACAGTGTTTTCAACTGTGATTTTTCTTTCCCGTAACCTCTATAAATCCCCCATTTCATAAAATCTATCTGTTCCTACAACATCAGTTAGACCATCACCGAGGTTACCAACAACATTACAATCATCAAATTTATTAATCAGTTCATGATTTATACAACTACTAGCTCTGTGAAATCTAGGGGAACATTTTCTTCTTTTGGTGTCTTTACAATATGTAAAGTTATTCTGTTTTAACTTCTGTCCCCTACCTCTTGAATACTATTATTCTCCAGCATTCTGTAAACTTTCACCTAAGCCACTTTGCTTAATGCCACATTCTACTTGTACCTGTGATCTGAATATTCTTCTTTCTAAATTAATGTCTCTTCTCCATCCCTTCTATCACAGAATTAGTTAAAACTTTTACCATTATTTCCTTTTTCTGGACTCTGCTAGAATTTTCATCTTCCATACTACTAGTGTTATACTGATGTTTTTAAAATACACATTTTCATCCCCCACTTATTTTGTACTCTTTAGTGAGTATATTGTATGTGTTGTGGAAGAGCCTAAAGTAGTTGCACCTTAAGACATAATGATATCCCTCAAATACTGATAGTACCTGGAAAGGTGATCATTGTGCTTACATCGTATTTGACCTCCAAAACCATCCTGAAAAATTCTACTATGATATTAAGTATATGCACCATATAATTATTATGTTCTTGTTATTTTTACATTCCAACATTCAATTTTTAGTTATATAGAATCATACAAATTTATTCTTATAAATCAAACTGGGCTAGAAAGTTCTGGTATTTGCCAATTGAAAGTATAGAATTAAATGATTTTAAAAATGAAATGTTTCATATGAAAATTTTATGAAGCTAATGAAAATCCTTTTCCCACACAAAAAAATATTTTGGTTCTTATGAAATTTAAAACTTATGCTTGAAAAATAGTCATCATATATTCAGTACATGTACTTGTCTTCTATTACTGCATAAAGTTTTACCACACATTTAATAGCTTAAAAGAGCACACATTTACTATTTCCCAGCTTTTGTAGGCCAGGATTCCACACATGGCTTAGATGCTGCTATGCTCCTGAGACTCTCAGGAGGCCAACACTGGGATGTCACTGAGGCTTAAATGGGGAAGGATCCACATCAAGCTCACCTGGTTGTTGGCAAGATTCAGTTCCTTGGGGGTTATCAGACTGACACTCAGTTTCCTTGCTTGCTTTTGGTAGGAAGCCGCCCTCAGTTCCTTGCACATGGACCTACCATATAATGACTCATTTCATCAAGGCTTGCAAGGAAGAGAATCAGTAGAGAGAATCAGCTAGCAAGAATGAAGTTACAACCTCCTGAAAGAAATCACAAAAGTGACATCAGCATTGTCATATTCTATCAGCCTCTAAATCACAGGACCCTACTCTACTAAAGACCAGGGAATTATACAACAGTGTTAATACCAGAAGGGAGGGATTAGTGGGCCCATCTTGTGATCTATCAGCCACAATACATGACATTACATATTATTTATCAGTAAATAATTTGAAGTATATTTTTATACTTAGTCTTTAAGTTAAACTTTTAAGTTTAAGGAATATTTTATAATAAAACACACTCTTGATAGGCAGAACACAAACATCTTAATAAGTTACACATTTTGTGCTAAACAATATTTTCAAATTTCAATAAAGTGAAAGTTAGCATTTTTGGGTCTCTTATAGTGAACTCCACAGAAAATAATTTTATCTTTACGATAAAATGCTGTGATGATTTATTATATTAAACTTCTTCCAGATCATTTTATTTAGCTTATAAAAAAGAGTTTGACATGGTCAAATTTAGTTGTCAAAATTAATGAAACTGTTACAGAAAATTTAGAAAATAAAGAAAAGAAAGTCCTCTATAAAACTATTATTTCGATGTATTTATCCTTTTATAATAGTTATTCTTTCCAGTACTGTTTAATGCATTTTATGAAATTGTCATCATAGAAATTGCATAGTTTTATGTCAATAAATTTCACCTATTGCTACAGAAATTTCATGACCTTGATTTCTATTGGTTGAAATATCAAGTGGATTAGTCATTCACTTTTCATTCAATACATATCCTTTTATTGGTTTTTTAGCATTTATAGTTAATTTTGAAAACAGCATTCTAACTAAGTAAGTTTCTTCTATTTCTAACAATCAAACAAATACTCATAGTAGAAAAGACAGGATTGCAAAATGAAGAAAATAAAGACAATGTACAGTTGCCACTAGTGAAATATAATGGTAACTTTTAAGACCATTTCTTTACATATTCATTTGTGTGAAATTCCATGTCACGTGTACATATACGTGCATATATTCAATATTTAAATAAAAATGGTATCATATTTTACATACTATTTTGTGACATGGTTTTTTAATTTTATAGCATATAGTAATATTTTCAGAGGCTAATCATAATAGTACAGTATTTTAATCGTGGCAGAATAATTTATTTTATGAGGCCATTACAAACCCAATTTTTGAGAAACTGTTTCTTTTCTTTTTTTACAAAAAAAAATCACTAAATATCCATATAAGAAATATTTTTCCATTTCTTTGTTTACTTCCTTAGGAATATTATTAGAATTTAAATTCAAAGCTTATAAAGAAAGCATATATTCAAGGAAGGCTTTTATTTCTGCTGCTTAATTACTCTCTTGAAAGTTAGTGCTAATTTAAACCTTTTCCCAGAAGTTAAGGCCTTTATCTTGCTTTCTTACCAACACTGATTGGTATTGTTACTTTTATCATTAGTCAATTGGATAAGCCAAAAAAAGAATTTTAGATTTAAAAAAACATTTCCTTCTATATTGATTGTTACATAGTTTCTTTTATATTTATTCATTTTCATTACATTTCTTCTGTTTTTATCTGCTAATATCTTTTTCATTTTTAATAAGCCATTTTTAATAGGCCATTTCATATTTTCCTTTTACATTTGTTGTTGTCATCATTCATTTATTGGTTATATATGATATAAATATTTTATCAGTTTGTTGATTGTATTTTAAATTTTACATGATTGTAAAATGTGAAAATAGATAATAACATCATTCTTTAAAGCTAATTTATAATGAAAAGCAACCCTTTATAGTATCTGAATCGTTTCAGTTATTTATATATTTATAGAAATCTAAAGAATGCAAAAATGTTAAGGGTTTCATAAATAATTTTAGACACAAAATAACTTTATTTTGTAGCTGTTTGGATATTAGACCTTTATCCTTTGGTACACCATTCTACTCACCTAACATATCTAAGACAGACATTTTCAAAAATTTTACTATATGACAATATAAAATTGTACGGATTTTATGTTCAACTGTCCTCTTAAAGCACATATTAGAAAGGATCTTAGGATGTGCAATATAATGAAATAATTTTTTAAAATTCCTGACAATCTCTAAGACATTCTATATATAATAAGATTCAAAATTTCAGATACAGGCTTTTTATTTTTTAAATACAAATTATTATAATACTGTGGGTACAAATTTATAGAGACTCAATTTTTTTGAATAATGCACCTTGGGCAAGTTACCTAATCCCTTCTCAGCTAAGTTTCTTCATTTGTCAAATGGGAATAATAAAAATACCTAGCACATAGAGTTCTTGCTGAATATATTAAAACCTGGCACAATGTAAATGTTCCTCTATGAGGAACTAATGAAAGTGTTCTTATGGTAATTTTAAAAATAATATAATCTGCACGTATATAAAATTATAAATACTAAATTTTCTAGAATAATAACTTGAATATTAATACCCCACCTGTCCAATGGAAAGTGAAAAACCTGCCAAACTGTACACTTTGATTTATTATTCTTATTTGATCTGCTAAATAAGAGTATGGATTTTAAAAATTTGAAATTTCATTTACTTTTGAAAGGTTTATATGTGAATGATGGTACATTAATTGTCATTTTCCATCTGTTGATTGATATTTCCCCAGTTATTCTTTGTTTACATAAAATTTATTTGTTTGGATCTATTCCCTTATTTTTCAACATTTTTATCTAAGATGATTTTTAATGTATAAATAGGAGAAATATTGTCTATGTTTTCTTACGTAGTGAATCTAAATGGGATTTTATTTGTTAGAGTCACCTAATTACTAAATAGATATAATGATATAGTTCATATCACCTGAAATTACTAATATCTTTTCTTGTGAAATATCATCCTGGTAGCAGTTGTCAAATGATGGTATTGTTATAATTATGCATAATACTATGAATTGCTCCATTAGGAGTCCCTGGGTTTCTGGATTTCTAGCTTAATAATTTATATAAGATGGTAATTTCCTATGGGATGAAAGTAATTCCCCATTTCAAGCACACTGTGAACATACATGTGTGTTTACAAGTGAGCATAGTGCCATTTGGATTGTCACATTAGACAGGGTTTGAAGAGTCTTTATAAATGAAGAATTGAGTCACAAACCATATACCTACCTTTTGAGTCCAAATTACTGCTTCTTATTCTAATTTATTTGTATATGATATTTTATGAATATAGTTTCCAATAAAATCTGAAGCATTTTGTATTCAATACATATAGATGAAAATTGGCCACAGAGGTTTTTCTGTTTTTTCCTGGATTCTATTTTCATTTATTTAAATTTTTATGAAGCAGAATGCATTACATCAAGCCAATTTCTCTTTCAAAACATAAATGAGTAATAATTAGGACCCAGAGATTTCTGAGAAGCACAGGATTAGCCAAGCAGCAATGCAAGCTCACATCTGCAGCCAGTCTAAAAATGGCACAGAGACCTAATTCTGCTCCAGCACAAATGTAATTTGCTTCACTGCATTTGCACATGGAAATAAATTGGTGCCTGTGTTTGTTTAAACCCATTTTCTACTTAATTTTATATTGTATCTTTTGCAACTAGGCTGCTGGGAAAATAATATACCTGTACAGTTGGTACTACTGTAAATTGTGATAGAAACCAAACAATTATTTCAATATTGCCTTGTAATTATTCTAGTTTTCCCTAATTAACAATCTCTCATTTTTGCCACTATTTCAAATTTTGTCAATTCTTCTCAATCCTTCAAACTCACCATCTTCCCCAATCACCTTCTGCCTCTTAGAAGAAATAGAAGAGATATCCCTCAACTTCCTACCACCAAAGACACAATCTGAACAGAGTTCACACTCATCTTCCTTCTTTCTACCTCCTCATACTGTATTCACTGCCTCTTCCATACTGCTTTATTATCTTCCTGTGGGTTCCTTCCTTATGATTTAAACAAGCTCATGTGGAACATGTGGAAACAACCTTCCAGCAGCATCACATACACAAAATATGCAATTAATATGATCTGATTTAGAATTCCAGCCCAGTTCTCTCTCCTAACTTCAGAATTGAATATGCAATTTATTTCTGGATACTTTTACTTGAAAATCACTCAGGTACATCTTAAATTCAATATATGCAAAAGTAATTCTGAAATTCCACCTCCGCTTGCCATTTTGAATCTCTATTTGGCCCACCTGTGACTTTTTTCTCTCCTTATAACAACAATCCTGACAACACTGTGATTTCACCATTTAAGTATTTCTGAGCTCCTCCATTATTTCATTTCTATAGCCACTGTACTAATCAGCCATCACTAATGTTTAACTAGATTAGTGATACTATCTCCTCTGCAAAGATCTCAACTGTTCTAATTGGACCTACCAATTCACAACTCTGAAGCTAGACAGATATCAGTAAAATAAAAATTTCCCCTTTTTATACTCTACATGAAATTTTCTCATGGCTCTCAGATAAAATCTGAGCTCCTTTACTAGCAAAGCCAGCCCCTTCTTGATATGACCTTTCTTTAATCATAGAGCTTATCTTATCATAAAGCCCTTCACTTTTATACTTAGAAGCTGAACATTCCTATTTCCTCAAAAGTGTCCAGTGTCACACTCACCTCAAATCTTTGCCTACACCTTATTTCACTTGGGCATTGATGAAATCCTATTAACTAGCAAATTGCCATGCACATAGATTGGGCACAAATATATTTGCTTAAAATATTATTTAAGCTTTTAACTAGATTGATATTTGAAATCCAGAAGTTCATATTGTGAATAAAATATTTGGAATAAATATAATCATGTGAAACATGTAATTCTATGAAAGATGTAATTTTAAATTTCCATATGCATTTTGATTTAATATGTTATTTATACAAACTTGCAGTTTATAAATTTACAATATCTGCAACTGAATTTGCAAAGAGGTAATTTATAACTCAGATTTCATTTCTATGTAATTTAGAATCGCCATTAAGTCATTAGACTTACCATCAATATTTCATATGAATCACCAACCTAATTACATCACATATTGGTATAAAATAATATCTATTTTAAGAATACTTTATTGATAGTCATAGCATAGGGGAAAATTCTGGGATTTTGTACCTGACAAACTTGTGTTTCCATCCAAGTTATGCTACTTCCTTCTTGAGTCACCTGGGGGAATAACAATTATGAAAGCTACCATTTGGATGACTAGCATATACTATATCTAATTTAATTTTCAATACTTACTTGTTAATTAGGTATACTTTTCTAGGACATCTAGTTAAAAGTTGAAAGAATAGAAGCCCATGTTGCCTAAGGTCATAGAATGAATGAACAATACAGCTTAAAACCACAGATCATGTTTTACCATTATAATCATTTACCTTTTCTTACCAAAATTTGATTTTTGTTGTGAGGATTACAGTCTATGTTTTAACAAATCGGTAAAGTGATTCGCACAGAGAAAATACAGAATAATTGATAATTGGCATTTTTTAACCAAGTCAATATATTAAATCACTGACTCCTTATTTCATTTTTTTGTCCTCTGGGAGTAAAGGTGCCTTCCAACAGAATCTAACATCAACAGTGGGTCATAAAAAAGAAAGTAACCACCATTTTACTTTTATTTATAATACTTGCATGCCTGCATTTTATGGTATCTTTTCCCTCTTTGCCTGTCACTTCCCATCATTCTTGCAGAAGTTGGATGAAGACATTCTAAGTCTAGGTGTTTATACAAGACAGTTTTGTATGAATCCTTTACATATGTGGAAGTCTCCCCAAACTACTCAGATCATCATTTAGAGGAATATGATTTGTCACCAACAGAATTTAAAGGTTTATGTTTTCATAAAAATATTAAATGAAAATCATATTTAAACTATTATTAATTTTATTTTACAGGATTTTAAGGTGTTTTTCTAAAACTACTCAGATGAGTAATAGTGTTATCTGAACAGTATTGAAACTGTCCATAGAGAAGTATCTTGGTTATTGCTGTGTTTCAGCTAAGTTGAAGATTGGTGTAAACTTAACATAACAAACAGCTCTGAAGTAAGTTTCTGGTTTAATTACTCAAAGATACCCAAACTTACCAAAACAGAGTGGCTATGTAGGTCAATACCAGGTGCAACATATCTTGGCCACATTTTCCTTGACCTTGTTGTCTCAAAGAAGCTGCCCAGGTGCTGGTGACACTATCCTTGCAATGTAAGTTCTTGTTTAAGCCAAGAAAATAGCTATTTGCTATATTAATAATAATTCATGAAGAACTGTAACAATCTATGTTATTCTGTAAAAAGGAATATTTAAAACATTTGAACTTTACTATTTCTTGAACCAAATCCACTCTCATCAAACCCATTTGCACTTTAGGTATAGAATAAAAGCCATTTCCCAGGCATCTCTGAACAAATTCACTGCTTTAAAATTTTCAGTTCCACTGAAAGCCCATTTTACAGCAATTCTTCATGGCACTTTCAAGATAGAATCTAAAATACAGTTGCCCAAAAATGAATAACAAATCAGTAATGCTTCTGAGTCTGAACTTAACAAACTAAAATCACATTTAAGGAAATTGAATCTGTCATCAAAAATCTCCCTGGAAAGAAAAGTCCAGGACCAATGGCTTCACAGGTGAAGTCTAGGCAATTCACAAAGAATTAACACCAATCCTGTTTAAAGTCTTCCAAAAAATTGAAGAGGAGGGAAAATTACCCAACACATTTTATAAAGTCAACATCACCCTAATACCAAAGCCAGATAAAGATACTATAAGAAAAGAAAATTACAGGCCAATCCCTTTAATGAATATAGATGCAAAAATTCTCAACAAAATACTTGCATATCAAATCCAACAGCATATCAAAGGGCTTATGCATCACAACCATGTGGGATTTATTCCAGGTATGCAAGGCTGGTTCAACATAAGAAAATCAATCAATGTAATACACCACATTAACAAATAGAAGGAAAAAAAAACACATGATCATATCAATCGATGCAGAAAAGACATTCGACAAAATCAGGCATTCTTTTTTGATAAAAACACTTTAAAAGATAGGAATAGAAGGATAATTCCTCAATATGATAAAAGGCATGTATGAAAAACCCACAGCCAACATCATACTCAATGGGGAAAAGTTGAAAGCTTTCCCCCTAAGATCAAGAACAAACAAGGATGCCCACTGTCACCATTGTTACTCAATATTGTACTAGAAATTCTAGCTAGGGCAATTAGACAAGAAAAAAAATTAAAGGCATCCAAATAGGAAAAGAGGAAGTAAAACTCTCACTGTTTGTGGATGACATCATCCTGTATTTAGAAAATCCTGAAGTATGCACAACAGAGAGTTAATAAATGAGTTCAGCAAAGTGGCAGGATACAAGATCAACACGCAAAAGTCAGTAATGTTTTTGTACATTAGTACTGAACAATCTGAGGAGGAAATCAGGGGAAAAATTCAATTTTCAGTAGCAACAAAAAGACCCAAATACCTAGGAGTTAATTTAACCAAAGAGGTACAGGACAACTACAAAACAATTCTAAAAGAAATTTTAAAAGAACTAAACAAATGTAAAGACATTCTGTGTTCATGTATTGGAAGAATAAATATTGTGAAGATATCAATCTTACCCAAACTGACTTATAGATTCAATGCAATACCAATCAAAATCCCAACAGCTTACTTCACAGAATTAGAGAAGGCAATTACCAAATTCATCTGGAAAGGTAAGTGCACCCGAATAGCCAAAAGCATTCTTAAAAAGAAGAGTGTTGTGGGAGGAATTTCACTGCCTGACCTTGAAACATATTACAAAGGTACCGTGGTCAAAACAGCATGGTACTAAAGATGGCGTTAGTGTAGGAGGGCACACACTGCAAGCTCCCAGAGCAAGGCAGATTGTGGATGGGGTCCTGCCAGGGGGCCTGTGCTGTGCACGTGTGGAGTGAGAAGTTTGGGACATCTATCTGCATGAATCAACGGCGTGGATGGAACGGTAGAGATTCGTGAGTTTTAAGGCTGCCTGTGGTGGTTGGCACAGATGGCTGAGCCCTGCGGTTAGGGAGGAAAAATAAAATAAAATAAAACGGCCATTTGGAGCTGCGAGCAGGGCGAAAAAGTTTTATTTTCTGGGGATCTGGCTGCCTGGCGCCCCTTGGAACTTGTGTGAACAGAACAAACAAGCTAATCAGCACCCAGTGAACCAGAGGGGTGATTCTGGTCAAGGAATGGAGCTGATTTCCCTAGTGACCCAGGGATAAGACCTGGGCCACTGCGGAGCCAAGAAGAAGGAACACTTCCCAAAAGAGGGAGGGTTCTGCTGGAGGACAGTGAAGGGTATTTTTTATTTTTAGACATCGATCTGGCAGTCTGCACCACCCCATAGCTTTGGGGAGCAGATAAGCCTACCTGAAGCAGCATCAGGCTGAGAGCAATGCGAATCTGCACTCAAACTGATTTACTTAGCAGCCCGGTGATGCTCAAGCTCTGCTCCAGAAGGGGCAGAATCGGTCGTCTTTAACACTCCTCACTGACTAACATCAGAGATTCAGCTAATCTGGGGAGTCCAGAAAGTAGGACGTGCTTGATTAATTTCCACAGGCCTAGCTAGGGTCCCTTCCGTAAGGGGGTTGGTCTAGAGGAGGAATTATTTTGGGTCCTGCATTTGGCTAAAAAAATAAAAATTAAAAAAAAAAAAGTGAGAAGGTCACTTCAATAAATGAAAAATAAATTCTCTTTAATTTAGTTTAATAACTAAAAGCTGCTTCAGGACTTGCATATAGAACCCTGTGGGGAAATTGATTGATAAACACAAGTAGGCAGGAAGGATCCACGTGGACACTAGGGGAATCATTGAGCCCCCTTAGCTCTGTTTGACTGCTTGCCTGTGTGGATCTTTGGTTTCTCTCTGTTACTTTCTGGTCTATTGCTATTATTCCCGTTTTCCTCCCCCCTTCCTTTTTCCTTCTATTTTTTTTTTTTTAATAGTTGCTGCCAGCTGGTCGCTTATTTGCTGGGCTTCTTTTTCAGTAATTTCCCACTCGCTGTATATATTGATTGTGTATTACAAACTATCGCTTATCCTTCCTGCATCTTTCTGCCTTCTGTTTTCTGTTGTGGCTATTAGACACAACATTTTTTCATATGCCCACAACTTAAGGGTGTCAATTTCTATTCCATCTATTTTGTTTTCTTCTTCTTTTTTATTTTAATTAGTATTAACTTTTCCTTTCAGAACTTTCTTTACTATTTCTCTCCCTCCTCATAATT
>JAKSZT010054473.1:1622017-1969108 GCA_026826555.1 Tolypeutes matacus | reverse complement strand
GAGAGTCCTGATATAGATCCTCGCATATACAGTCATCTGATATTTGACAAGGCCACGAAGCCCACTCAGTTGGGAGAGAATGGCCTCTTTAATAAGTGGTGCTTGGAGAACTGGATACCATATCCAAAAGAATGAGAGAAGAATACCATCTCACACCTTATACAAAAATCAACTCAAGATGGATCACAGACCTAAATATAAGAGCCAAAACCATAAAAACCTTGGAAGATAATATAAGCAAGCATCTACAGGACCTTGTAATAGGAAATGATTTCATGAACTTCACAGCCAAATCATGAGCAGCAAGAGAAAAAATAGATAAATGGAATCTCATTAAAATTAAAAACTTCTGCACCTCAAAGGATGTTATTAAGAAAATAAAAAGGCAGCCTACCCATTGGGAAAAAAATATTCGGCAACCATATATCTGATAGGAGGCTAATATCCTGCATATATAATGAAATCCTACACCTTGAAAATAAAAGGACAAACAACCCATTTAAAAAATGGGCAAGTGACCTGAAAAGACACTTCTCCAAGGAAGAAATACAAATGGCTAAAAAGCACATGAAAAAATGCTCAAGATCGCTTGCTATTAGGGAAATGCAAATCAAAACTACAATGAGATACCATCTTACACCCATCAGAATGGCAGCTATTAAAAAAACAGGAGAAACTATATGTTTGAGAGGATGTGGAGGAATAGGAACCCTCATCCACTGCTGGTGGGACTGCGGTATGGTCCAGCCACTGTGGAGGACAGTTTGGCGGTTCCTCAGAAAAATAGCAATAGATCTTCCGTATGATCCAGCGATTCCACTGCTGGGTATATACCGAGAAGAACTGAAAGCAAAGACACAAACAGATATATGCACACCAATGTTCATAGCGGCATTGTTCACCATTGCCAAAAGTTGGAATCAGCCCCGGTGCCCATTAACAAACGAATGGATAAGTAAAATGTGGTACATACATACAATATTACTCAGCTGTAAGAAGGAACAAAGTGCTAACACATGGAATAACATGGATGAATCTTGAACACCTTATGTTGAGTGAAGCAAGCCAAGCACTGAAGGATGAACAGTATATGACCTCACTGATCTGAACTGAGGAAAGTGAGCAGTCTCTGAGAACCATTGTCTGAAAGATAGATTATCAAAGGAGAGTAAGAGTATAGCAGGCTTTGAGCTATCACCCATATGGACATAATCTATGGTTAAAGGGATAGAGTGTGGTTGCATGTTGGGGGATGGGGCAGATGAGTGTTGGTGTTATTGGGTTTGGTGGTGCAGCACTGGCGGGTGAGTGGATTAGGAAGGGCAGGTTCAAATCCCCAGGGCATGTAACTGTGAATCTTGACATTCCATGGGTCGGGAGAGGGTGGTATCATGGGCCTGGGGGGCTGGGGGGAAGGGAACAGTCAAGATCTAATGGGGTGTTTGGTGGTCATGGGGAAGGTTTTTCATAACCTTACAGTAATGGATGCAGGACATGGTAAATATCATCAAAATTATTAAACTGTATCATCTAAATTGTAAACTATACTGTAAATCATTGACAATGTTTAGTTGCTATATTTTGCTCTCTGTAAAACAGTTATAACAATGCTAACATCCAAAAAAAAGGGGGGGGTTAATATGGGGTGGGGAAGGGGGGGTGGTTTGGTATCTGGTAGTCTCTGGCACTCCGTGTGTGACTTTGCTGTGACCTAAAACTTCTTTGAAAATTAAATGAAAAATTGGGAGACAATGGGGATTGAGAGGGGGAAGGTGTCACAGCACACCAGACATCTGATAACACAGTGATAAAAGGAAGGTAAGAAAAGAAAAGAGAAAGGAAAAAAAAAAGAATATATATATATATATATTTTTTAAAAGGCATTTCCTTTGCTTTTTTGCCCATTTTTTGAATATCCCAATCTGCTAATTATATTTTATTTTGTTTTATTTTCTGTTTGTTTTGTTTTTTGTTTGATTATTTGTTTTTTTTTTCCTTCTCTTTTCTTTTTTTTTTCCCCTGATTTTCCTTATGTTTGTCTCTTGCATGTAAGCTTATCATACTTGTTTCTTTTTCCTAGTAAGTGTATTTGATTATTTTATGGACTACATGTTCATGGACGATTTGGATCACAGAAGGGTTACAATGGGTACTGCAGGGGATTATTGGGGGGGGTGTCTGGGAGGGGAATTTCATGGGAATTAGTTCATTCGAATGAAAGATATACAAAATCGTTCAAAAGATCAAAAGATGGGGCATGGTCACGATGGATGGACAATCACACAATAAATGAGGGAATCTGAATTACTAGCCTGGAGAGCTCTGCCACAGTCTCCAAGGGAGCAACAATAGTCCTCTGAGTGCAGGACAGTGGCTGTCAAAAGAGGATGACCTACTGATGTGTTCTTTTTATGGATGACTACCCTTTTGAGTCTTTGCTCTTGTAACTGAGACTTAGCCTGCAGTTGTGGAGTGCCTAAGGGTTGCCACCTGAGAGCCTCCTTGTTGTTCAAATGTGGCCTCTCTCTAAGCCAAACTCAGCATATGATTGCATTACCTTCCCCCCAACGTGGGACATGACTCCTGGGGATGTGCCTCCCTGGCAGCGAGGGATTAATACCAAGTGACAACTGGCAACACAACTGGAAAAAGACCTTGAATAAAAGGGGGAAAAGGTAAAGACAAATGAGTTCAAGTGGCTAAGAGACTTCAAAGAGAGTCGGGAGGTCATCCCAGAAGTAACGCTTACGCACACCTCAGTAGGAGCTCATAGAACATCAAAGTGCATATCATCCCACACAGAGGAGCTCCTGTGAGCTCTGGAGACACCCAGGTCCTATATAAGGGGGGATAGACCCAGAGTCTGACACCTTATCAGTGGGCTCTATTTTGGAATCTGTGCTCCTGAGAGTGACAGAATTGGACTCAAAAAAGTCCTCCCTGTACATGGTTCACCAGTCCCTTCTATTCAAACCTATATGTGATTCTGGAGTTTTTAGGTATACTTCCAGAGACTGGAGCCTCTGGCCTACCTATGTGCCAGGTGTGCTTGGAATCTCGGTGGTGCTGCAACTCCTACCCTACAGCTCAATGGACTCATCCAAGTCACCTGGCGAGGAGACGATGGGCAATGGCCATCCCAGGGAATGGAGAGGGCCTGCATCTGCAGGCAGGATCATCCCACCCACCATATCCATGGGATATAAGCCCTCTCTCACTTGGAGGTAGAGTGGACATCACCATCCCAGTCCCCTCAGGATTAGGGGAAGAACTATGGACTAGAGTGGACTTGATGGTACTCTGTTGTTCATATATGGTGATTCTAGCAATGGAAGAAAGAAAGCAAGAGAGTCCCTTCCATCAGCTGTATGGGATCGAAGACCCCTCTTAATTAAAGGTGGAGTGGACATCACCATCCCAGAATCCTCAGGTATGTGGAATGAACTCTGGACTAGAGTGGACTTACTGGTATTCTACTACAGACATATTGTGATTCTAGCAATGGAAGAAATTACAACATTGATTAGAAGGCAGTGGCCACTGGAGGATCTGGGGGCAGGAAGAGGGAAAAAGAATTGAAATATGGGGGATTTTTTGGGACTTGGGAATCATCCTGAATGGCACTGCAATGACAGATATAGGCCATTTTATATCATCCCATAACATGCAGAACTGTGTGGGAGAGAGTGTAGACTATAATATGAACTATGGTCCATGCTTAGTGGCATGCCTTAGGATGCATTTATCAATTGCAATGGATGTGCCACACTAATGAAGGTTGTTGTTTATGTGGGAGGGTGTGGTAGGTGTGGGGAGTGGAGCCTATGGGAATCTCTATATTTTTTGTGTAATATTTATGTAATCTAAGTATCTTTTAAAAAAGTAAAAATGAAAAATAAAAAAATGAAAACAAATAGCACTAGATATTAATATTATGCATCAGTAATATTATTAATAATGTTGTAATAAAAAACTACTATCTATTAATGAGGGGAAAAAAATACTGGTCATGGGAACATGGGTTTCAGCCTCCCTACAGTACCTCATGCTTCCAGTCTGACCAACTGCAGGCATGTGTACTACAGTGACTGCCTGGACAAAGGTGAAAAGAATGAATGTTTAATTTGTAAAGTTCCTTGTCACAGTTTTACTTTCAAAACATACTGACTCATATATTCAGGCATTCTTTATGGGTGTAGAAAGTCTGTGTAAGAAGTATTTGAGAGAAACCTCTTAGATTTCAGATTTTCAAGAAAAGCACAGGAAGCGATTGTTGGTCTTCTATAGAGAAAAGCATGCCTAGAAGAGAGATGCTTTCAAGCCCATTTGGCAGAGACTCCAAGGAGCTACTGGTGTCTGCAGCTACAGAGCCACAGGGCCAGGATCCAAACTCGGAGTGCATGCAAAGATGGCACTCCTGCAGTTTCTCTGTCCTCTAGGACGTTTGTGCCTCCAAGATTCTGAGGCCAATTTTATTTGCTATAATAAAGCCCTGACTGGGTGAAACTCAAAAACATTTATTACCATTTTACTACAAGATGGAAGAATCCCCAGGGTGATTTCGAGCTCACAGCCTTCATTTCATATGCTTGGCCTTGGCTTCCATCTTCCTTCCACTGTCATATCCCAATCCAGAAAGGGTTCTGCACCGCATGCTCAAAAACACTACCACAAATCCCCATGGACTTCACAAGGACTGATGTTAATGAGCTTGTGTTCATCTGAAACCTCCAAGGAAATCAGGAACCCAAATGAGGAAAGCATCATCGTTTGTTTAGACACTAGTTTGAACTGTCATATGAGCTCTGACAGGCCATATGCATTTCATAAACAAACAAAAACATTTACCAGAAACAATGAAAAAATGAACATTCGAAGGGTTTATGCCAAAAAGCAAACCAATTCTCTGCAGCCTAACTCATTTGTTTTTGGGCTGTCAAACCAGGTAGAAGGAGATCAGGCAGTAGATGTTCCAGTAAAGCATCTGGTCTGGCAGGCCTCATTTCAGGTGGATGAGCACAGCATCGGGTTTCTGAAAAAACTTCCGTAGCTCTGAAACTTTGGTTTTCCCAGTATAATCATATGCTTGGGAGAATCAGAGGTTAGTTTAGTTGGTGGAGAATGAATCATGTCCCCCACAACAAGCACATTTAGGTCCCAAGCCCTGGTCCTGTGGATGTGAACCCATTTGTAAATGGGACCATTGAAGATTTTATTAATTAAGGTGTGTCCAAATGGACTGAGGGTGGGTATTAATCCAATATGGCTGAAGTTTTTAAAAGCAAAGGAAATGAGATACCTAGGAAAAGCCCTGAAAAACAGCCATAAGCTGGAAGTCAATGGAACCAGGAAGAGAAAGTAGAAGACACCATCATGTGCATTGCCATGTGACATAAAAGCCAAGGAATGCCAAAGATTTCCAGCCACCCAGAAGATAGCAACCCCTGGAGGAAACAATTCTTCTAGCCTCTGAAACTGTGAGCCAATATATTCCTGATTTTAAGCTAACCTATTGCTGTGTATCTATTTGTTTTATCAGGTAGGAAACTAAAATTATGACTCACTTTGCCATTGTTATTACACTCACAGTTTTTTATTGGTTTGTATCAAATTATTTATATCCAAGACTTTTTTCATATATTACCTTATAAATAATTCAGTTTCTGGTTTACCTTTTCATTTTTTGACCATGTATTTTGTTGAGCAGATATTTTAATTTTGTTGAAGTCCAGTTTATGAATGTTTGTTTTTCATGATTAGTAGTTTGTGTGTCTTTTTTAGGAAATCTTTGCATATCTTCAAATCCCAAAGTTATTCTCCTATGTTTCTAGAAAAGTCATAGTTGACTTTTTAATTTAGGTTGATGATCTTTTCAGAGTTAATTTCTGTGCATTATACAAGATGAGGGTTAAGATTCTATTAATTTTTTTTCACATATCAAGATTCAGTTCCAGCATCAACCATTGTAGGTCTTACCTTTTCCCATTGATTTGCTTGTCAGAAATCAAATGAACACATATGTGAGTCTAGTTTTATATTCTATTTCATTCTTTTAGCCAATAAGAATGCCCTTTTGAATAGTGTATATTTATGTTAATCTTGACATCAGGAAGTATGAGTCATCCAACTTTGTTGTTCTTTACCAAGGTTGTTTTGGGAATTCTAAATATTTTATATTTATATATAAGTCTTGGAATCAATTTGTCAATTTTTCTGATTATCCCTGCTAGGGCTTCAATTGGGACTGTTTTGAATCTATTGTTCAATTTGGGGAGAGTAACCTCTTAGCAATATTCAGATTTCAAATTCATCAACATGATATATATCTCCAATTATTTAGAAGAACCTTGTTAAATTCTCTTAACGATATTTTATAATATTCCTGGAAGGAAACCTGACAGCTTTTATTTATTTATTTGTAAAGCTTAACATGCTTGTTTTGATGCTAACATAAATGTATTTGATTTTAACTCATTTTCCCTTAATTTGGTCTTTATATGTAGAAATATATTTGATTTTCATATGAACTTTTACCATGACACATTGGTAAATTCATTTATTAATTCAAAAAAGTTTTGCAGATTTTAAAAAATTTTCTTTCTAAACAATGTCATTGCCTGTGAATAAAGTTATTTTTCTATATTCCACTCTAATATTATGCCTGTTATTTTATGTGATTGCCTTATTTCACTGCCTAGGACTTCAATACTATGTTTAAAATAAGGTAGCATCTTCTCCTTTTTCCTGATTTTTGGAGAAAAATATTCAATATTTTACCATTCAATATAAAGTTAGCTGTAGGTTTTTCATAGATGTCAGTTACCAAATGAAGTCTCTTTTCATTTATCATTCGTTGAAAGTTTTTAATCATAATTAGATGATGGATTTTGTCATGTGTTTTTCCTGCATCTGTTAAGATGATATTGTATTTCATTTTATTCAGGTAATATGAATTGCAGATTTTCAGGCGTTCTTGGGTAGGTCTTAAATGGCCAATAAATTATCCTTTTTATATGTTTCCAGATTTAATTGCTCATATTTTGTTAAGAAATTTGTCATCTATTTGTGGTATTGTAATTTGTGTTTTATCTCTTTCTCCTTGATAAATCTTGATAGGATTTTATTGATATTTTGATCTCTTAAATGAACCAACATTTTCCTTTAATTTTTTTCTCTATTATTTTCTATTTGTATTTTAATCATTTCTTTTTGTTATTAATTCCTTCTTTTTACTTATTTTGGGGTTTAATTTATTCATGTTTTCCTGGATTCAATATATATACTTAGTTCATTGGTTTGTATGTTATTTATCTGGGCTTTTTTCATGAAAAGTCAGTCATCATTCATATTACTGTTTCCTATAGTTAATATGTCATTTCTCTCTGGCTGATTTAGTAATTTTAAAATTTGACTACTGACTATAATGTACCTAGCAGTGATTTTCTTTGTATTTGTCCTACTTGAAAATTGCCATGCTTCTTGCAATTGTAAGGTGAAATTTTTCTCTACATTTGGGAAGTTTTGAACCATTGCTTTTAAAATATTATTTTTTTTTTGCTAATTCTCTCTCTCCTTTTCTTCTGAAACTCCAATTACACTTATGACAGAATCATTATTTTCCTACTTGCCACTGAAACTCTATTCCTTTTAGTTCAATTTTGTCCTTTTCTCTGTTTTTCAGATTAGATAATTTCTATCAATCTATGAGTTTACTGATGCTTTCTTCTACCATTTCCTATTTGTTTTAAGTGCATCCACTGAATTTTTTAATAGGAGTTTCCTTTAAGTCCTTAAACATATAATTGATTCTTTAAAGTACTTGTCTTCTAATTCTAAGATCTAGGTAATCTCATGTTTTATTTCTATTGGTTGCTTTTTTTTCCCCCTGACAGTGAGTCATCTATTCCTGTTTCCTCTCATGCCAAGGAGGTTTTAATTGCTTATTGGGCATTGTATGGTATGATACAATATGGAGATTCTGAATTTTGTTCTCTTCCTCATAAGAGTTTGATTTTTCTTCTAGCAAGTAGTTAAATTACTCATTGATCACCTTGATATTTTAGAATTGGATTTATGCTTTGTTAGGACATTCTGTGAAAATCCTGGGACATTAATCCAGTGCCTCTAACTGGGCAGAACACCAAACTGTCATCCCTGTGGTAGGCAGTAGCTGAAATCTCAGCCTAATCTCTCAGCCTTCCTAATGTAGCTTTCCAATTGGCTCCCTGAAGTCTCAACTATGCATGTGCAATTCAAATGTCAGCTGAGGTTGTGAGAATTTACTTGTGGATTTGGGGGTCTGCCTGCTGCGGATCACTCCTTTCTATGTTACTTTGCTCTTCATTTCCAGCTTCTCTGGCAATCTCATTCTCTGTACTGTGACATCCCAATTCAACATGACACTGGCTCTCCGGTTGCATTCTGGCTGTCCATGCAAACCGAAGATTACACTAAAAATTTGATCTCACCAGTGCCCTTTACTTCTTTCAAGAGTAAGATATCTTCCATATCTGTATGGATTTTGTCACTCTTCTATGATTTCAAGTTATTTTGTGTGTTTTGACATATTTTTAAAGTATTTTCTGTGGGATAATTCTTCTGAATAAAGATACTCCACCAGTAACAGAATCAATAGTCAGTATAACACTCCCTTTTTAATTTCCAGAACTTTATTCTGTTGAACTATGAAATAGGCAACTTGCAGTGTCCCTGAATAAGGACCTTCTCAAAGAAACATGCAATTTGGCCATATAACTAAAATTAAGTATGCATAATATTGACAAAGAGCAACTACTTGCAATGTGGTCCTTATTTTACCTTTTCTGCTAGTGTAGTTACTTTAAAATGCAATTCCAACTATAATAAAGCAGTTTCCATAGCTGAAGCACTGCCAAGTTGGTCAACTTTTGGGGAAAGAGAATTGGGTAGTGATGGTAACTATATTATGTCCTTTCCAAACAATTCTACATAGTACTACACACTTAATTTTCCAAAACTACCTTTTTAAAAGTTACTTTCTTTCTCAAAAGCATCTAATTACTTTCTCATTGCTTATACCATATAGTAGAAAGAATATGGACTTGAGAAGCATATGGATTATATAATCTTGGTTATGAGACCTATGATACATGCACATAATAGCTCATTGTATCTTCAGTTACTTCATCTACAATATGGAGAAAATTATGCACGCCTTCCCTGCTTGCTATGTGGAATGAATGAAATAAGCACTATATAAATGTTGTTAATAGAATTTATATTGTTGTTAGGCAGAATTATCTTCTAAGACCATCTCTACAACTCTCAAGGTGTCTGACTTTTAGAGTATTATTTAAGTTCTCTAAATTTTGATTTATCTATAAAATTGTGAGAGTTATCAATAATTATCTCATTGATTTTCCTGGGGTTTAAATGAAGGAATCCTTGTAAAGTACTTGGTAGAGTGATAACACATACCTGTTGTTACTCTTACTGTAGTTTGGCATAACATTTCCTCATTTAATATTTATTTCTACCATTTTGCTGTGCAATCAGACCCAGTTTCCTTTTTCCTGGGATTCAAGTGTCTTTATACAATGGATTTCTATCAAATTTTATAAACATTTCTCGATGTTTACTTAATCCAATTATTTGCTCTAACGAAGTGTTTAGAGCAAGTCCTATGCAATAACGTTTTCCCTGCTGTTACTCATATTTTACATCTTCCAGAATGAAGTTTCTTTTCTTTTCTTTTACTTATTCAAAATCTACATCCTTTACCCTCCTACTAATTTACAAACTCTTTGGCAACAGAACTTATGAACTAGTCAAATTTATAGCCCTCTCTTATAGCACATATAAAATATTGAATAAATACTTGATAATGAAAAAATAAAAGATATTGGGGAATGTTCTTAATCTTAAAGGAATCTCAAATTTCTTTGAATCTTTCTGACAGATGTACTTGATAATATGTATGAAGCAATTTTTTTCCATTTGAAGTCACGGTATTATATTTAAGTATTATATTCTCTGTTTTATTAGAACATTGGAAGAAATATGGTCAGGTGGAAAATAGGAATATCTGTTCATTCCTTGCTTATTTTAATACAATGAAAATTATATGATTGTTTTCTTTGTTTTTAAAGTGAAAAAAATTATAAGAACTACTTTTATCCTTGTAATATTTAACGCACCAATGCCTTCTCTTGTAGAATGTTGAATGGACTATCATTGGTGACAGGCGTTGTATACAATGCAGTAATACTGCATATATAATTGTGATAATATTCTACTTCTGATTTGTCAGTGATTTAAAAATCTCTTGATCACTGCCTGAAAATGACTGACGTTTTTCCTTTATTAAGTAATTTCTGCTGCTAAAGTGTAAGTTTTTAAATGAGTTCTTAAATTCTGAAGTCTGCACATTTTCATTCTTTGTTCAACTAAACAGGTGTGACAATTTATAGAATTCCATGTATAAACATCTCTCTAAGTACTCCATCTTGGGACTTTGAAATGTGTTTTTTAAGGGAAAGCCATAAACTTATTTTTTTAGATACAGGAACATTTTTGAACATATGGCTTAAAATTTTATTTAGTGCAAAAACTTGAAAATTAAAGTCTAGAAAGTTGCACTTACAAAGTGTTTTACATTTATCCTATAGGTAGTTTTCATTTTCTATTTTGTCTATTGGTACTCAATGATACTATAAGTTTCAGATGCTGGTTATAAAAACAGAATGCAAGAGTTAATGAAGTATAATCATAAAGGTATCTTTCAATATATCTGACTAACCTTGATGTGTTCATATACTATTTTAATTAAAATGATAAAAAAAAACTCCAACATTTTATAACTGATTTCATTATAGACAGGTTTACCTTAACAACCTAATCAATTTAAAGTTGTAAAGATTCAGAAGCAAATTACAAATGATCTGTTGTGATAGGGATAGGTGAAAATTTCCTAATCCAAACAAGTATTTGCAAATAATTAATACATTTAATCCCTAAGAAATTGTGCTATAAAGTTGAATTTCTCATCAACCTAAAAAGGAATTTTAAAAATAATCTGAGAGAATAAATTGATATACATTTATCACATAAATCAATTAAGGTTTGAGAAGAAAGTGATTTATTTTTCTATAATTTATGTATTCTATTGGATTCTATTGGTATCTGTTTGTCTATCTTTGGCACCTCGATTTTAATGACAAAGCACATTTTAGCTCAGACTTTATGATGAGCACCTTTCACAGAGTTCATTCTGTTTTCTAAAACAAATAGCATCAGTGCAGATGAGCTCACCACTTGGTGTATAAAGTCTCTTTCCACTTCTGGGCACAGGTTAGCAAGGACCTGAAGCTTCTGAAATACCATACCACCTGTTTCTCCAGAAATAGCTGGTCTTATAGAACAGCAATAATCACATCTTTCTCCTATCAACTTTGCTCCTTAACTCATGACTATTATGTAAGCATTATACTAGTATAATGAAGACTTCCATTTGATAATGGTAAGTATTACAGAACAAATATCCTCTTTAGCTAACTGAATTAATGTAATCAGTTTTATGACACTCCTTATTATTTATTATTTTCTGAGACTAGGACACAATACTTGAATAAATTAAATCTCTTTATGATGGGATAATAGTTGGAAGAAGCTTGTTTGTATGTGTATATGTGTATGGGGGGGGAATGAAGTTTGTAAAATGAGCATAAACTTTTGATAATGTAAATCAACATGTCATATAACTATTTATTTAGAAATAATAAGACAGTTTCTGTGGGGGTTTGAAACTGTATGAACTGCAGAAAAACATGTTATTAAGTTTAATCCATTCCTGTATGAACCCATTGTAAATAGGACCTTTTGATGAGGTTACTTCAATTAAGATGTGATCCACCTCAATCAGGATGGATCTTAATCCCATTAATAGAGTACTTTATAAGTGGAGTGAATTCAGACAGACAGAAAGCCATGGGAAGTAAGAAGTTGATGTCAAGTAACCCAGAAAAGAACAGAGGGGCCAGGAGAGGCTACCATGTACATTGCCATGTGGCAAGCTAAAGGTTAAGAATTACCAGCATCCATATCCAGAATGCCTCAGTCATTGGGGAGAAAGCATCATCTTTATGATGTGTTTATTCGGACTTTTTTTTTTTTTCTCTCAAAACTGTAAGCAAATAAATGCACATTGTTTAACCCAACCCATTTCATGGCCTTTGCTTGAAAGCCTAGAAAAATTAAGCAGATTTTGGGCTGAGAATGAGAGTGGGGTGCTGCTATTGCAAATACCAAATATATGGAAACAGCTTTTAGAATAGGGCAAATGGGTAAAGGCTGCAAAAATTGTGAGATGCTTGATAGAAAAGTCCTTCGATTTCTTTGAAAGAACTTTTGGTAGAAATATGGACATTAAAAGTAGTTCCAGTGATGCCTTAATGATAAATGTGTTATGGGAAATGAGGAAAGCTGATTCTTGTTTTAAATTGTCAGAGAACTTGGTGGAATTGAGAACCGAACCCCTCGGCACAAAGAAACCAGAATTGATGGTTTGGAAAATTCTGAGTTTCCAGAAAGTTAATCCCCAGAGAATAGTGGTCCATGTGAGCATTTAACTGAACATTGTACCAGTCAGCAATTTCCTTGGAAGTCAGGATTGAAAATGAAATAATCCATGAAGGATTTGTGAAAGTTTGTCTAATGGTTTGAAGCTTTGTGAACTCATTTAAAACCTGATGAGGTTTTTTGGGTAATTTTGGTGAAAGGAACCACTGGACTAAAAGGTACAGAGAAAGGGACAGAACCATGGAAGCTGAGGTCTGGAATAAAGACCATATTCTCAGTACAAGAGAGCAAGCCCACGTTTATGTGTGGAGTGGGAGAGTCTGCACTTGGGGAAGGTGGGCCTTCCACCCCATTGTTTAGGAAGAAAGTTGACTCCCCAGAGCTGTGAGAGAGTAGAGTTTATGCCCCAGCATTTACAGAGAGCATGGCTTCTGCCTAAGCATTGGAAGCTGTGGGGCAGCATGGAGGACAAAATGCCAATCAATAGATGACTCTCAGAACTTGAAATCTAATGGAGTTTTCTCTGCAGGGTTTCAGAAATGTTTGGACCTATACCCCCTGTTTTTCTTCCAATTTCTCCCTATGGGAATAGGAATGTTTATACTTTGCCTATCCCTCCATTGAATATCAGAAGGAGATAACTTGTTCTTTAGTTTTTACAGGTCCACAAACAGCGGGGAATTGCTCCACACCCATCCTGATTGAGGTGTTCATGTTCTTTAAGTTAACCCATCCCTTTGGGTGTGGGACCCATTGTAAATAGGACCTTTGGATGAGGTTACTTCAGTTAAGGTGTAGCCCAGCTCGATCAGGATGGGTATTTTATTTATATATTATTTTTTCTAAAAGATACTTAGATTACATAAAATGTTACATAAAATAATTTAAGGGATTCCCTATGCCCAACTCCCCAACAGCTCCCACTTTTCCTCACATTAACAACTTCTTTCATTTGGTGTCATACGTTCATTGCAATTGATGAACACATTTTGGAACATTGCCACTAAGGATAGATTATAGTTTACATTGTAGTTTACACTCTCTCCCACTCAATTCTGTAGGTAATGGTAGGATATATAATGGTCTGTATCTGTGATTGCAGTGTCGTTCAGAACAATTCCAAGTCCTGAAAGTGCCCCCATATTACACAGCTCTCTCCCCCTCCCTGCCCTCAGCACCCCTAGTGTCCACTGTCTCCACATCAATGATATAATTTCTTCCATTGCTAGAATCACAATAAGTTTATAGTAGAATACCAGTAAGTCTACTCTAGTCCACCTTTTATTCCCCAGTCCTGAGGATTCTGGGATGGTGCTGCCCACTCCACCTCTAATTGAGTAGGGGTTTCGATCCCATACCCAAGCTGCAGTTGTAGGCTCTCTCAGTTCCTTGGTATGGTGCTTATCCATCCTCACCTTCTTGTTAGTTGTCCTGTGTGAGTCCAATGAACTGCAGAGTAGGTGTTGCAACTCTGTTGAGGCTCAAGGCCCAGCTGGTACATGGACAGCCCAAAGATACAAATCTCTTGGGCATTCACCTACCAATTCCAGCACCAAAGTTTCTCTTGGGCTTTGTTTCTCTTTATTCAGTTCCTGCCAAATCGATGTCCTGAAGTCTCCTGTTCTGTGGGCTTCCAAAACAGCTCACTCAGGCAGGATCTTGCTCCTTCTCAGCTGTTTTTTGTGAGAGAGCTGGTGAGTGCCCACTTAAATCGACACCATCTTGCTCTGTCTCAGGATGGGTCTTAATCCTTACTGGAGTCTTTTATAAGCAGAGTCAAATTCAGACAAAGAGAAAGCAATAAGAAGTAAGAAGTTGAAGTCAACAAAACCTGGAAGAAAATGGAAAGGCCAGGAGAAACTGTCATTTGCTTTGCTATTTGACAAGCTTAAGACCAGGAATCACCAGCAGCCAGCCCCAGAATGCCACAGTCTTCAGGGAGAAAGCATGAACTTGATGATGAATTGATTTGGATTTTCTATTAGCTCAAAACCATAAGCAAATAAATTCCCATTGTTTAAGCACTTCATGCTATTTGCTTGAGCAGCCTGGGAAACTAAAACAGTGTTACAGTATAATCAAGTTAATCAAATCTCAAATGTCAATTTTGAAATATTATCTTCTTATTATTTTCAGCATTTTCTCACAGAAAATTCATTATCTGACAAATTATCATAAATTAAATAAAAGATTCTTTTTATATGAACATCTTTTCTCCTTCAGTATTCTCATCATATAACATTATTTATAAATTTAGCTTTCTAATCTTGTGTTTTCAGGAGTGTATACTAGAACTTTGAAACATACTGAATTAATGCACCCATTGCTACACTGGGTGTATATAAAGAAGGCCAGTGGCAGAAATGTTGAATACAACTATTGTTGACTAACTCAAAGGAGGTAGCTCTTTTATCTCACCTGCTAGTGGTTTGTTTTGGCCACCCCAAACCAAGAACTGCTACCTTTATCTTCACAGTGTTTTGAGATTTCCACAATGTTTTCACATGCAGGTGGCATTCAGTGCTTACAGCTACCCTAAAAGAAAAGAAATATATTAATCATTTAGAGCCTAATCTATATCAGATTCTTATGACAGTCTCTGCCTGAGAGGCATTTACTTCTTCCAAGATATACACAATAATATCTTAACAACATTTTATTTGAGTGCTTATAAAACACTCCAGTCTGAAAAAAAATCTGACTTTTACAATAACTTGAACCTTTGGGTCTTTTCGCCTGTATTTTAGAGCAGTTTCTTCTTCTGCCTCTGACATATGCTTTTCTCATCCTTGGCCAAAACGCAGTTTTCTCTGTTTTTCATATTCTCAGGAGATCACATCCTTCTCTTTAGCTTTCCTTCTTCAACTATTCATTTCAAACTCTTTCAGCACTCATTTCTTATGCTCTTTCATATTCAATTACTTCACAACAGTTTTTCTGATTTTCTATTTCTTTGTATAAAACAAACCTAAAACGTAGTGACTCAAAGTGACATTTATTTTTGCTCATGTAATAGCCAATTGACTTTTTCATTGTTCTGACCATTTTCATGGGGGTGGCATGAAGGCTTGGGGCTCTAATCATCTGAAGGGTGCTCTCTCACAGGTCTGGTGCTTTTGGCTGAGATACTCACTGTTGCTATTGGATGCAACACTTACATGTGCCCTTTCTGCCTGTCATTGACTTCCTCACATCATTGTACCAAGGTTCTACAAAAGAAAGCTTCACGAGAGAGTGGCATGTATCTTTTTTTTTTTTTTTGGTCTAGATTGGGAAGTCACACAATGTTATTCCACCTACTTTCTACTTGTCAAGGATATAATACAGGCCCACTTGAATTCAAGGGGAGCTACAAGGTTCTGGAAAAGCATGTTAGGTTGGAAAACATATTGCAAACATTTTTTATAATCTACCACAAGAACACTTCCTTTTTCTATTTCCCGCTGTGAAACCTGGTTGAATGCTCAAGGCTTCCTCTTCTTCTGCAGCCTGGTGTAGCAAAAGCTATTCATTCTATCATGTAAGATGCACCTTGGGTACATAATCATTTAATATTAGCCAATAATTGAATTGACCAAACTGACTGCTTTAACATATCATTCTAACTCTTCTTTGAACTCCATTCTGGCTCATATTAGACTTTCTATGGCTTTTAATGTTCTTTTACTGTCATTTTATTTTCTCATCATTAATTGATGGAACTAGCACCAATTTATCCTCTTTTGTTTTCCAATGCAAAACTTGAAATGATTATTTTAAAATCTTACTTCAAATGTGTTTTTTTAATGCCAAGAAATATCACCATCTCTATACTGTAGCACTCCAACTAGCACACACAAGAACATCAAGAACATTGTAATCATGCTGGAATACTAAAACTTGCTATGCTTCTTATACTTTCTCACACTTTCTGATATTTTTCTATTTTGTTACAGAAACTTAGTTTTGTCAATCAGCAATGTTGTGGTTACGTACATATATGTTTATGGTTGTTATTTCTTCTTAGCGGAATGCACCTTTTATTAATATATAGTGTCCTCTGTCTCTTGTAACATTTTTTATTTTTATTTTAATTTTTTAAAAATTTTATTGAAGTGTATCATTCATACATGACCATACATAAACAATAAGTGTATAGTAAAATTTGTGAACTTACAAAACAAACATGCATTATATCACACAGGGGTCCCATACATCAACCCACCACTAACACCTTGCATTGTTGTGAGACATTTGATACAGCTTATGAAAGAATATTGTCAAAATCTTACTACTAACTATAGTCCATATCTTACTTTTGTTGTATTTTTCCCTCAAACCCACACTATTATTATTTTTTAAATATATTTTTGTTACAGAAGTTGTGAACTTACAAAACAATCATGTACACATTTAGAATTCCCATATAACACCCTTTCATCAACATACAACACCATGATGGAGCATTTGTTTCAAATTATGAGATAATATTACCAGACTATTACTACTAACCATGGTCCACAGCATACACTTGGCACAGTTTTCCATACTCCCCCATTATCAACACAGCACATCTTTGGCATAGATGCATGAATATTACAGTATTGCTGTTAAGCACAGTCCATAGATCACAGCAGTTGTATTTTTCCCATGCTTCTCCACATTCCCACCACCCTGCAATAGTGATGTACATCTGCTCTAGCTCACAGAAGGACACTCTTGCATCTCTATCATTGACCACAATTCTCATCCACCTCTGGGTTCACTGTGCTATTCAGTCTCTAGATTATTCTATAGCTTTCTTTCAATTGGCATTTACATCCCCAGACTACCCTTTCCAGCACATTCCCATTTATAAACCAGCTGCTACTCACTATAAGGTATTACCATCAACTCTACATTTCCACACTTTTACAGTAAAATTAATTAAAATTTCTACATGCATTAAGCATTAATATTCCTTCTTAGTCCTCCAATTATCTCCTAATTCTGTACTCTAGGTTTTATCTCCATGCATTTATTCTTCATATTTAGTTCATATCAATGAGACCATGCAATATTTGTCCTTTTGTGTCTGGCTTACCTCACTTAGCATAATGTCTTCAAGATTCATCCATGTTATCATATGCATCCCAATTTCATTTCTTCTTACTGCAGCATAGTATTCCATCATATGTATATACCATATTTTGCTTATCTATTCATTGGTTGATGGACACTTGGGTTGTTCTCATCTTTTGGCAATTGTGAATAATGATACTATGAACATTGATGTACAGATGTCTGTTCATGTCACAGTTTTCGGATCTTCTGAATATATTCCTAGTAGAAGAAATACTGGATCATACAGCAGTTCTATATTTACCTTCCTAAGGAACCACCAAATTGTTTTCCACAACAGTGAAGGAGGGTTCCTGTTTCTCCACATGCTTCTCAGCACTTATTGTTTTCTGATTTTTAAATAATGGCCATACTATGCTGTGTGAGATGATATCACATTTTTATTTGTATTTGTATTTTCCTAATAGCTAGTGATATGGAAATAAATTTGATAATTGTCTTTTCCATTTGTTTAAAAAATGCTGGTGAAATTTTTTTTTGGAATTGCATGGAATCTGTATATCAATTTGGGTAGAATTGACATCTTAATGATATTTAGTCTTCCACTCCATGAGTATGGAATGTTCTTCCAATTATTTAGGTCTTCTTTGATTTCTTTTAACAATGCATTGTAGTTTTCTGAATAAAAGTACTTTACATCCTTGGTTAAGCTTATTGCTAAATATTTGATTCTTTTAGTCACTCTTGTAAATGGAATTTTTTTTCCTGATTTCCTTTACAGATTGTGCAGTGTATAAAAACACCACTGATTTTTTGCATATTGTTCTTGTATCCTGACCCTCCACTGAAATTGCTTATTAGCTCTAGCAGCTTTGTTGTAGATTTTCAGGACTTTCTAGGTATAGGATCATATCATCTGCAAATAGCAAAAGTTTTACTTCTTCCTTTCCTATTTGGATGCCTTTTCTTTCTTTTTCTTGCCTGATTGCTCTACCTAGAACCTCTAGCACTATATTGAACAACAGTGGTGGCTGTAGGCATCCTTGTCTTGTTGCTGATCTAAATAGGAAAGCTTTCATTCTGTCACCTTTGAGTACAATGTTAGCTGTGGGTTTTTCATATATAGCCTTTATCATGTTGAGAAAATTTCCTTCAATTCTTATCTTTCATAGTATTTTTATCAAGAAAATATGCTGCATTTTGTCAAATGCCTTTTCTGCATCAATCGATAGGGTAATGTGATTTTTCTTCTTTAATTTATTACACTGATTGATTTTCTTGTGTTGAACCACCCTGGCATGCCTGGTATAAAACTCACTTGATCATGCTGATTAATTCTTTTAATGTGTTGTTGGATTCTATTAGCAAATATTTTGTTCAGGATTTTTGAATCCATATTCATTAGGGAAATGGGTCTGAATTTTTTCTGTTTTCCTAGTATCTTTGTCTGGCTTTGGTATTAGGGTGATGAGTTTGGTAGCTGTCTTGTGTGTTCAATTTTTGGGAGAGGTTGAGAAAGATTGGCATTAAAGTTTCTTTGAACACTTGGTAGAACTCACCTGTGAAACTATTAGGTCCTGGGCCTTTCACTTTGGGGAGCTGTTTGATGACTGTTTCAATCTATTTACTTGTGATTGGTTTGTTGAGGTTTCTATTGTTCCTAGAGTAAGTGTAGGTTGTTCATACAATCTTAGGAATTTTTCCATTTCGTTTACATTATCTAAACTTTTGGCATATAGTTGTTCGTAGTATCCTCTTATGATCTTGTTTATTTCTGTGGAGTAAGTAGTAATGTCCTCATTTTCATTTGTTATTTCATTTATTGGCATCTTCTCTCTTTTTTCTTTGTCAGTCTAGCTAAGGGTTTGCTGATTTTGTTAATCTCAAAGAACCAACTCTTGGTTTTGTTAATTCTATTGTTTTGTTGTTGTTGTTGCTCTCAATTTCTTTTATTTCTGCTCTAATCTTTGTTATTTCATTCCTTATTCTTAATTTGGGATTACTTTGCTGTTCTTTTTCTAGTTCCTCCAGCTGTGCAGTTCATCATTTATTTTAGCTCTTTCTTCCTTTTTAAGGTAATCATTGAGGGCTATAAGTTTCTCTTTCAACACTGCTCTTGCTGCATCCCAAGGCTTTGATATGTTATTTTCTTGTCATTCATCACAAGATATTTATTGATTTATCTCAAAATTTCTTTTTTGACCCATAGATTATTTAAGAGAGTGTTGTTTAATCTCCATATATTTGTGAATTTTCCCTTTTTCCACTTCTTATTGAATTCCAACTTTACTCCATTATGATCAGAGAAAGTGTTTGTAAAATTTCAATCTTGTTGAATCTATTGACAGTTGCTTTGTTACCCATCATATGGTCTATCCTAGAGAAAGACCCATAAGCACTTGAAAAGAATGTATATCTTGCTGTTTTGGGATGCAAATTTCTGTATATGTTTATAAGGTTTTTTTTTTGTTTTTTTTTTAAAGATTTTATTTATTTATTCATTTATCCCCCCCTTGCTGCCCGTGCTCGCCGGGTCAGCCAACCACGCCATGCGGGCGGGCTTGCCTTCACCAGGAGGCCCCGGGAACCGAACCCGGGGCCTCCCATATGGTAAACAGGAGCCCTACTGATTGAGCCACAGCCGCTTCCCATTTCATTTATCATATTATTCATGATCTCTGTTTCTTTATTGATCATCTCCCCCAGATGCCCTATTCAATTCTGAGAATGGAATTCTCCAACTATAATTTTGGAGATATCTATTTCATCCTTCACTTTTCCCAGTGTTTGCTTCTTGTATCTTGGGGCATCCTGTTTAGGCGCATATACATCTATGATTGTTATTTCATCCTGGTGAATCCCCCCTTTTATTAATATGTAATGTCTTTCCTTGTCTCTAATAACAGTTTTGCTTTTAAAGTCAATTTCATATGATACTACTACAGCTTATTTTGGTCACTCCATGCATGGAATACCTTTTTCCAGCCTTCCACTTTCAATCTATTGATATCCTTGGGTCTAAGGTGTCTTGCAGACAGCATACAGATGGCTCATATTTTCTTATACATTCTGCCAGTCTGTGTGTTTTGATTGGGGAGTTTAACCCATTAACATTCAGTGTTATTTCTATCAAGGCAGTTCTCATTTCACCCATTTTGACCTTTCGGTTTTATCTGTCATATATTATTTTCACCAATCTTTTGACACTTTTAGTTGTTTTTACTGAAATATCTTCATTTCTAGACACTCTTCCAAGCCTCTCTCCCATGCCCTTCTTTTCAAGCTGAAGCACACCCTTTAGTATTTCCTGCAAAGCCAGTCTCTTTGTTATAAACTCTCTCAGTTTCTGTTTATCTGTGAATATTCTAAACTCATCCTCATTTTTGAAAGACAGTCTTGCCGGATATGATTCTTGGCTGGAAGTTTTTCTCTTACAGTATCTTAAATATATCATACCACTGCCTTCTTGCCTCCATGGTTTCTGATGAGAAATGGGCACTTAATCTTATTTGGTATCCCTTATATGTTATGAATTGCTTTTCTTGATGCTTCAGAATTCTCTCTTTGTCTTTGGCATTTGACATTCTGAATAGTATGTGTCTTGGAGGTGGTCTATTTGGATTTAGTCAGATGGGAGTACATTGTTCTTCTTGGATATGGATATCTATTTGTTGCCGGCATAGCTGTCGCCGGTGCTGTTTTAGGGTTTGCCGCCTCCGGGTGGTCTCCTGGTGGCTCCGTCGCCAGTGAGGAGACGAGAGAGGGGGAGGGGAGAGGGGAAGGAGTCCTCAGGAAGGAATCTTTGGCTCGCCGAGCTCAGGTGTCCCCGGGCACAGCGAGTCAGGGGTTCGGGGTCTGCATTGTGGATGCTGCAGACAAAGGTTGGGGGAGACGGCGGGGGGGCTGGTGGATGGCAAGTAACGAATACAGAGACCACTCACACTCCGGAGACAAGATTGGGCTTCCAAGTCCGAGTTTATTAAGCAGGTCTTGGTATTTATTCCAGGCGGAGGAGGAGGGAATGGGGAAGTGTGACTGGGCAGTTTTTGATTGGTAAGGACAGGTTTTATGCCCATAAAAGGTTAGAAGGGAAAGGGAGAGGCAGAGCTGTGCCACGGTGGCCATTTTGTGGTGAAGGGCAGGGAACAAGGGGCTATAACAGGTGTCAGCAGCTGATTGGCCACAGGTGTCAGCAGCCGATTGGCCGTAGTTCGGGAGGTTTCTGCGTTTTTTGCTTTCTTCCACCAGACGCTGGGAGTTAATTAGACCGCCCTCGTTTTCCCTATATCTATTTCCTTCAATAGGGTTCAGAAATCTTTTACCATTATTTCTTCAGATTTTCCTTCTGCCCCTTTTCTCTTCTATTCTTCTGGAACACCTATAAATGTATGATTGAATGTTACTTGCTGTCATTTAGTTCCCTGAAACCTTGTTCAATTTTTTTCCTGTCCTTTCTTCGTCTGTTCTTTTGTATATCCTCTTTGGAGGCCGTGTCTTCAAGCTCACCAATCCTTTCTTCTCCCTCCTCAAATCTGCTAATATATGACTCGAGTGTATTTTTAATTTCATTTTTTTCCACCTTTCATTCCCATAAAATCTGCTATTTTTCTATGTATCCTTTCAAATTCTTCTTTTTGCTCAACCAATGTTTCTTCCGCCAACACCTCCAATATGGTTCCCTTGTCTTTTTTGCTCAATGTCTGCTCATTGTTAGTCTTCTTTAGGAGTCACCAGGAACCAAACCCAGGACTTCCCGTGTGGGAGGTGGGTGCTCAATTGCTTGAGCTACATATGCTCCCTCCAATGTCTTCTTAATATCCTTAATCTCTTTAGCCATCTCATTGAATTTATTAAAGAGATTTATTTGAACATCTATGATTAGTTGTCTCAATTCCTTTCTGTCATCTGGAGGCTTATCTTATTCCTTTAATTGGGCCATATCTTCTTGTTTCTTTGTATGCATTGTAAATTTTTTTGGTGTCTTGACATCTGGCTTACTAGATGCATTTATTCTGGGTGCAGTTTCTCTCTTTAGTTTAGGGCTTTCTTGCCCTTTCTCCCTTGCTGTTTGTGTAGTAGGAGCCAAGGATGTAGTTGGTGCTGTATGTGTGAAGCTGTTCACATTGCCCCAGGACCATTGAAGCTTCTCTCATCTTTCTTCTTTGCCAGGGGTAGGGACAGAGCCACAGCTGTGTGTAATAATCCAAGTTGTGCAAGCCAAGTCTGTCTGTAGTTGCCTGGAGAGACTGATGACACTTTATGCCCCTTCCTCCCCTACCTGGGGCAGTGATGGAGCTGCAGGTATGGGCTGCAATCTATGTCATGCTTGTCTGAAATGACTGCAGTTGCCCTGTTAGACTGACATAGCACTGGCCCCTGCCTCTCTGCCAGGGGAGGGAATGGACCCTCTAGACTGCACAACAATCTAATTTGTGTGGGTTGAATGTGCCTGCAGATGCCCTGAATGGCTATGGGAATACTGTCCCTTCTCTCCTTTAAAGGGTGGGAACAGAACCTTTGATGCCCAACTGTTCAGTCCATGTAGGTTGAAAGTGTCTGCTGTTGCCCAGGGAAGCTGAGGATACACCAACTTCCTCCTACCATATTGGGGGGTGGGAGTATATCCACAGATACTCACCAGTCCAGGCCTTTCAGGCCCAAAGTGCCTGCTGTTGCCTGGAAAGCTTTAAGAAAAACAACTCCCTTGTACTTGCAGGGATGTAACTATATATGTTCAACTATTCAGTCTGTGTAGGCCAAAAGCAGCTGTAGTTACCCAGACAAATTGAGGAAACACAGACCCCTCTTATCTTATTGGGTGACAGTGATGGAGCTACAGGGGCCGGAGTATCCAAGTCTGTGTGTTCTGAAAATGCCTGCGGTTTCCCAAAGAGGCTGAAGAAATCCCAGCCCCCTCCTATCCTATGGAGTTGGAGGGGGTGGAGACTGAATTGAAGGCAGTCAACAGACCAGTTTGGTCTGAAAGTGCCTGCCATTGCCCAGAGAGACTGAGGAAACAACATATAATTGGATCATACTTTTTTTTTTAATCCATTCTGTCACTCTATATCTTTTGATTTGGGAGTTTAATTCATTAACATTCACTGTAAGGTGGTATTTACTTCAGTTACTTTATCTTTTGGTTTTTATATGTCATATCTTTTTTTTGTCCCTCTTTTTACCCTTTGAGTTACACTTACTGATAATCTTCATTTCTTCCCTCTCCTCCAACTCTCTCTTGTCTGTCTTTTCTTTTTGCCTGCAGAACTCCCTTTAGTATTTCTCATATAGTGGGCCTCTTGTTGATGAAATCTCTCAGCTTCTGTTTACCTGTGAATATTTTAAACTCTTCCTGATTTTTGCAGGACAGTTTTGCTGGATAAAGAATTTTTTGCTGGAAGTTTTCTCCTTCAGTACCTTAAATGTATCATATTATGCCTACTTGCATCCATTGCTTGGCATTTGACATTACGATTAACATGTGTCTCTGAGTAGGTCCATTAGGATTCATTCTGCTTGGAGTATGTGGTGCTTCTTGAACATGTATATTTCTTTCTTTCATAAGAGTTGGGAAATTTGGGGTCATTATTTCCTAAAATATCCTTTCTCTTCTCTTTGACTTCTGGGACACCCTTGATGAGTTAGTTTGTGTGCTTTATGTTGTCATTCAAATGCCTGAAACCCTACTCATTTATTCCCATTCTTTTTTATTTGTTCTTCTGTCTGTAAGATAGTGATTGTCCTGTATTTTAGTTCACTGAGTCTTTCATATGCTGTTTTATGCCTAGTTTATTTTTAATCTCTTCTCTTGTGTCTTTCATAACCATAATTTCTGTTATGTTTATACTTGCAAATTCTTCATTATAATTGTAGTGCGTTCTTAATATCCCTTATCTCTTTATCTATATTTTCCTTCATTTCCTTTAATTGATTTAGGAGATTCGTTTGAATATGTTTGATTAATTGCCCTGAATTCTATTTCTCCTCTGAAGTTTTAATTTTTTCACTTGCCTGGGCCATATCTTCCTGCTTCTTAGTCTGCTCTGTAATTTTTTGTTGATGTCTAGGCATCTGATTATCTTGATGAGTTTACTCTGACAGTCAGTTTCTCTCTCTTGCATAGGGTTTTATTTTTGATTGACATTGTGTTAAGGTTCTTCCTTGATACATGATTTAACTTATTCTCAACCTTTGAGTAGCTGTTGTTTAACAGATATAATTATTTTTCAGCTCTTCTTCATTTGTTTCTTGCCCTGGATATACAGTACAATTTTTAAGAGTGCACATTTCGTGCACTTCCAAGAGATAGCTTATTTTCCTCTGTTCCTTCTCCAGGAATATTGATCTGTTCAGTTTGTTTTTGTTTTGCATACATAGTTTCTTTTGCATTCCTTTTGTAGTCTCCAGCTTCATCTGCTTCAAGGGCATAATCTGGAAGGAGAGCCACCCTGGAAATAACTTTCCCAAGTCAGTAGTTTCCTGCCAAAACAGGGCCATGGGCCCACGAAGTGGGCACAGAGGAGCTCCCAAATGCCCCATGGAGGAGATAAGAAAGGATGCCAAAAGCCTCCTGAATATCTCCCCTATACCTATCCCCTATACCTTCCTGGCTGGTCCAACAGATCCTAACTGTATTAGTCAGCCAAAGGGGTGCTGATGCAAAGTACCAAAAATCTGTTGGCTTTTATAAAGAGTATTTATTTGGGGTAGAAGCTTACAGTCACAAAGCACTAAAAAGTCCAACTCAAGATACCATAAGAGGTACTTTCTCATCCAAAATCATTGACCACATGTTGGAGCAAGATGGCAGGTGATGTCTGCAATGGTTCAGCCTTTCTTCTTCCTCTTAAGGCTCCATGGTCTCAGCTTCTTCCAATATCAGCTGCAGGCTGGGATAAGTCTTGTCTCTCTCCTGGGGCTCATTTCTCTCTGCTCTCAGCTGCTCAGGGCTCTGGTCTCTGAACCTGCAATCTATCATGTGAATGGCTCATCTCTTCCTGGGGTTGCAAGATCTTGTATAATGAACTGTGTCTCTTCCTCTGTGTTCTTCTTCTCTGTGCATTTACTTCCTGGGGCTCCAGCATCAAAAACTCAAACTCTCTCCTCTGCCATGTGGTTTTCTCTGTGAGTCCTCGCCCACCAAGGGGGTGGAACTAAACTCCTACTGACATGGCCAAATCAAATTCCTAATCATAAAATAATCAACTAAAACTGAAACCTCTTAATTTAATACAATCTAATATGCCCAGAGGAACAGACCAGTTTACAAACACAATCCAATATATATTTTTGGAATTCATAAACAATGCCAAACTGCTACACCAACTTTTAACAAACTGTTCCCGGTTGCCCCAAGGAGGCACTATGTCTTCAAATCTCTACTGCCTCCACCTCTTTCCAGTATGGTTTTGGAATGATATCTGCTGCCACCTTTGTCAAGGGCAGTTTGAAACAGTAGCTCAGAGCCAGAACCCAGTAGATCCAAATTTTCTAATCAAAAACCATGGTAAGTGCACTGCCATGCCCACCCCAGTTCTTGGGGAAGAGGACTTTTATGTTCCTTTCTGACAGCAGCAGCTAGCAAGGGACCATACCCCAAGGTGGCCCATCATGAGATTGGGGCATGGGTGCCAACAGTGGTAGTGCAGAGATAGCTACTCTCTGTTCTTTACTATAGTTTATCAGTCTCTTCCTCCTCCATTTCCCTGGGTGTTGTACAGTGCTCCTCTGGCCTCCAGAGCACCAAAATATTTGTTTCAGACAGCTCCTGAATGTTTAATAGCTGCTTTGGTGGAAGGACTGAGTCCTGCAATTCCCTTTGCCATCATCTTCCCAGGAAGTTCCTATCTTTTTTATCCTTCTTTTTCTTTAGTGTAGCCTCCTTTACTGTATAGTTCATCTTTTGTGATGTTCTTACTGATCCCTTTCTCATTTCTGTTTCTGTATAATTTTAAATACTTCATTTGTGCTTACCCTGGGGTTTGTATTACACAACACACATCTGAAATCTACTAATTTGAAAAGACTAACCTTAGCTTCAATAACATACACGGTCTCTGCTCCCAAATTCCTCTATTTCCCCTATTTATATTGTTTTTGTCTCAAATTACCTTTTTATATTTTGCCTGTCCATTATCAGGAAAAATTGTCCAATTATATTCTGACTTGAAGAAAAGAGTTATATATTGATGATATAATACTATTGGCTTTTGCATTTTCCTTTTCAGTTTCCTTTATTGAAGTTATTCACTTCTTTACAATACTCCAAGACACTCTCCTGTCTTTCCTTTTCAACCTGAAGAACTGTCTTTAGTAATTCTTGTAAATTATGTCTTTTGTTGACAAACTAGCTCAGTTTCTGTTTATTTGTGAATATTTTAAACTCTCACTCATTTTCGAAGAAGAGTTTTGGCAGATAAAGAATTTTTGCCCAACAGATTTTCTCCTTCTATATCCTAAATATATCATACATTGCCTTCTCACCTCCATAGTTTCTGATGAAAAATAATCATTTAGTCTTAATGAGGCTCCCTTGTATATGACCAATCACTTTCTTTTGTTGTTTTCAGAATTCCTTCTATATCTTTGGCATTCAATATTCTGATTATTATGTGTCTTGGAACAGGTTGTTCAAGGTTTATTTTTTGGAATATATTGCACTTCTTGAATATTTATATTTTTGTTTTTCATAAAAGGAAATTTCTAGGCATTATCTCCTCAAATACTCTTTCTGCCCCTTTTCCCTTCTCTTGTTCTTTGGGACACCCATGATGCATATGTTTGTATGCCTCATGCTGCCTCTCAAGTCTCTGAGACACTGCTCATTTTTTAAATTCTTTTCTCCATCTGTTCTTCTGACTGTATGATTTCAAGTGCCCTGTCTTCTAGTTCCCTAAGTCTTTCTTCTGCCTGTTCAAATCTGCTGTTTTTTTCCTCTAGTGTATTTTTAATCCCCATTATTGTAACTTTTAGTCCCAAAATTTCTATAATGTTTCTTTTTAAACTTTCAAATTCTTTATGCACATACATTGTATTCTTTTATATATATATATATATATATATATATATATATATATATATATTTTTTTTTTAAGATGCTTAGATTATATAAATGTTACCCAAAAATTACAGGGATTCCCATGTTCTCCACCTCTCACACCTCCCATAACATCCTACATAAACATCTTTCATTAGTGTGGTATATCACCTGCAATGGATATACAAATCCTGGGGTTTTGCCATTAAGCACAGACCATACTTCATATTGTAGACCACACTCTCTCCCACACAGTTCTGCATGTTATATGCTGATGTAAAATGGCCTCTATCTATACTGTCTTCTGAACATCCTTTAGCTGTATATCCACCATTAGGTTATTTCTATCCATATTTTCATTCAATTCTTGAATTTATCTGTTTGAATATTTTTTATTTGTTATTCCAGATTGCACCCCCCCAAGATGGCTCCTTCATTTGTCTGCTCATCTTCAGTTTACTATGTCTGCTCCTTGTCTGCTCAATGTCTCTGCTCATTGTATCTGCTCAATGTCTCTGCTCATTGTGGTTGCTTGTTGTCTCTGCTCATTGTGTACACTTGTTGTTTGCTTGTCTTCTTTAGGAGACACTGGGAACCAAACCCGGGACCTCCCTTGAGGGACATGGATGCCCAACTGCTTGAGCCACATCTACTCCCTGCTCTTTGTGTCTGCTCATTTGTCAGCTCATTGTGTCAGCTCATTGCATCAGCTCTTTGTGTTTGCTCATCTTCTTTAGGATGCATGAGGAACCAAACCCAGGACATCCTACGTGGGAGGTGGGTGCTTAACTGCTTAAGCCACATCCGCTCCCAGTTATTACAAATTTTCTGTCTCTTCTAAAGTTTTATTTTGTTCCCTTGACTGAGTCATATCTTCCTGTTTCTTAATATGGCTTGTAAATTTTTTTTTTTTTTTTTTTTTTGGCTGATGTCTAGGCATCTGATTATTTGATGTGCTAGTTCTTGCTTTTGCCTAAGGTTTTGTTGTTTATTAGCTTTGTATTAAAGCTCTTCTATCATGCTTGGTCCAACTTATTCTAGACTGACCTTTAGAGTAGTCTGTGTTCAACTGTTCAGATTTTCTAACTTCCTCTATACCTGATTCTTGCCATGAATATGCAGTACATTTTAAAATATTACCCTTTTGGTACGATGGTTTCACTTCCAGAAAAAAGCTTCCTTTTCCTTGCTCCTGCTTGAGAAATCTTGATCTATTTTTTTTGTTTTCTGCAGAATTTTCTGCCAAGTTCCTATAATTTATTTAAATTCTCTCCCTCACTCATTGCCCCCTTTTCATTACACTTTTCTGTCCTTGTACTTGTCCTGTCTTACAACAGTTCAGTTTAACCACTTTCTGTTTTTCCATGAGGCTTTTCTTCCCCTGGATTTTCCTTTGTTCAAGTATCTTGCCTTTGGGAGCCAGATTGGCTTAATCCAGAAAAATTCATTTTGTGTTTTGGTGGCCCAGAAAACAGAGACTGGTTTGAATGTGTGCACCTCTTGCCAATGGTTCTAGTATTTTTTGTTGTTGTTTTTTGCCCTATTGGCACTTTTGTATGTGGCACTCCTAAGCCTCTTGTGTTCTTCCCTGTGTCTCTGTAAATTTGGGTCCCTGTGTCTGGATATGATTGGAGTTCTAACTCGCTTAAAGTGAGTGGCTCTATATCTTCGACTGTGGCAGAAGAGACCTAATGCATGTACACTCTGTGTTACTTTTAAGTGAGGGGGAGGGCTATGGACTAGAAAGTCCAATATGTACATTTTGTTCTCTTTATCTTTTTCTTCAATTTAGTATTTGTGGAGTCCTTCTCCAGTCTCTGTCATTCTCCCGAATTCCAAGCAAGTGGGATATGTGCTTTTATTAGTTGATTATGAGGAAAAACTTTTACAATGGATGTCTTACTTCATCATGATAACGAAATCACTCCTTCCTGTTTCTTAGTTTTTGAGTTTTTGAATTTTAGTATGATCCTAAATCCCTCTTTTTGACTTGGTTTTTGAGTTCAGGGACTGGGGTATAATCCTGTAACTACATTTTTATTCCTGGCCAAGACACTTAGTTAACTTTCCTGAAGCTATGTATTTTCACAACAGAAAAGTGCTACTTTGAAGTTTAAGTTAAATCATGTATAAAAAATTCAAATATTGTTCTTAACATCTGGAAGGCACTCATTTGTTAATTATTAGCTTCCTATATATATTGTTTCATCTATATTTTGTTTTCCCATAACTACCCGAAAACCAGGTGTCACAATTCCAACATACTCTATAATGCATCTGGCTATGTTTGATTAAGTGAAATCATGTAAGTCTCTTTGTTCCTTTTTGGGTTTTTGACCTCTGGTGGAGGAAACCACAACATTTTGATATAACTTTAAAAATGTACCTGCTGTCTCTATAATCTGCAAAGACCTCAATATTGATCTGTCATTTTTTCTAGTTATTTAACCAGGAACTGCTCCATTTGTCCCCTAGGACTTTTCCAAAATGTCAATATTTTTTGTTGTGCAACCTCTCTTTCCTAGAGCTTCCCTCATACCATCTCCAAGCATTAGGTGATATTATCTCCTACACAGAAAAGACATACTAAGTATGATGTCCATCAAATTTTATCATTGTTTATTAACTTGTATTTAGCTATCCCCTCATACATTTGTCTGTAATTTTATTTACTTTAATGCATTTCTTTCTAGTAATAGCATTCTGGTTTAAATTCCTTCCCTTGCCCTTGACAGATATGTATTTACCATCACAGGATCCATTTTTTTGGTATGTATTTTAATTTCTAAAGTGAATGCATTTAATTCAGTCATCTTACTTGGTGTGGATAGACTACCCATGAAGAGGAATTGTTTTCTTGAACACTCTAGGGATTTGGTCCAAGGAAATTTATTTTGACTTTTTAGGCAGACAAGAGAAGAAATATCACATGAGAGCAAATTAGTAAAACACTATGAAGCTTAAAAATAGAGCAAATTTATGAAACAACAGTATTTTTAAGAGCCTATCTAGGCATTAAGTAGAAAAAAATAATAATTTTATGTGGAAAAATGAATTAATAAGTAAGTTAATGAGAAATGATTGCTCTCAGGGGCAGTAAAATAAGATATTTAGTGGATGTGTACCTTTCATTTGGATGGCATCCCATCTGCATATTTTTCCTGTAACTAAAATAACATTTTTTACATAAATAAGAAAATTTATATTTCTATTTATGTACTACTGACTGTGAGTCATAATCTCTACTGATTATCAAATAATTTGCTAATGAGTCATAATCAATGGAGTTCAAATGTTACACATTTTATTTAAAAGCTTATTAAAACTTATAAGAGCTTATACTCAAAAGATTTTAAATCAAATATTGTTCCACAAAGTTTTCCATATGAATATATCCTTACTTTTTAATTATAGCTCTTATGCTTCTTAGATATGGAAAATCTATTTAGAAAAATATTTATAAAATATCTCCCCTTTGGTGATCATTCTAGCACACAGTCCTTCTATAGAAAATTTGGATATGCCAAACATATTTATGTTCTTCCAGGGCACTAGATGGCATTTAAATTTAGGAAAAACATGAAAACTTATATTTCATCTCCATGTTACTACACCAAGTCTTTTTCAGAAGTCTTCAACTCTGGGGTTTGTTTTCTGAGGAATAAAGACATATCCCAGTGTGTCTCATGATTACCTTCAAACTTTATTAAAATTAGCAATATGTGAATTAAGAAAAGGTACATGTCAGATAAATTCCATCATATATAGTCAAACTATATTAATAGAAGAGTTTAACAGCATAAAACATGGCATAATCCAACAAAATATCTTCTACCATATAAATCTTATAAAGGGAACATATTCTGATTATGTTCCATATAGAGCTAAAATGCTAAGGAAAATTTTATGAAATATAGCGTTTAAAGATGCAAAGTGACATGGAAATGTTCTATTTTGTGGTTAATATATATTTTTTGGAAATAGAAGAGTAATTTATGTAATCACATGAAATCCATTAAGAACTCTCTGATCCTAAAGAGTAAAAAAAAAAAAAAATCAGTCAAGCTGTAATTTCCATAGTTTCATCTCATAGTCAGGAATATTTTCCTTTATAATTTCTCTGTTTCCAGTGATATTAGGACTACATCCTCCATTTTTCATCCTTGGAGTGAAAATCTTTGTGTGTCACAGTAGACTTCAACGTAAATAACAATAATATAAAAACAGGAATTAGTGAAGAGCTGGTCGTGATATGCTAAGCAAATTGTCCTGTACCTGCAAAACACTATTTTATTTTTTTTAGTTAGTTTTCTGTTCGTTTTGTTTTGTTTCTTTAAGAAAAAATACGATACATATGCTCTGTTGACTATGTCTTACCTACTAAGAATGCTCTTCCCTTTCATCCAGTTCATTTTACAATCTCAGTTCCAAGCTCTATGTCTATTCATCTTAATTTTACTTTTAGTTCTGGCATTCTTTCAATTCCATCCCCTTTATAACTCCACCTTTACTTTCAGACCTGGGCAGTGGATCCATATCTATCATCCTATATGAACTTCTGGGCAACAATTTCCCTTCTTGACAGCACAGTTAAAACCTTTAACATTCATGCGGATGACACTTCAGATATTAGAGTTTTATAGTTCTCTCTCTTTGATTACACTGACATATACCATCAATCTTTATATCAGCCCAGTTGTTTACCAATTCCAAATTAGTTTAGTGTCTTTGGAATGCCTAGCACAATGTTAGCCATATATCAACCTTTATTATTTAAATGGATACAGTATTTAATGTAAAGAAATATTGGAAAGTATATTAAGATTGAACAGGCTATACAAAGGACATCTAGCTTCACATATTTTAAAACCAATCTACTATATTAAAGTCATTTATATTAATAATTAGAAAGAGTACTTGCAATGTGCTAGACATTGTGGCAAACACATGTATGCATTATTTGCACTTACTTCTCAAAACAATACTATATAGTAACTCCTATTATACTTCCTATTATAATTATTACAAAAAAAGATCACAAAGCTCCCATAAGTTTAAAATTTTCTCAAGTCCTCAGCTAGTAATTGGAAGAAGAAGAAGGAAGAAGTTGTTTTTAAAGATTAATAATACAGCAAATTTGTATCCTTTTATAAGCACAGTTGGAGACAGCATTTCATAAACTGTCAGAGTATTCTGTTCCTTGTTACTGTTTCTTTAAAGAACGTATATTTTTAAGATGATATCACTATGACGTCTTCCAGTATCACCCATTTCTTGTTAAAATGTTATTTTATTGTTTGATCTCTAATATATACATTTCAGAAAGTCCATAAGTAAATTTTAAAATGCCATGTGTGGGAAACTTGTGCATTTTTCTTTGATATGGTATTAAGTTGCAGTGCAATCTGGCAATTTCTAAACTTAGGCTAAAGCTAGGGATTTAAAATCTTTGGAAATTTACTTACATCATTTCCTCAACAGATGCTTTGCAGAAGTGGTGGCTATGTATAGCTAAGGAGGAAAATTCTTTGAGGACAGTGAAAGATTTGAGGTTTGAATTCCTCAGGCTTATTTTGACTAATTTTATTTCTTCTTATGCTGAATGGTATTCACAAGTGTTAATGGAAGATTTTTCCCCCTCCTTGGGAAATACAAAGTCAACATTTAAAAAAATAAAAAATGAAAAGAATGATTCTGTCCTTGAAAAAGTCATTGGAGAAAAATTGGTATCTTTTTACATTTAGCATTTTAGAAATATTTCAATTGTTTATGAAGAACCAAAACACATAACTGAAAGGATTTCACTTAAAGAATAATGCTTTCTTAATTTTTTTATGTTTGTACTACCCACAATATTAGAATCATTCTTATATAATATACTTTTCTGAGAGGGATCAAAAGATTAATAGTTATTATATTGCTTGTGATATAATTTGTAAAGTAGTTCATGGACTCATAGAATTTGAAGTATAAAAATTAGGTAGCCAAATTCAGGAAATAAAAATACAGATTGTGCAGTTAAATTTGAATTTTAAATAAACAACTAACTAATTTTAGAGTATGTCCAATATATTGCATGGAACATACTTATGCTAAAATTTTTGTTATCTGAAATTAAAATTTCATTGGAGGGAGCAGGAGTAGCTCAGTGGTCAAGCATCTGCTTTGCATGTACAAGGTCCCGAGTACAATCCCTGGTACCTCCCCCACAAAAAAAAATTTCACTGAGGGTTTTATATATTATCTCATAACGCTAGAAGTGAATTTGAACTTTTCTTTCGAGAAAAAGATGTTAGAGCAAAGTAGTATATATTATTCAGGTGGTTTTGTTTCTCCTTAAGATATAAAACATGTAAAGCATTAAAATATCTCTGATGCTGAAGCAGGCTAGTAAAACAGGGAATCAATAGATGGATCTGGAACCTGGCAAGAAGTCCATGTGGACATCAATACACCCAAGATGGCTGCTAGAAAACCCTTGCAAGATTATGCCATCCAAATGAGATTTCCCCCAGAATCCAGCAGAAGCCCTGGATATTCTCCAGGGGACCTTATCATTGGGCCTTCCTGGGGGGATTGATGGGTGGGGTAATCAATCAAAACAGCAAATAGCTGGGACTCCTCCCATGTCATTAGCAAAGGTGTAGAATAATTAATGGTTTAAAAAGCAAGTGCAAAGTCTGAATCTCTCTCTTTCTCTTGCCTTTGGACCCCTGTTCTGGCCTTCTTTGCCCTGCCTTGATCAATACACAAGTAAAACCTGGGCATTTATAATCTACAATGGGAAATTGTAGTATGTAATTCAGCCCTCTTTATCACTTTTGAGCCCCTTCCTCTCTACCTGGGATCCATGATCTGTTCTTTCCTCCCATTTCTCTTCCCTCCTTACCTTGATAAATTACTAGCCTAATCAATGTGGCGTGCTCTTGAAATTCATTTCCTGCAGTTTAGCCAAGGACCTAGACAAAATCCGGTAAAAATGCCATCATAGAATCCTGCAGATTTAACAGCTGTGAGAGACATTAAAAATCTATTTCAGGAATCTGAATGAAATATTTTTGTGGAAAGAATGGAGTCTTGGTTTTGGCTTGTTTTACTTGAAATCAGGCAATCACATAGAACTATAATTGTTCCCCTAGAAATACTCCTTTCTACTTCTCCCATAGTGCATATACAACATTGCAATTATTTGTGTTTTCCTCTGGTGCCTTTCTAAATAGGTAACCTTTGTCCTAATTAACCCAAGGTATCCAATTCCCTAAGGGAAGACTTGAATATAGTAGGTTCTTAAAGAGGAAAGAGTTTGTATTCAGCTTCTGGCATAAAATAGGATTATGCATCAAGAAAAAACATGACCTTGAAATCCTGAAACTTATGCTAAAACCTAAGCTTGAAGACCCAGGTCATATACTTGTCCCTCAATGTATGTTGTATTCCTAGATAAACCTCTTATTAGTCCAGCTCAGTGGGAATAGTAAGGAAGGAAATAAAAGTAAGAGAAAACCTTTCTGTTACCCTAGAAAGCATGATAAGGGTAAGAGAAAAGAAGAATAAAATTAGACATGTGAGTCAGTTTTCCTACTGTGAGGGAGTGCTTTTAGTAAATAAGGGATGAACCACCAGGTAGAGAAATTTTTTACTCCAAGTTAGAGGTATTCTTAGTCTTAATCTGCATCTCTGTGTGTGGACCTATTGTAAATAGGATCTCTTGAGGATGTTGTTTTTAAATGTGGCCCAATGGAATGTGAGTGGGCCTTAATCAGATTTCTGGAGTCCTTTATAAGCAAAATAAATTCAGAAATAGTAAGAGTGTAAGTCACAAGGAATTGCCAGAAGCTAGAAGTCAGCAGTACCATGAAAAGAAAGGAGAGGACCTTGCCATGTGACATGGGGCATGGATGCAAACCAAGGAACCCCAAGTATCACAACCAACACCAGAATGTTACAGACTTTGGGGAGAAAGCACCTCCTTGCTGATGTCTCAATTTTGGACTTTTCCCATATTCAAAACTGTGAGCCAATAAATGCCCATTATTTAGTTTTGTGTGGTATTTTCATTGCAGCTCAGGAAAACTAAGAGGCTAACTAAGTTAGCTTTTCTGAGCTACCCTTAAGTTCTTCTCCTTCATAAACTCCATAGAGAAGTTGTGGAGAGTCTGGCTGGAGACTGGAGAAAGAATTGAACAGGACACTGGGATTCCCAAAATATTAGCAATATCACTTTTTTGTTTACAAGAGTAACTTTTACATAGTAATTATTAACCCTTTCTAACTTTTAGATTTTGCAAATGTATTCCAATCTATTGACTTTGCTCATGGTGCCCTTCACTGAAATCCATCAATTTTTATTACATGGTTTTGCAGTATCTATTTATATCTCTCGGTGCAATTCCTCCCATACTTTATTAATTCTTTTCAAATGCTAACTTACCCTTTCATGGATCTGTATACTTCCCTATACATTTTAGAATTATTTCATCGAGTTTGACAAAATATGCAATTTTCATTGCTTATCTTAATAGATAAGTTTGGAAACAAAATTCATCTTCATAATGTTAATTCATCTCAATTAACAATAAAGTGAAATATCTTCATTTATTCAGATTTCATTACGGTTTTAATTCCAATTTTTCTCATAAAGGTCTGGTGTGTGTGTGTGTGTGTGTGTTTAAATGATACATGTGTTCCAGTGAGGCAGGTTAGTATAGAGAACAAGGGAAGGCAGCTGGTCAGAATAAAGCCATAACAGCTGGGACCCCTCTGGTCAGAACATAATCACGAGATCCTGCCTGAGGGAAGGGTGCTGCTTCGGAGCACAGCTGTAACCACTACAGCCAAAAAGCCAACCAAGACACTGCTCACAAGGCCCCCTTTGAAACTCCTGGGCTCAAAAGAAGCCCCAGATAACTCCAAACAGAAATTTCTTCCCACTGGTTCCCTGAAAGCTGACAGGTGAGGGTAGAAAGGCAACCAATTGGGACAGCAAATAGCTGGGGTCTATCTTTAATATGGTGAAGTGGGAGGAGGAAAAGCCTTTAAAAGGCCTACAACGGGGCCCCACCCCGTGTGTCTCACCTTGTAGCACGCCCGCACCCATGTCTTGGGTGTGTAGTATCTCTTTTCTTCTTTCTTAATAAACTCTTTACTCCTTTGCCTACCCTGTGGTGTGTCCTTAAATTCCTTTATGTGACATAGCCAAGACCTAGTAACCCAGAGCAATCTGCTAACACCAGTTGGGTTTTGTTGCTCTAGTGAACAATATCTTACTTGTTTCCAAATTGATTACTGTTTTTATAAAGAAATTGCATTGATTTTTGTACAATGCTCTTATATTCTTGTAGACGTCTTCTATTAATTAATATTTTATCTGTAGTCTTATGAATTTCCCTATTAGATAACTCAAATTCTCTAAGAATTATTTAGTACTAGCTCTTTCCTTCCAATTCTTATGCTTATTATTTCTTTTCTTATAATATTGCATTGAACAAGACCTCTAGGACACGTATAAATAGTGGTGGTAATTATGGGAATTTTTACCATGTTCCTGATATTAAAAGGAAATTCTTCATTATATAAATTATGTGAAATAATTGCAGTGGCCAATATATTTTTATGTTTTCATATTTAAATGTTCTGAATAAATTTGTTCCTCATTAATACTTCGTATTATGTTTTGTGTGTGTGTGTGTGTTTTTGGTGGGTTCTTTTTCTTTCAACCCATTTGTATCACTGTCATTGTTTAATTTCTGGGTCTTAATACTCGACTTTTTTCTCTTTGTGTTCTGTCTGTCTTTTGCGTTATTTTTGTTAGCTGGATTAGGTATTATTTGCTTATGTTCCCTGCCTTATTTGAACAAATAACTCATTTCTACTTAATCAGACACTAATTCCTTAATCTTACCACCAATTGCTTGTTTTATTCAAACATTCTTTAAGCTATTTATTTTTCTAAGCATTAAGAATGAAGCAACTTTTTGCCGGTATACATAGGTTCTTCAATAAAATATTTAACTCATATTTGCTTGGCATTTGTAGACCAAATTTAAGTTAAAAAAAGGGGAGGGGGTAATTAACCAAAATATAGTCACCACTTTCCCAGAATGAGCAATTAATTTCTTAATTTATTTTACTTCATGATTCTAAGGATATTTTCAATTGTTTTAGATTCCTTTGATAATTTACTAGTTCTTTAAATTAGCAATAATATATAAGGCAGAATTAGGACTTTAGTGGGTAATTTTTCCCTGCTCCATTTCAACAAAAAAGATTTTATATTTAAAAAGAATTAATGAAATTAAATTTTTCTCTAAATTAAGTTCTACCTGTACAAGTGTTTGAGATCTCAGGAAGAGTAGAATATGAGGCTCTTTTGTTCTTTCTTTCATTTATTCATTCGATCAACAAATATTTACTAAAAATCTTCTGTTTCTTGCCATATCAGCTTTGAAAAAAGCAGTATGAGGATATTTCATTTTATTCTTCTCATTCATTAAATTGTTGTATTTAAAATCTCTCATAATCTTTATTATATATACAGCCTTATGATCTTAATTATTTACATATACTTAATCCTAATTTTGTTAGCTACTATACTCATTTTGTTTCACATGTAAATTATTAAGGACTCTAATTTCAATCTGCTTACCTATGCAAAATAATGTACAGATAATGAGAGCAATTATTCTAAATTAATTTCACTGACATTTAAAACATCACTAGGAACACCAACTCCTTAATCTTTTCTAATAAGTGAAAATATTAAGTAGATATCCCCAGTCTCATGACATACACACAGCAAATTATCTCACTCACTCTATCATATATAGTTACAGATGGCCTTTCAAACCAATAAGTAAGTCTTGCTCAATTAATTTTGGCAAAGTTCACTTAGCAGGAGCAACCTTATCAGTTCTTGACAACCATGTATGTAATTCTCTTCTAGAAGAAACTGCTTCTTTCTGATTTTCTAAAATTAAAGACTATATGAAAGTGATTTTTGAGGAAAAGTTTCTCAAAACTCACCCTATTAAAATTCTATAAGCTTCTTTTATTATTTTACTTTATTTTTTTGTCAGATCATATTGGAAGTACATTTTACTCATGATGGAGATATGATTTAACAAATTTCTATATTATTGCAATTTGATTTTTTTTTTTTGCACATTTAAACAAATATAAGTAAGTGCACATATTTAAGTTTAAAATAGTCCTGGCAATGGTGTTTAATTTGAAACTTTGAAATTTCACCTTACTGCCTGGTAAAATACAGTATAATTAGTGGGCAAAAAAAATAATTTTATTTATCTACATAAACTATTTTCAATAATCCTATAAGTGCATATGTGCTTTGTGAACAAATGTACATATTTTGCTTATATTGGGTATCCTGATTTTTTAAAAGCTTTTAAACTATCCTATGTATTTGAGTAGATTACATACATCCTGAACTTAACAGAATCATCATATCAGTGTAATTCTGTTAATGAAAAAATGTGATTCTCTTCAGTGTTGAAGTGATAAATAGGAATTGGAAAATTAGTCACAAAGCTTTGGGACCTTTTGTGAAGGTAGTTTATTTAGGTCAGCATAAGTCAGGTTGTTTTGCTCTCACTTGACAGGCAGGAAGTCCAGGGAATGTTCCCTGAAATTAGGCTTATGACCAAGTATGAGATGGGGTAAATTGAGAACTAAGATCACAAATATGAAATCCATAGTCCCCAACATTGAGCAAGGCAGTGTTAGTAGAGCATGAATGCAGATCATGTGTATAAAGAAATTACAGTGGGAGATAAGTGAGATGGTAGAGAAGTTCATGGATGCTATAGCAAGCATTAAAGCACTTTATGCTTGTCAGGTTTGAATATCAGAATAACAAAATTAGAAGATAATTTGGAGATTGGTGGGTTGGTAGGATGCAAGAAATCTGGTTATTATAATTGAAAGATACAGGTCTGAACTAACTGTTGCCAGTGGGAGAGGGGATGATAAAGATACAGTGGTTTTTAACCATCAGTAGGATTTACTAACTAGTTGGTAATGTGGAATGAGGAGAGTTAATTAGCAGGATTCCTCTTTGATAAGCAATTACGATGATTAAATAGATAATATAGGTTTGAGTTAGAGAAATGATGAGCTAAGCTTTGTACTTGCTGAGTTTGAGAATCACACAGATGAGGTGATTGATATTAGAGGACTTTTCCCAAACTTGTGCAAGTATAGATAGATCTAAGAATATGTAAGCATGTTTAATTTTGATTTGTAGGTGAAAATATTAATTATCTAGAATAACTTTCAACTTGGCCCACTGATATTTTAGCATACTGGGGTAAGCTTGAGTTCTTTTTATTCATCAGAATGCAATAGATTATTCTGCAATAACAAAACAATGGCAGTGGCTTAGAATAAGAAAAGTTTATTTACCACGCATTCAAGGACAACTACAGTTTCAACTGACATACCAAGGGAGCTATCAAACAAGTGATAGTTCAACATTGCATCAACCAAGATTGATGTGAGTGAAAAGAGCTCTCTGGAGGATCCTACCAGCAATTAATTACCTCCATCCTTAAGTGACATATGTCCCATCTTTACAAATTTATTTAACCAAATCCTCAGTTTTGTACAGAAATACTTGAGTTTCAAAATCATCTTTCCTTAAATTTCCTTAGCCATCATTTGAGAATATTGACATTCTTCATAGATTTGAGGAAAATTGCAAAATGCTATCTGTATTTCTAGTATATTGTTCTATAAATGGTGGCATTAATAGGTACGGTTCACTTGAATACTTGGATGCAAGCTATGTACATGTGTATGTTGGTTTTGAATATTGAACCTGACTGCACACTCCACTATGTCTTTGAAAATTTGCTCTTCCAGTTTTTAGTTTACATTTGAACAGAATGTCATTTGTTACATTTGGTTGGAAAGTTATCAATGAAGTAATCAGTCCCAGTCTGTATATCTCTAAAGACTTCCCTGGGCTTTTCAGCTCAATTTGCCTTTTGAAGACCTTGTGGTGTTTGTGGTTTTTCTTCTTCCAAATCCTTCTTTAAAAGAAGGTCCCCTTTTGGAATTTCCATTCATACTGATTGCTTATTTAACCTTGTTGTTGTTTACAAACTGATAGTTGCTCATATTTAGATCCAACAGATTTAGTTCTTCTATTACTGATGTGGTGTCAAATACTTGATATATTCAAGTACAAAGATTAATTATATAATATAAATAAGAAGACCAAAATCTTAGACTGTAATGATATTTGCTACCACATAATTCTCCTAGACTGGCAGGAGTAATGCATATAGAGTTCCTCAAGGATTTAACATCACTTATTTTTTGTCTTTGAGGTTACTTAGAAACAATGTCCATTAATTCCACTACTTGTCTACAAAGGGCATTTTGACTGTAGACAGATGTCAGCTTTAATTAAGCATTATTTTTTAGGAATACGGATTGAAAATGCCCAGTGAATTCATATTATTACATATTATTTTCTTGTGTAAGGTAATACATTTTAAATTGTAATTTAATTAACTTTACCTTGGTGCCTTCCAAAAATATGTCTGAAATACACTAAGAAACCTAATAATTTGAATCAGAGACATCTGGTTCAATGTTAGAACATCTCATATAATTTAGAAATATTTAAATTTAATAGAAAGTCATCTTTTTATGTTTTTATTTATGTTCTTTAAAATGTTTTCCATGTTTTACTGCAAAGTTGTTTATCAAATGGTAAAAATATTTCTTAAACTTTAGAATCTGGCAGTCTTAGTAGAGGAAAGGTTTATCACAGCACTGTTTATTTATTTACTTAGTTGTGGTTAATGAGTTAATCTTAATTTTTTACTTATTATGTACCAGGCATTGCTGTAAGTGTGTGACAAGTACTAACTCATTAAATAAAGTATTTATAATTATTATTGAGGATTGCAAATGACATATTAAAAATTCAGAACAGTAAAGCTTCCCTAATTTTCTGTGAATAATTTTCAATTTAGGAAAATAATTATTTTCTTTAGAAGCTTTAACAGAGCAATAGGTGGAAAATTATTTATTTTAAATTTATTGTTATAAATAGATATTTATTGATAAAATGCCTTTGCGTAAGTTTTGATATAGCATCAGAAACTTCAATTTAGAATCATTAATCTTCGTGAAGGTAAAAAACGTGAAAATATATGTTTAGTGAAAAGAAAGAAAAGATAGAGGACATTATCTTTATTTAAGGAGGAGTGCTAATTATGAGACCTTTCTCACTGTGGAAGCAGTGATTGACAAATCCACAGCATGTTTTAAAACTCAAATGACTGTTTGCTGACTTTATTGTTCATTTTATGTGAACAAACTCTGTTAGTAATGACAAAACCAGGATTTCTGTGGTTGAAAATATAACATAAATTGTCTATACCGACAACCCTAAAGATCTTAAAGATTGCTTATCAGTCAAATGTTTAATTATTGAACATTTACAGTGGGAGAGGAATAGGCAGGTGCTGTTGAAGAGACATCTGAATTATTACTGGGGTGTCAATTAATGTATTTTGGTTGAGGTAATAAGTACATGAATTCCTTGAAATAAAATGTCATCAGAACTTGGTCATGTGTGTCCTTGTGTATATCTATAATATGTGTACATAAACATATCAACAGTATTCTCTTATTTGCCCTCAAATATCTTAACTATGTAGCTAATAAACACTATAAACATTACATAAACAATATTTTTCTACTTTGTATGAGCATTAAAATTCCTATCGTTCCCTCCACTTAGAGTTGACTACACCATTTATCTGGAATCTTCCTTTTCTAAGCTATTGTAAAACACAGAAAAAAAAGAATAAGGGAAAGAATGAATACTAGAAGCACTATTATCAATATTTTACAATTACAAATATCCTCAAAGGAGGAGGAGAACCCACAAGAATTAAAATAAATTAGTTTTAACACCACAAAAAACAACAGTATCTCTGACACGGAGGTAAAATTTAAAGGGAAGTAATATATACATTGAATAAAAAGATGAGTACCAAACAAGTGTGAGCTTTGTGGGTACCAAGAATTTCCATGCCAATGACAAGGTAGCAGAATGTCTTGTTTTACAACAAAATTCATTAGCAAAGGTCTACAGATGTTAACTCTTTCTTAGGTATTGGACTTGGAGATATGCTGCACAGATCTTCCAAGGAAGAACTTATTGCCCTAGCTGATGGGAGCATTGATGGCAGTGGTCCTCAGCCATCGGCCCTTCTAGGAATTGTCACAACTATGGAGCCTCCTCTCCCAAGGTGGTATCTCTTTCCAGCGCAGCAACATTCAATGACTGTCAGAGGCAGGGTTCTAAAGGCACAGCCATTTCCATTCAAAGTAGGACAAATCTAAGTGACCGTTTTAGATCCAGACATCCCTTGGCTAACCTAGGCGCTGGCCAGGCCTGCTAGACACTCTACTTCTCTCCCTGCACATGCAAATACTTTCCCCTCTCGTTTCCACATGCTAAATTCTGTAACAAGATCTGATTCCGAGAGAATCCAAATTATGGTATTCATAAATACAAATTAGTTGGAAAAGTGATGCATGAAATTTCCCAAGAATGATTGCTTTTTTCCCTTGACCTAAAATTTTTGCTATACTTATTCATATCAGATATTCTGTAAAAATCTAGGGACCAAAGAGATAGAGGGATCCGCATTTAATATTGGAATATCTATAATATTTGTGGTACCTTTGACAGAGGCCAGGATGCTGATGATTGTAATCACACAAACCAGAAACTAACAAAAGCCTGGTTTGTTTTCAAACTGGATGTGAATAGCAGAATTAGACATGCACTGTGAAAATAAAATAAGTGTAAAATTTAGACACACGCCCTGTCGTTCACACTTTCTTTAAAAGACAGCAGAGTCCTTAGCATCTTTTATTTTACACACTAACCTATTTTGAAATCTGCCTATGATCACAGAAATTCGTGATGTGCTAAAGTGCTTATAATACACAGCTTTTAAAATTTCAATTAGCAAGTGTCAATTAGCATCTGAAATGAGGAAGAGGTCCCAGAGAGGTTGTAAGAAAAATAAAGATAAAAAGTTGAAAGGCCTACATAAAGAAAGAGAATTACTTCATATCAGAGAAACATAGAATGAAGGAAAAGAAGACAGAAAAAGAGGATGAAAGAAACTAAATATCTAAGGAAGAGAAAAAAGGAAATGAACATTCATTCTTTGAAATGCTTATTTCCCTTTCCTATGGTTTAAAATAAGATTATGAAAATGTTTTGTTTATCCAAGTAGATTGTTTTATTTATTATATTTTACCTCAAAGTTGAGTCTGACCAAAGAGTGGAATTCAGATCAGTTAATAATAGCTCTGTGCTTTCAACATTTATAATTGTAGGCAACAAAGCATACCAACCTTACTCTCAAATTTTTGTTCTTTTTTTGTTTTAAATTGTACACACTCCAATATAAATTATAAAGTTTTAGAAAGTTGTTAGCAACTCAATACATTTTATCATTATAGCAATTTCAGAAAAAATCCTATAATAAATTATTTTCTTCTGAGAGTTACAATTCAAAGACTTTAATTAAGAAGTCGTTCACATATCCCATATGCATCCAGTAAGTCTAAAGTCATATAATTGGCTATCTAAGCTGTAGGCAGCTGGTAACAATTCTCAAATTCCTTATAGGAAGAAAGCCAAAGTAAACAGCAGGAAAATAATACGTCATTTGAGAACATCACTGCCGCCTTGCTTTAGTAAAGGAAAACAACAGAAGTCTTGTTAAGGCACAGTGGAGCAGATGGCCCCAAGATTCTTTTGGACTACATTATTTTTGTTCTTAGGCCATAGCTTGTGAAGGAAAGCAAATACACTGGGAACAAATTAACTTGTGCATAAGGATGTGGGTGTTAGTTTCCTAAGGTGAGAATCAAATTCATAGACCTAACATTTAATCAGAACTGTTGTTTCTAACTAGCATGTCATGCTCTATTGCTTTGAGATAATATGCCATATGATTCCCAGTCAAATGTTAAGGAGGAATAGAAATGACAGAATGAAGAAAACAGTGCTGAGCCAAATCAATTTTTCTCCAAATTGTCAAAAAATTTAGTCCAACATATTGAAGGAAAATAGAGTGCATATTTTCTTAACTATTCATTTAATACAGTCGTAACCTCACCTCTGATAACATAACTTAAAAGCTACAGAAAACTTTATATGCCATAATGTGGAAATATAAACGCAATGAGCATTGAGCCAAATTATGTAATAATGTTGAAAAATTATATATTTTGGACAAAGCTTTATTAAATCCAAATAATTTGGCTAAAATATAGGCTGTATTTATTTCTGTTTGACCACTGTTTTTATCTGGGCTTACGTTGCTATTTGTTTTCATAGTGTAGTTATTAAAAACATTGCCTTTAGATTTGCCAAATGGTTGAGAAAACTTACAAAAAAATCATTTCAAATATTTCAAAATTTACTTTTCAAAAGTAGATCTGTGAGAGCTTTTTAAGAAAGTATATGTGTGAGTCAATGTGAGTATGCAAGTGTGTATGTATATGTGTGTGTATGTGTGTGTGTAAAAATGAAGGCAGTTACAATGTCATGTTTATCCCTGAAGACAGTGAAGATGTCTCAATAAAATAAAAATATGCCCTAATGCAGTTTCACTTCAGTGATACAGTAATGAACAAGTGTTGAGCGGTCACATCCTAAAAATAAACATATTCTGTAACTGAGAAGTGAATATCTTAGTAAACCTTTATACACTTTAAGTATCATTTCTTTTTTTCTCATAAGTTGGGACTACTTATAACAGAAGTGAATTATGCTTTCAACATTATAAAATACAACAAAGCAATTCAGTGTGATGTCAAGGAGTGTGATGACATATATGGTCATATTTTCATCCAACATCTTTTTCTTTATCATCATTTTCCATTGAATATTGTCCACACTCCTCAGACCACCACTGTGGTCCTCAACCTGGCAGGGAGAGAGGGAGGTATGAATCCCATAGGTGACATTTAGAAAAGTGGTGGGTGGTTGGGAAGTGAGAGTGTATCAACTACTGGGGCAGTGCTACTAGAATTTAATGGATGGAACCAGCTAAGTTAAATACCTCCACCCCACAAATTGTACTGAAAAACAAAGAATTGTCCAAAATGCCAGTGGTACCCCTGCTTAGAAACATAATCATAATATGATTTGACTGTATCTCCCCAAGATTAAATTCAGCTATTCTAATTCATATACTTCATATTCTATTCAAACTCAATTCCTATTCCTGGGAAGCAGATATGGCTCAAGCAATTGGGCTCCCATCTTCCATATAGGAGGTCCAAGGTTTGATTCCCTGGGCCTCCTAGTGAAGGCAAGCTGGCCCACGCAGTGAGCTGGCCCAAGCAGAGAGCTGGACAGTGTAGGGAGCTGGCCCACATGGAAAGTTGGTGCAGCAAGATGATGCAACAAAAAGAGACACAGAAAAGGGACAATAAAAGCCACAGCAGACCAGGTAGCTGAGGAGGCGCAAGAGATTGAGTGCCTCTCTCCCACTCTGGAAGGTCCCAGGATTGGTTCCCGGTGCTGCCTAAAGAGAAGACAAGCAGACACAGAAGAAAACACAGAGAGTAGACAGCAAGCACAAAAACAATGGAAGGGGGGGGGGGAGAAGTAAATAAATAAATCTTTAAAAAAAAAATTCCAATTCCTTTTAGCATGGGCCTTTGTACCTTGCTACCTCTCCTGAAGTACTTTTCTTTCACCTCTCTCCCCACCAGGAAGCTGGAATACTAACTTATTTTTCCAGTTTTAACTCACATTTTGCTTCCTCAGTATTCTCGTCTGACATCCTGGTGTTGCATTAGTGATTTCTCTCTGCAGCTACAAAACACAAAATTTTCCACTAAAACTATGTGTACATCTGTGTTTTTGTCTTGATGGGCTTGCAATGCCCTTACTTTTAGACAATGATTCATTCCTTATTCACCTTTGCAAATGGAAACTCTAGCACATTGAAATATGCATTCGGTATGTGCCCAATGATGTTGGAAAAAATAGAGCAAATGAATGAGTGAGCAAATTTACTCGAAAAATAAAAACAATGGAATTTTCTGAAAGACAATCACAGTATTACATCTGGAAAATGTTCCTGTTTGAAAGAAATATGACATACTTGAGAAACAAAGAGGAAATATAAAATATTTATGAAATATATACTGAATTTTATATTTTGAACTACATAGATAATACTTTATGCTCTAAATGAAATTATGGGTGAAAATGCTAAGGGTAATTTTTTTTTCATTTTTTAATAGTTTTCACTGAAATATATCATTAATACATAAACATACATTAACAGTAAGTATATAGTAAAAGTTGTGAACTTAAAAATTAAACATGCATAACATCATACAGGGGTCCCATACATCACTCCTCCACCAATGCCTTACATTGTTGTGATACATTTGTTACAAATTATACAAAAGCATCATCAAAATATTACTACTAACTATAGTCTATATCTTACATTTGGTATGTTTCCCCCAACCCACCCTATTTTTTTAACCAAATCAATTTTATTGATACATATTGATAAGGCATACAATGTATCCAAAGTGTACACTCAATGGTATTTGTACCAACTAACAAACAAGGAAATTCCTCCCCTCTCAATCTGTTTCCCCTGCTATACATAGCTGCTATTTCTGGCTATTCTTACACAATTACTTATTTGTTTTTTAAGCAGTTTTACTGAGATATATTCACATACCATATATTCTATCCAAAGTGTATAATCAATGGCTTTTTTTTTTAGCTGCTAAAAAGACCTTTACTGTAAAATTGTAAAATAAACAGAAAAATAGATTGACAAAATTACAAATTTTAAAAGAGTGCAAGGCCAAGTTAGATTTAATATAATCAATTATAAGAAATAGATAGTATAGCAATAAACATTTATAAATGTAAATAATAGTTATAATATAATAGAAATTAATTATAGCATAATTCTAGTTTTTATATTACAGCTGTCATTATTGGACATACTAATCTCTAAGAATGACATAAATTACTGGGTTAGAAATTTAAATTCCATTTAGGCCATGATTCTTTCTGGATAATCAGATTTCTGTTTGGGAATTCTTCACATCGTATGGGAATGAGTTGCAGCAGATAACAATATGCCAACTCATAATTTTATGAGGCAGAAAAACTCAAAATCTTTTTCAGCCGTAGTCATGCTAAATCATTATTGATCCAGATTGATTATTTTAACTAATGTGTATGCATAAAAAAGGGTTAAAGAAAAATGCAGTATAAAAAATATATATCTCTTTTCCAGTCCTCCTCAATTAAAAGCAAGTGTTTATTTTGTATGAAGAAATTTCGAGAATACTGATCACAGGAACAATTTGCTAATTGCAATGAGTAATTATTGTTCATATACTACAATATTGTTATTTTACATTTATCTGGTCTACTCCAGCTCTTTTTTGGGTTACTATTTAAATGGAATATCTTTTTCCAACCTTTCACTTATAACATGGTTGTGTCCTTACGTCTGAGGTGGGTCTCTTGTAGACAACCTATAGATGGCTCATATTTTTTTATCCATTCTATCAGTCTATATCTTTTGACTGGGGAGTTCAATCCATTAATATTCAGTGTTATTGCTGTATAGGCAGTACTGTAAACAAACTAAAGGATAAGGAGACAAACAATACAATGGTATGACAACAGAGAACCGAAGGACAAAATGAATGTTTTGTTTTAAAATTTATTTTCTTTTACAAATATATGGACCCAGTGAGAATGATAAATGTTTTAGGAGACATGTCTAATTTTTTCTGGATTCTTCAGATTTATGTTACTGAAGATTGTCCATTCACATGAAATATATATTTTATAGATTTGGAAAAATAATATAAAAAATCTGTTATCATTTGAAGAAAGTAAGTAACATAGAAAAATGAAACAAAACTTAGTTTTTCAAGAAATCCACTTATTAAATGCATGTCTATTTTTTATCTATTAAGAGCCAGATCCTGTGCAAATTTCTGGAGATTTAGTAGTAAAAAAAGAAGCAGTCACAACACTTACTCTCATAAATATTTCATTTTGGGGGAAGACAGTTGATTAAGCAAGTGAATAAAATGAAGTTTAATTATCAGTTTGAATTGTGATTTAATATTTATTTCTACTTGCCTTAAAAAAAAGGTACCTGCTTTTCTAAATATCTGTTTATTTGTTTACAAAATGAAGCAAACATGTATCTTGTGAGTATGTTGTAAGGATCTAGATAAATTATATAATGGTCTAAGACATTATCTGGAAAATGGGCAGTACTCAAAAATGGTAGCTGATACTATATGAGAGCTATATACATCTTTATTAATATGTCTTTATTATGCACCTGACCTTTTTCTCATAAGGACTTAATTTTTTTTAAAGATTTATTTTATTTATTTATTTCTGCTCACCTCCTTGTTGTTTTTCACTTGCCGTGTCTGTTCATCTTTCTTTTTCCTTTAGGATGCACCCGGAGCTGGACCTGGACCTCTGATGTGAAGGGTAGGTGCCTAATCACTTGAACCACCTCCACTCCCTGGTTTGTTGCGTCTCTCATTCTGGTTTTTTTCCTTGTGTATCTTGTTGTTTCAACTTGCCGTGCCTGCCCAACGCACCAGCTCGCTTCTTTAGGAGACACCCGGTATCCGAACCACTGACCTCCCATGTGGTAAGCGGGAGCCCAGTCGCCAAACCATATATGTTTCCCAAGGATTTAATTTGTAAAAACCATTATACCTGATATTAATTTAAAGTTCATAATATTTTCTCTACTCAAAAATATACAAACAGTATTATTTGTTAATACTTTTGTAATTTGTGCTGTAATGATATATTTGTTCCTTGTTTTATTCCAAAGACAAGTTTAGATTTAGATCATGTGAACTATACTTTAAAATGTCTTTTGATAATTTAGCATAGATTCAGGAATATATCAAAATACAATCAAGAGCAATGTCTTGCTTCTTCATTGCCTTTTGTTAGTGTGACATTATTTCTTGCTGGCTTTCTCAGCTTTCTCCCAAGTTAATAGTTTCTCAACTCTTAGATGCCTGATATCTTGTCTTGCCATAAATCATTGTGAAGTTAACAGCTTGGACACCTCTCAGTATTATCTTGAGTTTAACTCTGTCTACATAGCAATGATTCAGTCATGAAAATAGAGGATGTACCTCTTCAAATCAAAGCATTTTTAAAATTTCATATTATTCAAACTCTCACTATTAGAAAATCCTTTTACTTCTGAAATGTTTTTCTTTGATGTAAAATTTTTTTCTTTGAAGTAAATACACTACCTGGATAAATTTTACTTGATGAAAATTTACTAATTAGTCATATTTGTTGGAGCTTATTTTGTTATGGAAAATACATGCTTTGACTAAGAGTTTATTTTACCTTATTCTAAAAGTATTGCTGCTATAAGTGTTTATCTCTCAATATTGATGAATTAAGTCCAGTGTCCTAACAAATTTTAATGAAAGAAAACTATAAATTTGATATATGTGTGATAAGCCAGTTGATCCATTGGGTCAGTTAAGTAATATTAAACAAAATGATTAAAAAACCTCTGATGTTAAAATAATGTTATCTACAGTACTCTGATATCTGCACTCTTCTGTTTTGGGCCCAATTTTTATTTCCCTTAAATTATGATTAGTGATAAGAAACCATTGATATTGAAAGCTAATTAGAAGATTTGTATGTGGAAAATTTTGTTCAATAGTGTCAAAAATTATGGAAACCAATAGCTCAAGTGTTTAAAAATCTATAAGTAGCTAAACTTATTTCAATAGCATCATTCTTTTAAAAAGAAACTTCAAAGACTATGGATAGAGAAGGCAAAGATGAATTTGATGTTTTCAGAAATAGACAATTTTGAAAAGATGGCATGCAATTCTACATAAAAACAGTTATTTTATGAGTACTTGGTGTTTTTTTTATTTTTTTAGTTTATTGCTTCTTACAATATACCTTAGAGAAAATCTTTTCTTATTTAAGCATAATTTTGTAATTTCACAATCTGTTTAAATATATGTTTTTGCTCTCAGGTAAATTTTTTCTAATCGAAAATATCTTTAGTGAATATGAAATCATTCCAAGGAAGAAAGCATTAGATCCAGAAAGGAAGCTTAGCAAGTTAAAAAGTAAAATTAGCAGACAAATCGAATATTATAGCATTTTAAAAATTAAGTAGTAAAATTATAATTAAAATATTTATATCCCTACTCTTTATACAATTATGGGGAAACTTTAGAATTTAGATGTTACAGATGAATATTATTATATATCCATCACAAATTAAAACTATGGTACAGTGAAAAACAGGCCTTAAGATTTTTTTTTCATGTGACTATTACATAGGATTAATTAAAGTCATCACTATGCACCTAGCTCAAGAAATTCAGAGATATATTAAAACAAGGGAGACAACTAAACCTGGACCCTTGGATTCTCAAATTAGGATAGGCAAAATAAGCAAGATAAACATAAACACCAAAAACTACCCAAGTTGTGCAAAAGATAATTTTCAATTAATAACTGTGACAGGAAGTAAATACGTTTTCCTTTGCTAAGGCAGAATTCATTATTGAGATCCTTTCTCAAAGTAATAGAGAGACAAGTGAAATACATAGTATAGTTGTATGTTAACAGTAAAACCAGATAAGTACTTAGGTGTTGAAAGACAACTAGGAAGGAAGACATGAAAAGGGTAATTTATTTGAATACGTTCTTGAGAATCAGGAAGACAACTTAGTATGATAGAATACATAGGGTGGACTGCCTGGCAGGATGTTTTCCTCAATAAACAAGAATGCATAGAGGAAACTGGTGAGTGTTTCTTTATGAAACTGTAAAATAGTGGGAGAAAATGTGAATGTTAAAACCAGAAGAGTTCAGTTGTACGTACACTTCTTAAATTATTTCCTTTAAAATCTTATTACAGTGGTACCAGGCAATGAGTATTATCTTCTTTTTTATAGACATCCCCACAAAATGGAGGATCAGAAATACTCACTAACTTGCTCAAAATCAAATAACTTTTTGATGGCTGAGTGGGGTTAAAATTCAATGCCTATCAAAGACTGATATTTCCGCTTAATGGCACAACATTGTTCTCTCCTCATATTAGTGGGCCTAGTAACAAAATAAATGCACTTATTTATGTTTCATTTATATAATTTCCTTTCTAGTGAAGGAGAAAGGGTAGAATAAATCAATTAAACCATCTTTAAGCTAGATGACTTTATTCTAAGCTCCATATCAGCTTAAAATTGAAGGGAGGCACTGCATTTTAAATCCAAATAGTCCAAATGTAGTGTAGAATGATTTAGTCTGAAATTAATAAAAACAGGTAAAATGAGAAGAAACTGAAGAATAGTGGCTCTTGTGTTCAATGAGAATATATAGGTCTAAATAAAAGGACTGATTGTCCTTTGAAGAGCAATTTTCACTAATGTGCTTCAAATTTGCGTCTTTCTAATGAAGCTACATTCATTAAATTTCAAACAAATGCAGGAACCCTTACTTCTTTTTATCTATTGAATCATCTTTAAATGAAAAATATTAAAGTGTATTATATTATTGTTATTTTTACTTATTCCCTGCAGCTTAGATTAACTATTAATAATGCTCTTCTGGTCTTATGAATACAAGGGAAAAGTTTCAGGAACTAACTTGAGGTTCAATTTCAAACTTCATCAGTTAATGTTGACTTGTGTTTGATTAATATTCTTAATAGTGAGGGAACATAACTGATTTTATGTGTATTTTCAGAATTGATGCAAAACACTACTGTAAAATCAACACAAAATCATAAGTAGCTCTAGCATAAGGTGAATAGGAAGCCTAGGCTCTTAAACTTTACAAAGTATAAGAATCACCTGGGGGTCTTTTACAAAATTTAGAATACTGAACACATATAACTGAACCTGGTAATCTAAATGAATAAGTCTGAGGTGGGATTGAGCTACTCAGATGCAGAGTAAAGCATCAAGTGTCCTTCACATCAGCACTGGGAAATGCTAAGCTAGGGAATCCCATAGACAAGGGTCTCTAACAATTAGGCAAATATAGTCTTATTGATTGTTTAAGAAGAAAATGTTATGCTGTCAATGGGTTTTAAAAAAGATACATTTCTGAGTTTGTTTCATTTTAATTATAAGCATTAAGAAAAATCAAACTGACACTGACTCTATATACTCTCTTTCGTTCATTTTTTCATGCCATGAATATTTATTGAGTTCCTTCGTATATGTTCCAGCCACTGGTGCTGTAAGTGCAGTGGAGAACAAGAAAGCGAGGGTCCCTGCCATGTCTGAGCTGTTGGTTTCATGAGAAAAATTCCCATATCCCTGCCATAAAGCAAACAATAATTAAATAAAATAATTACACATTCTTACAGGCTTCGTGAAGAAAAGAAATAAGATTTTCCATTATGAAAGAGTAGTAGTTGGGGGAAAATCCTGTCACATAACAGAAAATATGTCAATGAGAGTATCTGAGGAAATGACATGAGTTCTCTAAGCAAACAAGTTTAATGGCCTCATTTAAGACTGTTTTCTGGCCTTGCTAACCATTCCTAGATATGCCTAAGGAGGATTTAAGACATATGATTTCTGGATTTCTTGCAAAGGTCAATTCATTTCTCTGAATTTCAGTGCCCTTCACTGTAAAAATGATGATTTATACTGAAATGTATGCTTCTTCCCTTCCAGATTTATAATTCCATGTTTTTGCATTGGTTTTGCTTACTTTACCTTATTTCATAGATACCACATATAAAGGATGTTAAGGAAAAGTAACAGTATTCTTCAGGATGTTTTACATTATAAACTACAGCCACAAGATCTTTCAAATATGAATAGCATACCAGGATTTACATAGTGTTTTATCTGCAATTGTCTGCCAGTACTTAGAACCACTGGAGGACCCAATTACTTTAATTCATTTTAATGAGTCCTGGAAAGGTTTTGTGATGTTATCTCATGGGATTCATGATTTTGAAAATAGAGACTCTTTCATAGTATATTTCCTAATAAGAATTCTAGAAGCTGGAAGAAATCTGTTCATGTATGTTCTTAAATGGAATATATCTATAATAAAATCATATAGTGTCAAATTATACTGTGAAAATATAACATATGAAAGTTTTAACAAAATGTAAATGTCGACGGTGATATAAAATGTAAAAATATAAATGCTAAAAATATAAATGCTAAAGAAAAGATAAATAAGTCTAGTAGAAATTTTAAATATTATGCTATGTGGGTATTAATCATTGAAACTAAAAAAATAAAAGTTGGATGTGACAAGAAATATTATGAGCAGAGGAGACATTTTTTACTGCTCCTTGGCTCAGAAAACATGAGAAATCAAGTTGCTAGTGAGTTAATCAGTTAAAATTATCTTTCCTTCAAAAACATGTATTTATTTCCTGTAATATACCAAACACTATTATATTGGACTACACAAATAAATAATACATGTTCCTTGTGTTTAGGCAATTGTCTTTCTAGTGAAACAAATGAATATAAAATAATGTCATAAGTCCTATGGAAGAAATTTTTCAAAGATACTTTGTTATACTTCAAATTGCTAACCAGTGTACAAGTGTATAATGCAAGTACAAGCAGATATTTAATTTTTAGCTTTATTTATAAGTTCAAAGAGGATATTTTTGAGAGATCTGGGAAAGGTATATTAGAAAGTAGAGAAGTTTACATGTGAGATCTAAAATAAAAGCCATCATAAGAATGTGCACCCTATATGAGTATATTTTCCAAAGTCCATGGGGACGGATGTGGCTCAAATGGTTGGGTGTCCACCTCCCATATGGAGAGACCTGGGTTCGATCCCTGAGACCTCCAGGTAAAAAAAAAAAAGAATTACTTATATTAGGGAGCTGAGGTGGCTCAGGTGAGAGAGAGCCTCTCTCCCACATGGGAGGTCCTGGGTTCAGTTCCCAGTGTCTCCTAAAAAGAAGATAAGCAGACACAGAGTACACAGCAAATGCATGCAGACAGCAAAGTCTATGCCCTGTCATTTTTTCCTTTATGTTACAATAGACACTCCAAATGGGGTAAATTTTCACTTTTAATAAAGTTTAGAAAATGTATTTTCAATTAAAAGCCAAAGTTTCTTTCACTGGATGACTTTGGTTTCTTTATATAATGGCATGTGTTACAAATCTCCTAGATGGGGTGGGTTTAGGAATATGGATTAAAATCCAGCAAACATCCCTCAATCTAATTTCATCTTGGAGCCCTCTATCCATACAGCACCCTGTTCCACTGAGCTTTATTTAAAAGTCACTAGTATAGGGTAAAATGCAGACTGAACAGTTGCTTAAAAGATCACTGTAACTATAACTTCACCCTTATTTTAAGCATATATGTAATTGTTCTTTCCTTCTACTGACTTGTAAAACAAATTGTTTTATCCACATTGATCCATTCATCATTTTTCTTAAAATTCTATTTACTAATATAAACTGTAATCTTTGCAATACTGTTCTTTCTGCCTGAAATATCCAATCCTCTTTGCTTGACAAGCTCCTATTCCCACTGCAAAAACATTTCTCTTTATATTTCTCTGGACTTTATAAACTGCTCACTCATTTGTGTTTCCTTAAGACTTTAGAGATACATCTATTGCAGCACTTCTCATGTTATATTGCAGTTCCGTGTTTATGAATATTTACTGAAATTGATTGAATTGAATTGAATTGAATTGAATTGAATTGAATTGAATTGAACTGAATTGAATTGAAATGAATTGAAATACAAGAATGAAAACTAGGCAAGATTGGGTTTAAAACTGTGACTACATATACAGGAGCCAGAAAAAGTGAAAAATGCCCTAAAAGGTGAATATTTAAATTGGAAGAAAAACTTATAATTGACCACAGTAGTGCCAGAGTCTGCTTTAAGAAATGTTTTCATAAAGAATGCACTGAAGGCACTTAGCTATTACACCTAAGAACAAGGAAAAATTCTCCCCACTTGAAAATATTTTATATCATTTATATACATTAAGTCCTACCATATATATATATATATATATATATATATATACAGTTCTTATATAACCATATATAAAGAATTCTTTAAGATTGAAATCACAGTAATATGTGAATACATTATCCCATGGATAAAGTAAACTAAACCTAAATGTGTCATAGTTACTAATCTAAATTGTTCTTTATTCTCAATATCCTGTTGTAATTTTGCAGGTAAAGATCAAAGAAACTGATTTCCATGCTAAATAAATCTAAATACTGAAGAAATTAGAAAATTTTTAAAAATAACATATTTCCTCCTACTTTCTTTTTCACCTAAGAGTTATTTTTCATGTATGCATTTGAAAATATTCTAATATACAAATAGTTGTAAAGCCCACATCAACTTTATATAACACTAATGTATGGCCTCCTTTCTTTAACAATGTAATTAATTTCTCATACTGAACACAATGATAATTGCAGTTGTAGGGAAATTGCTTTAATACTTTTGAAACAACATTTCTATTATATATCATTTTAGTAAAACAGTAGAGTTGGATAATTTCAGGAAAATCATTTTCAACATTTTCCACTCAGTATAGATGAAGGAAAGAAAAGATAAAGATAAACTAAATTTTCCACTTATAAATGGGCCCATTGGTTTTTTAGCCCTATACCAAAGTAACACACTTTCTTAATTACTGAGATTTATAAAGTTTATACGTTGAGATTGGATTAATTTGGGAATAATGGATTGTATAAAATATTAAACATTAAATCTTAAATCCATCTCTATATATTTATTTAGAAACAAATTGGTGTTCATTAAGATTTATACTTATCTCCATATATGTCTTAAACATCCTTTTATCTAATTGTTTGTTGAAGGTTTATAGGAATTGTATCTACTTTATATATTGACATTTTATCCAGCAAACTTGATGAACACTTTCTACCAAAAGATTGTCTTTCACTACATGGATTTACTATATAGAAAAAGGTTTGCCAACTATTTGCAGGGGAACAATGCTGTGTAGCAAATGGGTTACAATTGTAGTAAGATATTGATCTGAGTCCTTTAGCAATTTCTATGTGTCCCTCGAGATGAAAAATGCTGGGAAGCCCTGAATAGTCAACCATAGGATCATTTGTTCTTTTTTTATATCTCATCACATTGTGCTGAGTCCTTTAGTGTAACAGTGAATAGATACAGTGATTCTAGTCTCCCTTCTCTTGGTCCTGATTTTAAAGAAAATGTTTATAATGTTTCAACATTAAAAATGATATGTATGTGTTGTGGAGCTGGTGTAGCTGCTTCCCATGTACAAGGTCCCAGGTTCAATCCCTGGTACCTCCTTAAAAAGAAACAGAATGCAAATTGTCATTTGTTGGTAAGTAATCATTATCAGGTTTAGAAAGTTCCCCTCCATGACTAATGTTCTGGCATTTCATATTTATATTTTGCAGAAATTTAGTAAATTTGGTAATTTTTTTCCCTGCACCAAACAAGGTGATCTTATAATTTTTTATGGAAATTATAGAGATTTAATTTAAATTAAATTGCTAGTTTTTCTTTAAATGTCCAAACCCACATTTTTATTAGATAATTTATATGTTTACAGAAAATTCCTGCAGATAGTTCAGAGTTCTCATAACCTCCCTAACCTACATACAATTTTCCCCATTATTAACATTTTGTGGTACTTTTGTCACAATAAAGAAACAATATCATTAGAATTGAACTGTAAATTAAAGTCTATAGTTTACATTAGAGTTCATACTTTATGTTTTACAGCTATGGCGATTTTTAAAAAAATGTTTATCCTAGTAATGCTTATACTACTTAAAACTTCCCAATTTATCCACTTTCAATTAGACAATTCAGTGGTTTTGGTTTTTCAGGGCCAGTTACATTTTAACATGAATTTGATTATTGGCTTTTCCACTCCTGTAAAGAAGGCTATGGGAATTTTGATTTGAATTTCATGGAATCTGTTAATTGCTTTGGTTAGAATTGAGAACTTAACAATATTTAGCCTCCCATTCTATGAACATGTAAATTCCTTCCATTTATTTAGGTCTTCTTCAATTTCATTTACAATGTTTTAGTTCTCTATGTACAAGTCTTTTACATCCTTGGTAAAATTTATTACTAGATATTTGATTCTTTTAGTTGCTATTATAAATGATTTTTTTCCTTGATTTTGTCTTCAAATTGTTCATTACTGGTACATAGAAACAACAATGATTTTTGCCTGTTGACCTTGTACTTTGCCACTATGCTGAATTGGTTATTATTTCTAGGATATTTCTGTGTTTTTCAGAATTTTCTATATATAGGATCATGTCATTTGTAAATAAGGAAAGTTTTACATCTTCCTTTTCAATTTGGATGAATTTTAATATTTTTTTTTCCTTCCTAATTTCTCTGATTAGAAGTTCCAGTACAATGCTGAATCACAGTGATGACAGTGGTCATCCTTGTCATATCCTGATCTTAGGCAGAAAGCTTTAAATCTTTCACCAAGGGGTACGATGTTAGCCGTGGGTTTTTCATATATGCGCTTTATCATGTTGAGGAATTTTCCTTCAATTTCTAATTTGCTTAGTGTGTTAATCAAGTAGGGGTGCTGGGTTTTGCACTTTCTTTATCAATTGAGATGATCATGTGTGTTTTTTATCCATAATTCTCTTAATGCAATATATTAAATTTATTTGATTTTATTAAAAAATTTGAAACACCATTGCATTCCTTGGATAAAACTCACAAACAATCCTTATATTCCTGGGATAATTCTCACTTGATCATAGTGTATAATTATTTTAATATGCTGTTGGATTAGGTTTTTCAGTATTTTGTTGAGGATTTTTGTACCTATATTCATCAGATAAATGATCTGTTATTTTCTTTTCTTGTGATAAGTTTATCTGAATTTGGTATTAAGGTGATGTTGGCCTCACAGAATGAGTTAGTAAGCATTTCCACTTATTCAAAATTTTGGAAGTGTTTGAGCAGTATTGGTGTTAATTCTTCTTGAGATGTTTGGTAAAATTCAACAGGGAAGACATCTGGTACTGGGCTTTTCTTTGTTGGGAGGTTTTTAATTACTCGTCCAATCTCTTTACTTCGTATTGGTCTGTTGAAATCTATTTCTTCTTGAGTCATTTTGTGTTACTAGGTATTTGTCTATTTCATCAGTTTACATAATTTTTGTAAACATTTGTTCATGGTAACCTCTTACAATCATTTTTATTTCTGTGGGGTTGGTAGTAATGCCATTTTTCATTTCTGATCTTAGGTTTTTACATCCTCACCTCATCGTTTGTTCTTTGTCAGTCTAGCTAATTGTTTATTGATCATTCCAAGAACCAAATTTTGATTTTCTTGATTCTTTTTATCATTTTTCTTTTATTGTCTATTTCATTTATCTCCGCTCTAGCCTTTGTTATTTCTTCTTTCTGTTCCTTTTGAGCTTACTTTGCTCTTCTATTTGTAGTTTATCTAGGTGTGAGAATAGATTTGAGATCTTTCTTCCTTTTTATGTAAACGTTTAGAACTCTAAATTTTCCTCTCAGCACTGCCTCTGTTGCATCCATAAGTTTTGGTATGTTGTGTTTCCATTTTCAGTTGCCTCAAGATATTCCCTAATTTTCCTTGTGATTTCTTCTTTGACCCATTGGTTGTTTAAGAATGGGTAGTATAATTTCCACATATTTATGAGTTTTCCAATTGTATGTTTCTACTTCCAGTTCTCATTTTATATAAGACCCCAGCAAGAGGGCGAAAACCCAACCTCAGTCATGCCTCACTGATGTAGTCCAATCAAAGGCCCTAAAGCAATCTAATCAAGTGATTTAATCGAGATCTCTTAACTGAATATAACGCAACTGACAAGTCCCATATAGGAATGGATTAGTTTGAGAACCTGAGTATTTATGGGACTCACAAAACGCTTCAGCTGTCACAACCATCATTTTCACTCTTTGTCTTTTAATATTTTGTTATACACTGTACATTTCAAAATTAATTCTGGAATATAGTGCTGCATCTGCCTGTCGCTCATGTTTTTATAGAGCTAATGATATCACCAAGATTTCCTTGCGTGACAGGATCTGAATAAAGCAAGCAGTCCAAAGCATAAATTCCTTTCAGATTTCTTTACAAATAGACTCTTCATTGACTGATTCTTTCATTCAGAATTTAGGCCTCCTATCAAGAAGATCATCTCAGGGTAATTTCTTTGTCTTTTCTGAGTCTGTGTCCTGTCCTAAGCATTGCACCTGTGGCCTTAGCAATTCTCATATTTACAGAGATCCAAATGTCTTTTCTACTCCCTTTGAAAAAGACTCCTCCCCCCAGCTCCAAAGGTGCTCTATTGTATGTCTTGAAGCCAGTAGTCCCTTTGTCCCAGGTCTCTGTTTTGATTTTTTTTTTTTTTTCCCCACAGCTTTAGCTGTTTGATAGCTGCTTCTGTGTACAGGGCAAATTCTGGGAAGGACAGCCAGAAAAGAGTGTCCTGGATCCTTATTTCTTTCTGCCACCAGATAGATTTGCAACAACTTTCTAGTGCCCCAGTAGGCACTTGGGTTACTCCGCTCCCTCCAGAACAGTACTAGAGTGCAAATGTGACAGGAGCTTCTCCTACCAGTTATAAGATATGTTTTCTTGATTCGGTGCTTTTCTTCTTACTGTAACCCTCTAACTGTGTTCTGGAGCCCTGAGAAAGTTGCCTTGCTAGTTTCTCCCTAGTTATTTGAAGATTCTGAGGAATGTCAGAACCTTAGAATATCCTATTCCACCATCTTATTTGATTGGAAGTCAGATCCCATAAATTTTGTTTTAGTAATCTGCTAGTATGACCAATTATATTAATACTTTTTTATGCTGTTATGTTCTTCTTGTATTTTGGTCATAACACATTTTAAAAATATATATATCACTCTATTCAATGTGCTATTTTTAAATATGGTCTATTTATTGTCTGTGATGAGTCTTTATGTACCCAAGCCATGTGGGCTCTCTTTTTATTCTTTTTTTATTTTTGTTTTTAAAAACAAAAACTCTACTTCCCCTTTTTATTCCATCTCCCTGGTAACCTCTCATCTGCTTTCTATCTCTGCAAATTTGCTATTTGTACTCATCTCTTATGCTTGATATCATGCAATATTTGTTTTTTGTGTGCCTCATATTTCATTGCATATAATATTTTCAAGGTTCTTCCATGTTTCAGTATGCTTCATAATGTTTTTCTTTCTCATGGCTGAATAATGTTCCCTGTTTATATTTACCACATTTTGTTTATCCATTCATTTGTTGATGGACAGTGGGTGGTTTCCACCTTTTGTCTACTGTAAATAATACTGCTATAACAATTGTTGTACAAGTATCTGTTTCTAGCCCTGTTTTCACTTTCTTTGGGTAAATACATAGAAGTGGGATCACTGTTCATATGGAAATTCTATATTTTACTCTTGAGGAACCACCAAATTGCTTTCCACAGTTGCTGCTCCATTTTACTTTTCCACCAACAATGCTCTAGAGTTCCAATTCCTCAGCATCCTCTCCAATCCTTATTTTCCATTTTTATAATAATAGCTATACTAATGGGTATGTGCTAATATCTTTAACTTAGCTTTTTATCTTAAGAGAACTGTAGAATCACATGCAGTGGTAAGAAATGATACATTTAAAGGTCCATTGTACCCTTTACCTCATTTTCCATGGGAGTCAACAAAATTGAATCTCTCTCTCCTTTTCTACTTCTTGGTTTTTATATCAGTGACTATTAAATTGTTTATGTAATTTTTGCTTTGATTTTTAGCATACAGTGAGGGATAGCTACTTTTAAACCTATATAATTTTATTCATATATATAAAATAAACCTAAATCAGGAAAACAATGGAAATAGAACTCATGAATATCAAATAGTAAAATATGAAACATACAAATCTTTGCCTTACATTAATATCTTTTGCCCCATTAACATTTTATTTTTATAAATAATTAAGATTACATTGGTACTTTCACTTACTGTGACACAAAGATGACATTTAATCATATAGGTAAAATTTCAAAAATATTGATAATTTCCTGTTTTAAAGCACTGTAACCAGTTAATGAAACACATTCGGTATGAGTTTGTCTTTCCATTTCTGCCTTAAATCAGGGTGGATCTCTCAGCTATTTAAGTATAAAATTTAAAGACTTGGTATTCTGATGTGATGTATAATTTATTTGCTCATTCATTATTCAAATTACTGACCCAGCAACAATGAAAAACAGAAACTTTGCAGAATATTAGACCTTCTACCCCAAGAGCCTATACATAGTAAATATTAATAGAAATAATAGAGATAATTGGGGTATGCAAGTCCAGTAAAGAAAAGGAAAATTTTTATTGGAATAAGATAAACCAGTCTTACAGAGATGTAAGAACATAAGTGAAGCCTGAAAATGCTGATATAATTTTCATATTTAGAGAGTATTTCAGAGAGCAGCATAAGCCTTATACAAAAGACACAGAGAAAGTAGACAGAGTCTGGGTTCTAAGTAGACTCTGATAAGTGATAAATTCTTAATAGAGTTTCCATCTTTAAAATTTTATACAAATAAAATCCCTCAGCCTCATCCAGGAGCATTCACTCCTTCATGTTACACTCCAATGAAGTACTCAGCCCTCCTTCATTTCCACTGAAGGGCTATTTGCACAAAAGGCTAGGTTTTTGGGGGGAATACCATGAGATCAGCTGGGTTTGTTTGGAAAGTCTGAAGTTCAAGAGGAACTGAGACTAAAGCAGCGGGCATAGAAGTCTCTGCCATCATTATCTAAATACCGAACCATTTTGAAGAGGAGATATAATTCATATTTCAAATCTCATTGTAAAATTAAACTGAATCATGGCATTTCATCCCTTTAATTTTTTTCCTCTGGGCCAAAACAAGGAATAAAAGGAAATGAAATAAATTAAAAAGTCAAATCTGGATCTATTTAAATTAGAATGTAAGAACATAATCAAATTTTAAAAGTCAACCTTAGGCTCCCTCTAGTACAATTTTTTTGTTAGGAAATAGCTTATAAAGCTGTCTCATTGACAACATCTGTACTATTTCTATTTTCTTGCCTTTAGAAAATATAATAAATCTGTTTCTAAAAGTCTATAGGCTATTAGAAACAGAGTGGGCATCACCATCCCCAAATCCTCAAGATTGGGGAATGAACAATGGACTAAAGTAGACTTATTCTATTATAGACTTGTTATTATTCTAGCAATGGAAGAACTTTTATCATTGATATAAAGGCAGTGGCCACCAGAGATTAATGAGATAATCTGGGGCATTTTCAGGACATTGGAATTGTCCTGCATGACATATTACAATGACAGATACAGGCCATTATATATTTTGTTATAACCTAAAAGATTGTGCTGGCTAGAGTGTAAACTATAATGTAAACTATAGCCTATGATTAGTAGCAATGCTTCAATATGTGTTCATCAATTGCAACAAATGTACCACAGTAATGAAGGATGTTGTCAATGTGGGAAAGTGGGGCGGGGTATATGGGGATCCCCTATATTTTTTAAGTTACAGTTATGTAATCTACAGCTTCTTCTAAAGTAAAAAAAGAAGTAATTCAGAAGCAATTTTTTTAAAAGTCTGGAGGCTGATTTAAATTTTGAAATGCTTCATAGTCACTGAAACTGACTGGTTGTTAGTACTTTAATCCCTACCATTATGGGTTTATACATTATTTGATTATTTTCATATTTTTCAAAGTTCAAAAATTATCTTACATGCATATTTATAGCCGCTGATATTCCCTGCTCCTTCTTCTACCTTTAGTTATCATCAGAATATCCTTCCACTTGCTCATGGCAAAAAACTTGCAGTGATCCTTGACTTCTCTCTTCTATTACTTCCAAACTCAATCCCTCAGAAGGTCCTGTTGCCCCTATCAACAGATACAATTAAAATCTTACCAATTTCACCGCTTCAGTTGTTTTCATCTCAGTGCCATCATTTCTAGACTGGTTTAAAGTGATATCCCTAAATAATCATTTTGCCTCTGTCCTGGCCTCCGCTAGCAGCCAGAATGATTCTGTTTAAATCTAAGTCAGATCATGTCACTTTGCTCAATCCCCTTTCCTCTAAAAGCTTCCTATATCATTAAGAACAAGAGACCTTAAATGTCCAACACAGACCTACATATTCTGGTGTTCTTCCTCCTCTGACTTCATCTCCCACCTCTCTACTCTTATTATTCTTCAGTCATACTGGCTTCCTTGCTAATCTGAGCAGTTGGGCATTTCCTGACCACATCATTTTAAAAAGGGCCTTTTACCCCCAGCTGGGCATCACCCATTGCCTTTCCTGATTTATATTTTTATAAAAAACTGTCACCATCTAACCTGCTATACATTTTAAAAATAATAATAAAAATGACATCTTACTATTGTTTTTTATTTTCTATATTTTCCTACCAGAATGAAAGCTTAATGCGGAATGAATTTTTATCTGTTTTGCTCATTATTCTATCTCCAGTGCTTAGAAGAACGTCTGACACTTAATGATTTCGTGTTTATCATATCAATAATTAACTTAGAAAAAATCTTATTTAAAAAATTGCTTTTCTTAAGAAAAGCTTAATCCTTACTCTGAAAGTATTCAAATATTCCTTTTATGGTCCTCTGACAAACATTGATTATAAGTAACTTCATAGAGATGAAGTTTTTAATTAACTGGGTTTGGAATATGTCATTAGTATTAATATTGGATCTTTTCTTGGTTTGCTGAAGAAGTGTTGTGTGACATTTTTCTTTTATGTATTCAAAATTATTTTTTTTAAATATAATAGCAACATCTCATCTTGGAGGTATATCTTTGATTCTAGCAACTCTAAACTTTGTAAAAGGTTTTCATTCTAAACTTGAGCTATAAGCTCAGATGAATTCATAGAAAAAGTTCAACTATATTTAATTTCATAATTGTTTCTTCATAAGTTTAACATGAAATTTTTGTGCATTATTACTATGATTACCGGCTCAACTTTACACATTTTACATTGATTTAATACTTCATTTTGCTTATGACATTTATGGGTATTGGACATAATTTGAACCAGGCATTTCCAAAATTATTTTTATTTTTTTGAACTTTTAACGAGAGAAATTTAATTTTAATGAATAAATATGCTTTACAAAAAGCAGCAACTGACTTGACTCTTAAATACATCAACAAATTTATTACATTCTCATATTGAGCAAATATCACCTCTAAATATCAATCTATCTATATTTTTTAAACAATTTATTGAAGTATATCATTCATACATGAGCAAACATAAGATATAAATGTTCAGTAAACATGGTGAACTTACAAAACAAACATGCATAACATCATACAGGGCTCCTACACATCACCCCGCCCCAAACACCCTGCACTGTTGTGAAACTATTGTTAACAAATCACGAAAAAGCATCTTCAAAGTATTGCTCCTAACTATAGTCCATATCTTCTTCCCCTTTACATTTTTTAAAGGATTTATTTATTTATTTACTTTTATCTTATTTTTATCCCTCCACCCCCACACACCGCCGTTTTTGCTGTTTCTGTGTCCATTCACTGGGCAACTCTCTGTGTCCGTTTCCTGCCCTCTTTTCTCATCCTTCTCCTCCTTTCTTCACTGGGATTCGATCCTTGGAATCTCTGATGTGGGAGAGAGGCGTCTTACTGCCTGTGCCTCCTTAGTTCCTGGTTTTTTGATGCGTCTCATCTTGGTTCTTCCTTGTGTCACTCTACTGTTACGTCATCATCTTGCTGCGTAGCTCGCGGGGCCTAGTGGTATACCTGTGGACAGGGCCTGACAGCTCCCCATGTGCCTTCCATATTTTTCTTTTTTTAATTTTTACTGGGAGGTCCTGGGGATCGAACCCAGGTCCCTCTCTATGGGAGATGGACACCCAACCATCCGAGCCATATCTGTTCTCTTGCTATATCTCTTAAGATTGACCAAAGATACTCAAATTTACAGTCTTTTCCATACAGGATGGTCATATAATAAATCAGGCTTAGTTTATCACCAGAATTCTAGAAACCAGACCTAGGGAGAAAAAATAGGTCTGGGGACACATGCATGGTTTCTAATATAGCAAATGGTTAGCCTACCCTGATTATCACAAAATCAGGTCAGCAAGAATATTGGCATTCCAAAATTATTTTTAAAACATTGTGTGATTTTGAACACAATCTGAACAAAGTTTTCTCAACATCTGAGAGTATTTACAACAATAATATATTACTCTCATTTTTAATAAATATATCATTAATACATATATTACACTATTTTCAAGGTATTCAAAGTAGAAAAACTCCTCAAAAGAGAAACATGGTAGATAATATATTATTCATTTTGGCATAATTAGCATATTAGTTTATTTTCCAGAACTGAGTAATGTCACCCAAGAAGAAAACTGTTCTTTGCTTAGAGAACTGAAAGATTTCCACAAGGAAAATGAAAATGAATACTGTAAAATTGAAGAGGGCATTGAGAAGGCACACTCTCCATGTAGGTGTGTGAAATTAGAAAGTCAAAGGAAAGGGCCTATTTTGAGTCTTATGTATGTTACTACCATAAAAGATTTTTAAAAAGAGGGAGACAGACAAGAGCCATGCTTTAAATGATTCTGGAAGGTCATTAACAAAAACATGAAAGTGTCCTTTGGATACTGCAGTAAGGTGGTTGTTTTAGTTTCCCAGCTACTAAAACAAATGCCATACAATGAGTTGACTTAATAACAAGAACTTATTGACTCATGGTTTCAAAGGCTAGAAGGCTTGCTTCCTCCCAGGGTGAGTATCTTCTGGCTGGCCAGCAATCTTTGGGGTTCCTTGTGTTTTCTGTCACATGACCATGCACATGGTGGTATCTTTTCCTTTCTCTTCTAGGTTTTGTCTACTTCACCCTTTGGCTGCTCACTGTTGCTTCTTTCTCTGTGGCCTTCTCTATTAAGCCTCCAGTAATAATATTAAGACCCATCCTGAGCCAGTTGGGTCATACCTTAACTGTCACCTCCGTGGATTTAGTGATCTTTTCCACAATGTGGAGTGATAGACAAAAAAGACAGATTGGAGGAAGTGGCTGTAAAATTTTGTTGAAGAAATTTGACTGTGACTAGCACAAATTAAGGAAGTAGCCTGCAGGAGGTGCAGGAAAGGGATAATAGGACTCTGCTCAAATGTAGAACCTAGAGATGCATTCCCTGGGTCTGAAACATGGGTTTACTATTTATAGATGAGTCAATCTGAACAAATTTTTATACTTCTCTATGCTTCAATTTCCTCTTATTTATTAAAAATGGTCATACTTAATAGATTGCTGATGAGGATTAAAGCAGCTATCCTCATAAAACTATTAAAACTCTGCCTGGCATAGTAAATGTGAAATGTTACTCTTAAATATGAATAAATATTGTCATTGTAATCATCAAAATGTCCTTTTACTATCAAGTGTTATTCTTTCATTTGCTAACCAGGATATATTTATCAGCTTGGAAAAAATTTTTATTTATTTTCTGGGAAGTCATCCTAAGTGAAAAATAATTGTGTACTCTTGTTTCTCCACAGGTAAAAGCAGCTTTATTTTCTTTGGCCCTCATTATTGTTTATTCAAGTCTATTCAAGTATCCTTATCATCTTCCTTTTCAGCTGCAAACTGGAGAATAATAGATACAAATGTGAATTAACAGATTGAAGAGTGAGTCTGACACCAGAAAAGTCTCAGCTTCTGAGAAAGGGGATTTTGTTACTTGATACCTTTCTATATGGATGGTGGAGCCACTATGTTAGAGATCAGCTATCAGTATTTAGATATCTTTGAATATACACAGCTTCCTTTCTATAGCTGCTGAAAGATGCATCACATAACCCTACTTCATTTCATTTTTGTTTTCTCCACCTTTGTATATACAGTGGAAGAATTCCTGGGACTCTCCGGACAACTGCTTTCCAATCCTTTTGAGCTATAGTGGTTATTAAAAGAGGATTCCAACTACAGTGCTCCTGGTGGCACACCATGTTTTAGCACAAGTAATTTTCCTTCCAACTAAGTGTTGCCAGAATTCTTGTACCAGAACTTCTTTTACTTATACTCCACAAACCCATACTGCTACCACAAAACAGGATTTTTTTTTTTTTAAGCAATGCAGCAAGTGTCAGTTTGATGCATTTAACTGTTTTTCATGTCTTTATAGCAGTTTGATCCACCTTGCATTATATTTAACAGAAATTCTTCAGTGTTTCTAGGTTCCCAATAATGATGCAGGCTTTTCTATAGTTTATATGATCTTCTTTATTTTATTAAAGAACTGGGTACATGGGTGGAGTTTAAGGTAAAGGGGGATATTATGTTTATGGTTCGGTCAGTACAACCTTCTTTCTTATTAATAGATTGAGAGGTAGGATGGTGAGAAAAGATGTAAATTTGTATCAAATTAAGTTTCGACCTGTGACCTTGGGTAGTTATTTAAACTTGGTGATTCTAAAAGACAGAGTTTCATGATAGTACCTATTTCATAGGGAAGATATGAGGTTTAAATGAGTCAATATATTTAAACATTTATAACAGTGCTTGGCACATAATAAGCACTATACAAGTTATTGCTGTAATTATTATGAAATTTAATGGCTACATTGTGTTTTGTCATATTAATAAATTTACTTAACCATTTTTATATTAGTACCTTAGCTTTCTAGTATATATAATGCTAGAATAGAAATATAAATTTTGAGCTATATCTGATATTTTAGAATGAATTCTTAGACAACTACTGGATCAAGAGAATGAACATCTTTAAGATTCTTGAAGCATACTAAGAAATTAAGAATTGGTGAACATGTTTATAATCCTTCTTGGGGTATATAAAAGAAACATTTATAAACCACTCACACCATGAGTGGTTTATATCATTTCAAAAAAAAAAAAATTTGTTTACTTAATGTCTATAAAATATCATTTTATATACACCTTGTTGTTCTTTAAACATGCATATTAATTAGCAATGAGATGAAAATATCTTCATTTACATTTTCTGATCATAACATATACATTTTTTATTTTTTATTTTTTATTTTATTTTTTTAATTAATAAATGTTTTAAAAAGATACTTAGATTATATAAATGTTACACAGAAAATATAGGGATTCCCATATGCCCCACCTCCAACACCTCCCACAACCTCCCACATAAACATCCTTCATTAGTGTGGCATATCACCTGCAACGAATAAACACATCTTGGGGCTTTGCTATTAAGCATGGACCATAGTTCACATTGTAAACCACACTCTCTCCCACACAGTTCTGCATGTTATATGATGATATAAAATGGCCTATATCTGTCGTTTCAATGTCACTCAGAACAATTCCCAAGTCCCAAAAAAGCCCCTGTATTACAACTGCTTTTCCCTCTTCCTGCCCCCAGAGCTTCCAGTGGCCACTGGCTCCACATTAATGTTGTAATTTCTTCCATTGCTTGAATCACACTATGTCTATAGTAGAATACCAGTAAGTCCACTCTAGTCCATAGCTCTTCCCCCAATCCTGAGGAGTCTGGCATGGTGATGTCCACTCCACCTCCAATTGAAAGGGGGCTTATATCCCATGGATAACACAGATGGGATTATCCTGCCTACAGCTGCAGACTCTCTCCATCCCTTGGAATGGCTGTTGTCTATCATCATCTCCCTGCCAGGTGTCCTGGGTGAGTCTGTAGAGTAGGAGTTGCAGCTCCACTGAGATTCTGGGGCCAGCTGGCCCATGGACAGCCCAAAGATTCCAGTCTCTGGATGTACACCTACAAACTCCAGCACCAAATATAGGTTTGAATAGAAGGGACAGATGAACCATGTGCAGGGAGGACATATTTGAGTCCAACTCTGTCACTTTCAGGAGCACAAACTCCGAAGTAGGGCCCTCTGGCAAGGCACCAAACCCTGGAGCTATCCACCTTGACATAGGACCTGGGTGTCTCCAGAGCCCTCAGAAGCCCCTCTATTTGGGGAGATACCCACTTTGGAAGTCTATGAGGCCCTAATGAGATATGCGTAAGTGCTACCTCTGGGATGGCCTCCCAACTCACTTTGAAGTCTCTTAGCCATATGAACTCATTTGTCTTTACCTTTTCCCCCTTTTATTCGATGTATTTTCCATTCGCATTGCCAGTTGGCACTTGATAGCTATACCTTGGTGTCAGAGCGGCTCACCCCAGGAATCATGTCCCATGCTGGGAGGAAGGTAATGCATTCATATGCTGAGTTTGGCTTAGAGAGAGACCACATTTGAGCAAAAAGGAGGCTCTCAGGAGGCAACACTTAGGCACCCCATAACAATAGGCTAAGTTTCAATTTCAAGAGCAAAGACTCATAAGGCTAGTCATCAATAAGAAGAGCCCATCAGTGGATCATCCTCCTTTGCCAGACACTGCCCCTGCACTTGGGGGACTGTTGCTGCTCCTTTAGAGAATGTGGCAGAGCTCTCCAGGATGGGAATTCAGTATTCTCTCATTTATTGAGTGATTCTCCACCCACTGTGACAATGCCCTGTGCACATTTTAACAATTTTATACCTTATATGTATGCTCAGGTGAACTTCCTCCCATGCATGCCCCATCCTTGACACCACGCTCCAATTATCCCTTCCCACCCCATTGTAACCCTTCTGTAATCCAAAGCCTCTTTAAAGATGAAGCCAATACAAAAGCCAATACAATTAATAGGAAAATGAAATATTAAGTTTAAATGTAAGAGATAAAATACATGAAAACTTTATTTTAAAAATTAAATTAAATTAAAAGATTGGGATATTTAAAAAATTAAAAATATTTTTAAAAATTAAAAAAAAATTTTTTTGACATTTTGCCTTTTATCACTGCAATATCTGGTGTTCATTCTGTACCGTGGCACCTTCCCCCTCTCATTCCCCAGTGTCTCACTATTTTTCATTTTGTTTTCAAAGAAGTTTTAGGTCACAGCAAAGTCACACACAGAAAACAAAGACTCTCATATACCCAACATCCTCCCCCTTTGTTCCTCCCCCATATTAATACCTTTTTATATGTGGATGGTAGCATTGTTATAACTGATATACAAATAGTGAATCATAGCTACTAAACATTGTCAATGGTTTATAGTATGGTTTACATTTTAGACCACACAATTTATAAATTCTGATGATATTTAACATGTCCTGTGTCCATCACCATAAGGTAATGAAGAACATTTCCACTGACCACTAAATACCCCCATTTTGATCTATTCTGTTCCTCCCTCCCCATCACCATGGGGCCCACAATGACCCCCTGGCTTGACTCGTTTGATGACAAGCTTCATAGTTACATGCAATAAGAAGTCTTGACACACTGGTTTGTCCTCCCCTATTAGGAACCTCCCTTGCTCTTGAGAGACCCCCACCTGTCTATTTCTGAACAAATTTGTCCTCCCAAAGATGGGAGTTCAACTCCTTTCTGCTCATTATGTGAGTCTCCACCCACTGATACAATAAATTATGACAGAATGAACACATATTTTTTTTTAATGATATATCTTGTTCAATATAGTCTACCAAAGTGGAAACATGAAATATATAATTCTGAATACCCTGTTTTCACTCACTTATTACATGTATTAATATTCTGAATATAGTAAAAATATATATTATATTTCTATTTTATTAAAATTATTTCAAGTCTGTATTAATTTCTTCTATAACTTCCTTGGAAGACAGTGGGGCAATCTTCCAGTCCAAAATGCTCTTATGAAATTTAATCTAGATAATATCTACATGTACAATTAAACACTGCATTCAAAGTTGTTGTTTTTTTTTTTTTTTCATGGAGATTAGGTCCTTGGAGCTAGAAAAACACTGTCTCTCTGCCAGTTTCCTAAATTACTAGCTTTGTTACCATTACCATTATCTGCAACCTGTCCATCTTGCTCCTCATCTGTAAAATGGGCATATACAGCTCTCCTTAACACTGTTGTTAAATGGATCAGATAAGATGATATTGAAAAATACTTGCTATAATATTTGATTTATAACATAGCCCAGTTGTTGATATGGATATGATTAAATTAAACACTTATTTCATATTTTGTGAAGGTTCGGTCAGTTCCAAGAGTATGTTGGGTTCACAGTCCACTATCTGGGTCAAGATCCCACTATCATGAGTAAAGATCCTGTTCTTTAATACATGAAACTTTGTATCAAATTCAGCAGGTTCCTCAGTATAAAACGTAATCACTTGCAGCATTTCTGAGTGAAGAATTGATTTAAGGATGGGTGCAAATAGAATTTACATGACATCAATGCCAAGGTCTTTTAATTGAGTGTAGCTGCTTTTTTTTTCCCAGTCCTTCCTTTTCTTCATTCCTTTGGACTATTCATTGTCCTCTCCATTTCAGAAGCCTTCATTAGCTCCTGATCCCTTTGCCCATTTTTTCTTCTACCTTTTCCTCTTATTCTTTTACAGAGGCAAAAACTTGTCTCGGTTGACAAGTTTTGTTACCCTTTTTATTACCTTAGCTCTTGCCGACATCCATAAACTAAGGTAGAATATTGTACAACAAGCAGCTTGTTAAGACAGGTATTCCCCAAAAGAAAATTTTCCTTCTAAGAAGATTTCTGGGGTCAGCTATGTACATAATAAAATTTTAACCACTGTGGAAATAGTAAACTGTAAATACATAGTACCTGCAGCTGCTAGTGCTGTTGTGGTGTTTTGGTACTTGTATCAACATTTTGGATTATATAGGATTTCTTTTCTACTAAAATCCCTTTGAACTATTTTTACAAAAACTATTGTCAATCCAGATCTGCTTCATCCTTTACTTACATATATATTTAATCTGAAGTCCAGGATTTATCATTCTTTTCTTGTTATATTTCACCCTGCTCATTATATTCTAATCTTGATCTTGTAACTGCTGCATTGCTAACCAATTTGTCCTACACTGTTCAGGAAAAAATTCAGGTTATGTCCATCTTCTGAGAATTGGAATTGTTAGTATGGAAAATAGGACTCTCTAGGCTAATTACATTTATATAAATATCTACAATTTAGATAAGTCCCTCGATAACCTTATATCTTGCTATATGATTGGTATGCAAATCTGTACTAGGAAAAACTTATGAATATTTTCCTTCCTACTAAAATTCTATAGTAAGTTTATACTATAAAATGGTTTTTATTTGTGGTTTTAAGAGATTTTAAAAAGTTTGCTGAATGGAAGCAGAGGAATATGGAGATAATACAACTGCCCTTCATTTGTGGGAACAGTAAGGAATCCTAGCCTCAAATTTAAAGATTTTTAGTGATTAAAGTTATTTAACTCCATCATGATATACAAAGAATTGTTATTTTTAATAAAGGACACATAAGTGTAATGTTGCCTAACAAGATACAATTAATATTATTTTAATTAATTTTCCATTAGTGGTTTGTCCAAAGTCAACAATGAATTTCGCAATTGGTATATATCTCAGTTTGATGCAGATCCCAGCGTGCTTTTAATACATTACCCTAAAGCTCTTAGGAGTATTTCTTGTGCTTTAGGACTCACAGAGTGCTTTCATTTCATTTTTCTCTCCCTCTCTCCCTCCCTTCCTTTTACTTTCCCCCTTTCCATTCCTTCCTCCCTCCATCCCTCCCTCCCTCCTTTCTCCCTCCTTCCTCCCTTGGAGTGTGAACTTGCATATTTACAAAATTACATCGTTTAAAATTCATGCTATTTAATTTTTCTAAAATTATGAATAATATTAAATGTAGCAGTATTCCAATTGATTATAAAATCTCTTCTGTAAATTTTCCAACATAACCTTTCCTATCATGTTGATTTATGATATTCTACACCATGAAACTGCTTTATAGATTTATACATATGGATTTTTTTTAGCAAAACCATCTCTTAGGGGCAGATCTTGACATGTTTTTAAAATTATATTTTTATTTTTTGTAAAAGATACTTAGATTATATAAAATATCAGTAACAAATGTTTTTAAAGATATAAATAAATGAATTACAAGTTAATAACACTTCCAAAATAAACCAGTGATAAAATAGACTATATAGAATATTCCATTGTAAGTATGCGCCACACTTTGTTTATCCATTCATTGGTTGAAGTACACGTGTTGCAACCATCATTTAGCAATTGTGAATAATGCTGCTGTGAACATTAGTGTGAAAAGTTCTATACAGGTCCCTGCATTTAATTCCTTTGGTATACACCTAGAAGTGGGATTGCCAGGTTATTTAGTAATTCAATACATAACTTTCTAAGGAAATGTCAAACAGTCTTCCAAAGCATTGCACCATTTTACATTGTCACCAACAATTAATCCATTTCTCCCCACCCTGTCCAACACTTCTAATTTTCTGTTTGCTTATTTGTTTGTTTTTAGTATTAACTAGTCTAGTGGATGTAAAATGGTTTCTTGTGGTTTTGATTTGTATTTCCCTAATGGCTAATGATGTTGAATATCTTTTCATGTGGATTTTGTCCATTTGTATATCTTCTTTGGAGAAATATCTATTCAAGTCTTGTGTCCAATTTTAAATTGAATTGTTTGTCCTTTTGTTGATGAATAGAAAGTGTTCTTTATATAAGTCTGTAAATTAAACCCTTACTGGATATGTGTTTTCCAAATATTTTCTCCCATTGTATAGATTGTGGTTTTATTCTATTTTATATTCCTAATAGCTGGATTGATGGATCATATGGCAGTTCTATATTAAGTTTCCTGAGGAACCACCAAACTGCCTTCCACAGAGACTACACCAGTCTACATTCCCACAAACAGTGAAGAAGTGTTCCTATTTCTCCATGTACTTTCCAGTGCTTATAGTTTTCTGGTTTTTTTTTAATAATGGTTATTCTGTAAGGCATGAAATGATATCTCATTGTAGTTTTGATATGTATTTCCTTAATACCTAGTGATTGTGAGCATCTTTTCATGTGCATTTCGCCAATTGTATTTCTTCTTTGGGAAAGTGTCTCTTCAAGTCTTTTGCTAATTGTTTAATTGGGTTGCTTGTCATTTTATCATTGAGTTGTATGATTTCCTGATATATCATGAAGATCAAACCCTCATCAGATATGTGATTTCAGGAAATTTTCTTCCATTGAGTAGGCTGCCCTTTCGCCTTCTTAACAAAGTCATTTGAACCTCAAATGTGTTAATTTTGAGAAGGTCCTATTTATCAATTTTTTGTTCATTGCTCATGCTTGGGTGTAAGGCTTAAGAATCCACCAGCTACCACAAGATCCCCAAGATATTTCCCTATATTTTCTTCTAGGAGTTTTCTGGCTGTAGCTTTTATATTTAGGTCCTTGATTAATTCTGAGTTAATTTTCATAAGGTTTGGGATAAGAGTCCTTTTTCTTTCTTTTGGCTGTGGATATCCAGTTTTCTCAGCACCATTTTTTGTGTAGAATGTTCAGATCAAGCTAGGTGGCCTTGAAATCTTGTCAAAAATCATTTGACTGTAGATGTAAAGTTCTATTTCTGAATTCTCAGTTGGTTCCACTGGCCAATCAGTCTATCTTAATGCCAGTACCATTCTGTTTTTACCAATGTATCTAAGTAATAGCTTTAAAATCAGGGAGTGAGAGTCCTCCAACTTCATTCTTTTTAAAGATATTTTTGGCTATTTGTGGACCCTTACTCTTCTAAATAAATTTAATAATTGGCTTTTCTAGTTTTGCAAAAGAGGCTGTTAAGATTTTTATTGAGATTATGTTGAATCTGTAAATTAGTTTGGATTGAATTGACATCTTAACAATATTTAATCTTCCAGTCCATGAAAATGGAATGTCCTTACATTCATTTAGCAATGATTGTAATTTTCTGAATATAGGTCCTTTATGTCCTTGCTTAAGTTTATTTCTATTATCAGCAAATAGTGAAAGTTTTACTTCTTCCATTCCTATTCGGGTGCCATTTAATTCTTTTTCTTGCCTAATTGCCCTAGTTAGAACTTCTAGCACAATAAATATTGAATGACAGTGGGCATCCTTGTCTTGTTCTCACTTGACCAAGTTGAGAAAGTTTCCTTCTATTCTTATTTTTCAGAGGTTTTTATTAAGAATGGATGTCATATTTTGTTAAATGCCTTTTCTGCATCAATCAAGATCATGTGATTTTTCTTCTGCAATTCATTAATGTGGCTTATTACGCTAATGGATTTTCTTGTGTTGAACCATCCTTGCATGCCAAGGATAAAACCCATTTGACTGTGGCATATAATTCTTTTTATGTGTTTTTGGACTCGGTTATCAAGTAATTTGTAGGGGATTTTTGCATCTATTTACATTAGAGAAATTAGTCTGTAATTTTCTTCTTTGTAGTATCTTTAGATGACTTTGGTATTACAGTGATGTTGGCATCATAGAATGTGTTTGGCACTGTTCCCTCCTGTTCAATTTTTCCTAAGAGTTTGAGCAAGACTTCTGTTAGATCTTTGAATGATTGATAGAATTAACCTATGAAGCCATCTATTCCTGTGCTTTTCATTTTTGGGAGGTTTTTGATGACTGTTTCCATTTCTTTACTTGTGATTTTTTTGTTGTTGAGGTCTTTTTCTTCTAGTGTCAGTGTAGTTTGTTCTTGTGTTTCTAGGAATTTGTCTATTTCATCTATGTTGTCTCATTTGTTGATGTACAGTTGTATATAGTATGTTTTTATGATCTTCTATTTCTTTAGGATCATTGGTAATGTCCCCCCTCTAATTTCTGATTTTATTTGTTTTCATTGTCTCTCTTTTGTCAGTCTAGCTAAAGGTTTTTCGATATTGTTGATCTTCTTGAAGAGTTAACTTTTGATTTTTTGGATTCTCTCTACTGTTTTTTGTTCTCAATATGATTTTTCTCTGCTCAAATCTTTGCTATTTCTTTCCTTTTGCTTGGTTTGGAATTAGTTTGCTGTTCTTTTTCTAGTTCCTCCAGGTGTGCAATTAGGTCTTTGATTTAAGCTCTTTCTTCTTTAGGGCTATAAGCATTTAGGGCTATAAGTTTCCCTCTCTGCACTGCTTTCACTGTATCACATAACTTTTGATATATTGTGTTCTTGTTTTCATTCATATCAAGATATTTCCTGATTCATCTTGCAATTTCTTCTTTGACCCATTGATTATTTGAGTGTGTTGTTTAAACTCCATATATTTGTGAATTTTCCCTTTTTCTTCCTCTTCCTGTTTTTGATATCCAACATCATTTCATTGTGATCAGAGAAAGTGCTTGGTATAATTTCAATCTTTTAAAACATTTTTAGACATGTATTTTGACCCAATATATGATCTATCTTTGGCAAAGATCTTTTAGCACTTAAGAAGAATGTATATCCTGATGTTTTGCATATAAAGCTCTATAAATATTTGTTAGGTCTAGTTCATTTATCCTATGTTTCCTTAATTATCTTCTGTCCAGATCTTCTATACAATGCTGAGAGTGGTGTATTAAAGTCTCTATTATTTTAGAGATGTCTATTTCTCCTTTCAGTTTTGACAGCATGTGTCTCATGTATTTTTGATCACCCAGGTTAGGTGCATACATATTTATGATTGTCATTTCTTCTTGAGAAATTGCCTCTTCTGTTAATATATAATGACTTTCTTCATCTCTTGTAACAGTTTTGCATTTAAAATCTATTTTGTGTTTTATTAGTATCACTACTCCAGATCATTTTTGGTTATAATTTGTGTAGAATCTATTTTTTCAATCTTTCATTTTAAGCATTATTGTATCCTTGTGTTTAAGGTGAGTCTTTTGTAGATAATATATAGATGGCTCATATATTTTATACATTCTGTTCATCTATATCTTTTGATTGGGGAGTTCAATCAATTAACATTCAATGTTATTACTGTAAAGGCATTATTTACTTCATCCATTTTATCCTTTGAGTTTCCATTGTCATATCTTACTATTGTCTGCCTTTTACCCTTTCATTTACCTTCACTAATAATCTTCATTTCTACACTCATTTCCAATTATTTTGCCTTTGTCTTTCATTTCAGGCTTCAGCCTGAAAGATATACTTCCTTCAGTATATATTGTAAATCTATTTGTTTTGTTGTTGTTGTTGTTGTTTTGTTTGTTTTTTTGTTTTGGTAACAAACTCTCTCTGTTTTGTTTGTCTATGAAGACTTTAAACTCACCCTCAGTTTTGAAGGGCATTTTTATTGTATGAAGAATTCTTGGCTTAACATTTTTCCCTTTCAGTACCTTAACTACATCAATTGATTGCATTCTTGCCTCCATGGTTTCTGATAGGCAATTAGTCTTATTAAGCTTCCCTTGTATGTGATGCATTGGTGTTTTTTTGTTTGTTTGTTTGTTTGCTTGTTTGTTTGTTTGATTGCTTGTTTGTTTCTGTTTTTTTGTTTTCAGAATCTTCTCATTATCTCTAAAATTTGATGTTCTGAATAGATGTCTTAGAGTAGGTCTATTCAGACTTTTTTCTGTTTAGTGTGTATTGTCCTTCTAGGATATTGATTTTTATGTCATTCATGAGGGTTAGGAAATTTTTGGTCATTATTTCCTCAAATATTCTTCCTGCCCCTTTTCCATTCTCTTCTCCTTCTGTTACTCCTATAACATGTATGGATGTGCATTTTGCATTGTCATTCAGTTCCTTAAGACCGTTAAATTTTTTCCATTCTTTTCTCCCTCTCTTCTGTCTTTGCAAGTTCAGATGCTCTGCCTTCTAATTTACTAATTTTATCCTCAGCCAATTCAGGTCTGCTGTTATATTCCTCTAACATATTTTTAACCTCATCCTTTGTGTCTTACATTTCTATATGCTCTGTTTCTTTTCTTTTCAGGCTTTCAAATTATCCTTTATACTCAACTAGCTTCTTCTTAATATCCTTTCTCTCATTAGCCATATTTTCTTCAACTCCTTGAATTGATTTGATTTAGGAGATTTGTGTGAACATCTCTGATTAATTGTCTTAAATCCTGTGTCTTGTCAGGATTTTTTATTTGTTCCTTTGGCTGGGCCATATCTTCCTATTTCTTAGTATATTGCTTGTAATTTTTTTGCTGATGTCAAGGCATTTGATTATGCTGGTGAATTTACTCTGATGGCAAATTTCTTTCTTTGCCTAGTGGTTTTGTTTCTCAGCTCTTCTTTGATTTTTTCTTTAACTTATTTTAAATCTTTAAAATTGCCCAACTTAAATTAACATAACAGGGCCAGGTATCCACTAATGGAGCACAAATCAGATCCTAGATTCCTGGGACATGAGAGACTCCCAGTAGTTTTTTTTACTTCTTGCAGTTTCCCATCCCAACAGCAACATTGTATGAAGAATGTTGTTGGTCTTTATTGAATCTTTCCACAGAGCTTACTGTTTCATCCTACACTTGCTGGGTTGACTACCAGTATTTAGTTTTGCAATTCATGAACACAGAAAAATAAATAAAAGACATCCAAATTGAAAGGGAAGATGTAAAGTTTTCTCTATTTGTAGATGGCATGAGTCTATATACAGAAAATCCTGAGAAACCCACAACAAAATTCTTAGAGGTAATAAATAAATTCAGCAAAGTGGTGTAGAACAAGATCAACACCCCAAATTCAGTAGAGTTTCTGCACATTAGCAATGACCAATCAGAAGATATCAAGAAAAAATAATTACATTTAAAATAGCAACAATAAGAATGAAATATCTCAAGGTGAATCTTTCCAACAATGTAAAGGACTTGTTCACAAACACTACAAAACATTGCTGAAAGAAATCAAAGAAGACTTAAGTAAATGGGGGGATATTCTGTGTTCATGGATTGCAAGACTAAATATTGTCAAGATGCTGAATCTACCCAAAGTGTTGTATAGATTCAACACAACCCCAATCAAAATTTCAACAACTTTCTTTGCAAATATGAAAAACATAATCATCAAATTTATATAGAAGATGAAGGGCATTTGAAATGCCAAAGCCAACTTGAACAAGAAGAATGAAGTTGGAAGACTAACACTTCCCAATCTTAAAACTTATTACAAAGTCTTTGTAATCAATACAATATGTTACTGGTTTAAGGACAGACAAATTAACCAATGAAATCAAACTGAGAGTTCATATCTGTGGCTAATTGTTTTTTTTTTTTTTTTTTTTTTTTAAAGGGAGCCAAGTCCCCTCAATGCAGAAAGAATAGACCCGTCAACATATGGTGCTAGGAAAAATGGATCTCCTTTGGCAAAATATTGAAGGTGGACCCTCACACAATATACATTAATATTTCCCCAGAGAGAGGAGGAAGTAGAGGCCAAGAAGAATGCCAGAAGCTTCTTTTATGGCTCCTTAAAGCTGTACTTTCTTGACCTGCCCAGAAAATGCAGCCCTTCAACTGTCCTCTGCAGCTCTGAAGAAGCTTTTTTTTTTTTTTTCAGTCTTCACTGCCACCTTTGTCTGGTGCAGGTTGGAACAAAGGCCATGCTTAGAGCCAGACTCCCAATGTTGTGAAATAGTTAAATCAAATTCCATAACCAGCTTTAGGCCTAAGCCTGGATTTTTTGTTTGTTTGTTTGTTTTGCATAGATCATTATAACATTTGTGAATAAAGACAGTTTTATATCTTCTTTTTCTATTTCAGTGTTTTTTCTTTTACTTAAAATATTGCACTGGCTCAAACTTCCTTTTCTATGTCAGTGTTTTTTCTTTTACTTAAAATATTGCATGGCTCATTCTTCAAGTACAATGTTGAATAGAAGTGGTAAGTTTGGATATCTTTGTTTTTTTACTGACTTTTTGGGAAAAGTATTCAGTTTTTCCATTTAAGGGTAATGTTTGTTTCATAGACCCTATTGAGCATTATTAGCTGCTTTTCATTCATAAGAGATGAATTATGTGAAATTTGTATTCTTTCTTTTTTAAATGTTTGGCATAATTCACCAGTAAAGCCATCTAGGGCTAAAGTTTACACTGTGGGAAGATTTTTAACTAAAATTCAATTTCTTAAATAGATCTAGAGCTATTTAGACTATCCATTTTTCTTTAATAAGCTTTAGTGGTTTGCATTTTTCAAGGAATTTGTTCATTTCATCTATATTGTTTGTTATTTGCATAAATAATCTTGTGATAAATATTCTATATTATCCTAATACCTAAATTACCTGTAGTGATGTGATGTCACCACATGAGATGCAGGGAAGAAGATTATATAAGAAGTAAAAATAATAAAACCTCTGCATTTGAAATGATATTATGTTCTAAATGGTAATGCAAATAAATCTAAAAAAAAAATAAATTAGAATCTACAACATAGTGAGCAAGGAAACTGGGTATAATGTCTTTGTATAATATTTAATGTTATTATATATACTACCAATGGACTGCTAGAAAACACATTTCACAAAGTTATATTTTATTGTGTTTATAAAAAATATAAGTCTGCAACAGGAGAAATATAAGATATGATTTATAATACATCTACATATTAATGTACTGATATGTCTAAATATATTGAAAGAGAAAGCATGTTTATGTACAAAAAGACTCTATATCTCAAGCTATGTCAATTAATTTTCAAATTGATCTATAATTTCAGAGTCATTCCAATCACTATCCAAAAACAGTTTCCTAAGAAATTTGGTAAGATGACTGCAAAAATTGAACGGAAGGGCAACTAATGACTGTGATGCTCCTTGAACAAAGAATGCGGTGATATGCTCTCTGCAGACCTACAGACTATTAATGATTAAATTAGGACAAGGACCATTGCTGCTCCAATTAAAAAAGAAATATAGAAAATCAAAGTTTACATCTTGTATTTTTAAAAAATATAGGAGATTATTAAGACTTCATTGTGAGAATATAACACACACAGTTCAAGTATTAAAGCTAGTAGAAAAAAAATTTTTTTTAAGATTTTATTTATTTATTCATTTATCCCCCCCTTGCTGCTTGTGCTCGCTGGGTCAGCTAACCACGCCGTGCGGGCGGGCTTGCCTTCACTAGGAGGCCCTGGGAACCGAACCCGGGGCCTCCCGTATGGTAAACGGGAGCCCTACTGATTGAGCCACAGCTGCTTCCCTAGTAGAAAAATATTGATGTATTTGACTACATGAATATTAATAATTTCTAATAATTGAAACACTACAAAGTTAAAAGAAAGCCATAAAATGGAATATGGTTTCAATACATATAAACATTAAAATGCTAGTAATTTTATATATTGTAATATTAATTAATAGGAAACACTAGCAAATTATTACCTTTGGTATATAACACCCAAATAAATTCATGCATTACTACTTAATTACTAAATTTCTTTAAATGACTTAAAAAGTAAATATTATAGAAAAGTATATATTAAAAGTAAAAGTCTCCCAATCCATCAAATTATTTATCATATTTCCATTTTCTATAATAAAATTTCATAAAATCAGAGAGAGACAAACAGAAAGTGCACAATTTAAGAAGTGGAGGTGATTCAGAATGCCATTCTCTTAAGAAAACTTGCTTCAATGAACGAGGGTTGGGAGAGTTAATCTGCTGATATCTAGAAAGCATATTATCACATTGCCTGTGACCCAGAGTAGGCAATCTCATTTCATTTCATGTTATTTTAGAATTTAAATATAAAGTGTGATTTGTTTAACTACTTATTTACTTTTATACAGCAGGGTCACTAAATGCAAGGTAACTCCTTTATTTTTTTCTGTCAATCACCCAAATTAATAGCAATTTGTTTCAACACATGGAGGAAAACTAAAATAATAATAATAAAAAAATAGTTTGTTGGACTTTTAAAGAAATCTCTGTACAATGAATTCAGTTTGTTTACCTGCACTTGAGCTTCATGGGTAAATACAGCCACAAAAATCTAACATCTCTGCAATAAATATTCCGGAGAAAAATTTGTCAAGCCGTAAAGCCATCATATGCTCCAGTACTTGCTGAGATGACCAGTTATATCAATGCACAGTCATAGGTAAAGACTGAAAATGCATTAAAATAATGGTTCCTAGCTGTGAACTATAAATAATTACCCTTCAAAGTAAGCCTTTTATGAGAAGAGAAAGGACTCTCAACCTCTGCCCATTGATCAAATTTCTTATTGAAAAGGTACAGCCTCGTGAGCAGGAACAAAAGCATCCAAGATTGAGTAACATGTTTTGGACGTTATACCTAGAAAACCATAGATTACTGGTGAAGCTTATCTTCTGGTATAAAGGCAAAAGAATTCTCCCTAACAATTACAGAAAAACAAAAAAAGGAAAGAACTAATGTATATTCTCAGTCTCTCTTGGCTCACATGAGAATATTGAGTTATTACTCAATAAATGAGTAAATTACTGCTATAATTTTAATATGCTCCCAAAAGGGAAAGAAAATAATTATATGTGGAGGCCACCATTTTGAATCAGAGACCTTATTTCAAAATTTTACTTGGCTTGGCATATCTATTAAATCTATTAAAAATTAAATATACAAATTATTTTCACTGATTACAGAGAATGTGTAAAGGCAGATTAGTTTATAACTCAAAACTTTTTGAGTGTACCTTTTTCAGTCATTATCCCTATACAAAATAAAGATTTTCTACCCTGTTGAAAGAATGAGTTTCAACATTCTGTATTCAACACATTACTCAACTTTACCTTTATAATTAAATATATACATTTAGACAGTTAATGGCTTTGCAACTGACCACATTAAAATTCTCATAGACAAAGGAGAGTTTCAGTGTTGAATTACACATTTAATTACATTAACCATTCAATTTTTGTTGGTTATAAATGTCTGGAATAATGTTATTAGACCAGAGACAAAAAAAAAAAAAAAAAAAACAAGAAAAACAACTTTTAACTTTATTTATTGTTTACCCTCATGGCAGGAATTTCATTTTAGCAGAAAATGTAGAGTAATATTTTAAAAGTACTTGAAGTTGGAATGCCAGAGAAAGGTTCTCTGCCCCTTATTAATAATAGCTACTAGGTCGTTGAAAGCATAATATTTCTGCCATCTTCAGAGAGCTGCGTGGAATCCCTTAACCTGCACATGCCTAAATTTATATGACACATCATGTGAATATTAGAATAAGTGAACATTTCTGATGATGGCAATAAAATTCCAATAGGAATGTATTTTATAAAACTTAAGTTATGTGCTCTCAAAAACTTTAAAAATAATTGATTTTGTACTTATTGGTGAAATGAGAGGCTTTTGATGAACTATATAAATGAAACCTTAAATTTTTTGAGTTCTTTTTAATGGAAAACATTACAATGTTTTCAAGCATAGGAGGGTGACAGTATTCATTTTAATAATGTGAACTACCATTCTGAAAAACAGGTTTTGGAGGCCCAGAAAGGAAGAGGAAAAGCAAGTTGTAAGAGGAACATTGGCTCTGAAAGAAGAGCGTGAAGGACTATGAGGAATATTTATTTTTCTAAGAAAATGTGTGAAATGAGAAAAGAATAAAGAAAATAATGAGATAATTCAAAGACTATCAGAAAAACCTTAAAAGCAAGGTTATATGATGAAAAGGGGAAAGAAAATGGAAATAAAATTACTAGGGGGCATAATGAAAGGAGAGTAACGGGTTGTTAATTTTCTGGCAACTTAGTGAGAGGGATAGTGCACCCCACCGGGAAAGAGGCAAGTAAGAATTTCACATATAGAAAAAACCTTTGCAGCCTTTGGCTGAGTTAATGAGGCAGAAGCCTGCCAGGGCTCCAGTCTCATCTTAAATCCATTACACAATAGGGACTGGGAAGGAGGAGGCTGCAAAAAATCTAGGGTTAAAATTTGGCTTTGAAATACAGGGAACTGAAAAAAAAAAGAAAAGAAACTGAAAGCCAGGCTGGAAATTGAGAACTCAATGGGATTTTTAAAATTTATTCTGTAGATATATAATTTTAAAAAAACACTTTCAAAATAAAATAAACCACAAAGAATGCTATACCTAGAGGAAAACTTGGTGGTGTTTGGGGGACAGGGAGGTCTTCTAAATGTGTCCTTGATGGAGCTGGGACTGGGAGCAATCTTAGAGTGAGGTAACTAGTTGACAGTAAGGATGGAGGGAAGTATATGTCAAAGGGAATAGCATAAGCTCATGGGTTATAAAGTGTGCTCCCGGATCAACAGCATCAGTATCAGCTTTGCCTCAGAACTTACTGGAAATGAAAATTCTCAGTTCTCAGGATCCAATGCAAAGCTACTGAATCAGAAACAACTACAGCGCCCCAGCAATCTATTTTAATAAGCCCTCTGGTGATTCTGTTGTTGGCTAACATTTGATTACTACTGACATGAGGAAAGGCCTAGAAACAGGGAAGAACATCTTTCTATCATATATAATAGAAGTTATTTTAAATCCATCATTTGCTTTTTAATTTGTTCTAGGTTTTCATTCCACGTGTTTTTAAACTGCCTTTAACTTTTTGAATACAGAATACTCACAAAGCAAAATCTCACATAACTACCACATAGATCAAGATCAGACGAATATGAGACCATTATCTCATGAAATATAACAAGTATATAATACTAATACAGGGTATTAATAACCAGGTGAGTCTGGGGAAAAATACACCAAATGTAAGATATTGGCTAGAGTATTTTGACAATGTTTTTTCATAGTTTGTAACAATTGTTGCACAACAATGCAAGGTGTTGGTGGTAGGGAGATGTATGGGATCCCTATATGATGATATGCATGTTTATTTTGTAAGTTCACAACTTATACTATATACTTATTGTTTATATATGTTCATGATGAATGATAAACCTCAATTTAAAAAATTAAATAAATAATAAATAAATAAAATATTTTCAGCATTGCAAGAACTCCTTTCTACTTCTTACTAAGTATCTCTGCTACCCCCAAAGATACAGACTATTCTGACATTTTACATTTTAGTTTTCCTTCCCTTCATTTGGTCTTTATATAAATTGAATCATATAATACGTTCTCTATCCTTCTACCTTTTTTCTCTTCACATTTTAAACTGCACATTTAAACATAGATTCATCTATGTTGTGTTTTAGTTTCAGAAATCATTTCCATTGTTACATGCTTGTTATTTTATTTTATTATTATTATTTTAAAGAAGCTTTAGATTACATAAATGTTACATTGAATATATAGGTGATTCCCATACACCCCACCCTCTCTCCCTTCCACACTTTTCACCATCAACATCTTTCATTAGTGTGGTACATTTGTAACAATTGATGAACACATGTTGAAGCATTGCTACTAACCATGGTCTGTAGTTTTTATTATGGTTTACACTTTGCACAGCACAATTATATAGGTTATGACAAAATGTGTAATGGCCTATATCCATCATTGCAATATATGGGTTTTTTAAAAAATATTGTTTCCTGTAAGAGAACTTGTGGGTTTACAGAATGATCATGCATAAAATACAGGATTACCAACAACTTGCATTGGGATTTTAAAATTTATTCTGCAGATATATAATTTAAAAAACTCTAGGGAATAAAATAAACCCCCCAAAATGCTACACGTAGTGGGAAAATTGGAAACTACACAAAGATAGAATATGTAGACAATTTTCTGAGGAGGGTATTATGAAGCACAGAACAGCGCTAAGGGTAATGGTGGTATTTGGGGGACAGGAAAATCTTCCAAATGTCTTGGTGTGGAACATTTGTTACAATTGATGATAGCACCTTTTTATAATTGTTCTATTAATAAAAGTCCATGGTTTAACTTAAAGTTCACTCTTTGTTTAGTGTAGTTCCATGGATTTTGTTTTTAAATTTTATTTTATAACCGTATATATAGAACCTAACATTTCCCCTTTTAATCATATTCAGATATATATTTCAGTGCTGTTAGTTGCATCCATGATGTGCTACCATCACCACCAACCATTACCAAAACATTTCCATTATTCTAAATAGAAACCCTGTATATTTTAAGCCTTAACTTCCCATTCTCTATCCCACCCTGTCCCCTGGTAATCTATATTCTAGATTCTGACTCTATGAGTTTGCTTGTTCTAATTGTTTCAAATCGGTGTGATCATATACTATCCGTCCTTTTGCATCTGGATTATTTCCCTCAACATGATGTTTTCAAGGTTCATCCACATAGTTGCATATATCAGGGCTTCATTACTTATTACAGCTGAATAATATTCCATTGTATGTATATACCTGGTTTTATTTATCCATTCATAGATTGATGAATACTTTGGGTTGCTCCCATCTTTTGGCAATTGTTAATAATGCCACTATAAACATCTGTGGTGCAACTATCTGTACGAGACCCTGCTTTCAATTCTTTGGGGTATATACCTAGTAGTGAGATTGCCAGGTCATATTGTAGTTTCACTCTTAGCTTTCTGAGGAACACCAAACTGTCTTCAACAGTGGCTGCACCACCTATATGTTTGTTGAGATTATAAATTTATCAAAATCATATATCTATTCTAATAATGATGGACTTTTAGGTCATTTCTATTTTTGAGCTATTATGGATGATAAGTACAAGAAAGCTGCTATAAGTACAAGAAAGCTGCTATAAAGCTTTCTTGTACTCATCTCTTGTTGCTCCTTTTAAGACATTATATACATGTCTGTGTCTGTGTGTCTCTGAGTATGCATATGTACCTATGAATACATATAAATGTATATGTATTTATAAGTGTAATGTGCACTTTATTGAAATGATGATTCTTAGAATGATATAATCCACATATTTTATAGGAATGGTGTTTCTGCTCCTGTTTTAAGTAACTGTTAAGTTTTAGCAAATAAGCTCACATTGTTTCCAACTTACACTCCTATTGGCAGTGTATGCACCTTTCCTCTGCTCTCTTTGTACACATGGTCCTGAGTCCATCATTTTATTTCAGTCACTCTGGAAAATATGTAGCAGAATTTTGTTTTCATTTTAATTTGTTTTTCTCTGCTTACTAAAGAGGTTGAGCAATTTTCATGTTTACTGGATGTGCCTATTTCTACTTTTGTGAAAGACATACTAAGTTCCTTGTCCACTTTTCATTTTTTCTCTATTAGGTGTATATCTATATCTATATCTATATCTATATCTATATCTATATCTATATCTATATCTATATCTATATCTATATCTATATCTATATCTATATCTATCTATATCTATATCTATATCTATATCTATATCTATCTATATCTATATCTATATATCTATACTTTATATATATATGTATCATATATTTTTATTCACTTGTAGGAGTTACTTATATCCATGAATATGAGTTATTAGCTAGTTTTGGGTGTTAAATGTGTTTTGTCCTAATCTGTGACTTGATTTTTCATTATCTCAAGGTATCTTTGGATAAGTAGATATTCTTAATTTTTATGAAATGCTAATGGTTTGTAACATGTCTAAGTAAAGGTGTAGCATGTCTATACCTTATAGAATTTTAATTGTATGATGTGGCACAGTGGTTGAGAGTCTTTTTTTGTATAATTTGGATATCTATTTAATTCAACACCTTTTATTTAGCTGACAATTCTTAGAACCATTTAATATCATAATCCCCATCCGAATAGACCCTTATTTATAAATGGATGTCATTTATTATAGTCATAGATTTTCTAAAATTTTCCATCTTAGAATTGACCCAATTTTCTGTGTCTTTTACTACTTTTTAACGTTAATCAAATTAAATTGCTTATATTTCATTAAGAGCCTTGCATTCTCAATCATAAAACTGATATAAATTGGTGTGATTTGTAAGGCCTTTACTATCAAGTTTAGAAAAGCTTTGTGAGATAGTTTGGAAGCTGTTTTTTGTTTCTCTGTACTCTATAAATGTGCTATCCAATATTAAGCCACTAGCCACATATAGCTATTGGGCTTTTGAAACGTGACTATTTTTAAATATGTACTGTAAGTGTAAAGGATATACTTTGCAACTTTGGTTTTCAAAAGACTTAATATGAAAAATAGAATGTACAATACCAGATTGACAATATTTTATGTAAATGATGTGTTGAAATCATTTTATTTGGTTATATTGAGATAAACAAAATATATTATTAAAATTAATTATACTTGTTTTTTTAATTATTTTTAAATGAGTCTATTAGAGAAGTGTAAATTGCATATGTTTCTCATATTACATTTCTTTTGGAAAAGGATGTTCTAGAACATGTAGAAAAAAATTTTTCAGTTTTTATGATTAAAAAATATGTATATATATATACATATTTTAAAAGAACTTAGATTACGTAAATGTTACATAAAAATATAGGTGATTCCCATATGCCCTACTCCCTACACCTCCCACATTTTCCCACATTAACAACATCCTTCATTAGTGGGTTACACTGAAATTGATGAACACATTTTGGAGCATTGCCACTAAGCATGTATTATAGTTTATATATAATACATACATAGTTTACATTGTAGTGTACACTGTCTCCAGTAGTTTTGTAGGTTATGGCAATATATGTAATGTTCTGTCTCTGTCATTGTAATGTCATTCAGGACAATTCCCAAGTCCCAAAAATGGCCCTAAATTACTTGTTTTTCCCTCTTCCTGTTCTCAGGCTCTCCAATGGCCACTACCTCTCCATGAATGATATAATTTCTTCCATTGCTTGAATCACAATAAGTCTATAGTAGAATACCAGTAAGTCTACTTTCACCCATAGTTCATTCCCCAATCCTGAGGGTTCTGGGATGGTAATGTCCAATCCACCTCTAATTGAGTGGGGGCTTCAATCCCATGGGGCAGATGGAAGGGACTCTATTGCTTGGTAGTTGTAGACTCTTTTGGTTCCTTGGGATGGTCATGTTCCATCCTCATCTCCTTGTTAGTTGTCCTGGGTGAGTCCAATGAACTAGAGAGTAGGTATTGCAACTCTGCTGAGATTCAGAGCCCAGCTGGCACATGTACAGCCCAAAGATTTTAGTCTCTTGGATGCACACCTATCAACCCTTGTACTAATTATAGGATCAAAAAGAAGGGTTAGAATAACCATGTAGGGAAACCACCACAGAGTCCATCTCTGTCACATGGGGGAGCATAAATTCCAAAGTAGAGCCCTCTGACAAGGCATCAAACTCCTGAGCTATCTGCCCTGACTAGAGTGTCTGGATGTCTCCAGAGCGTCTATGAGCCCCACTATTTGGGGTAGTATTTACTTTTGCAGTCAATGAGATTGTGCTAAGACATGCATAAGCATAACCTCTGGGATGATCTTCCAACTCACTTTGAAGCCTCATAGCCATATAAACTCATTTGTCTTTACATTTTCCCCCTTTTGATCAAGGTTTTTTTCGAGTTGCATTGCTAGTTGGTGCTTGGTAGTAATCCCTCAGTGCCAGGGAGGTTCATCCCTGGAAGTCATGTCTCATATGGGGAAAGGAAATGCATTTATATACTGAATTCAGCTTAGAGATAGGCCACATTTGAGCAACAAGGAGGCCCTCAAGAGATAATTCTTAGACAACATATAATACTAGACTAAGTTTCAATTTCAAAAGAAAATTATCATAGGCAGTGCTTATCATAGGCAGTGCCTAATAGGGGAAGATAGAACATTATGTCAAGCCCTCAATGTGTTGCAAGTAACTATGAATCTTGTTTATCAAGAAGTAAAGCCTGGTGGTTGCCATGGATCCTCAGAGGAGGGGGAAGGAGGAATAGAATAGATAGAACATGAGGCATTTTGGGGGTGATGAAACTGTTCTGCAGGATCTTGCAATGATGGATACAGGCCATGTTAAATTTCATCAAAATTTATAAAAGTGTATGGTCCAAAATGTAAACCATAATGTAAACCACTGACCATGGTTCGTAGTTACGTTTCAATATTTGTACATCAATTGTAACAAATGTACCATCCACATATAAAATGTTATTAATAGGTGAAAAGGGAAAAGGGGGAGGATGTTGGGTATATGGGAATCCTCTATATTCTGTATGTGACTTTTCTGTAAGGTAAAACTTCTTTGAAGACAAAATGAAAAATGTAAGACACAGGGGGATAAATGGAAGACAATGCACTATACATATAAGACATCAGATCTTGTAGTGATGAAAGACATAATGTCAAAGAAATTTTATTTATTTATTTTTTTAAATATTTTTCACTATTCCATTAAAAAATTGTTATGGATTTTTAATGATATAAAATTCAGGCACAATATCTTTTTGTAGGTTGATTATTTTCTCTGTAAATCATATATTAAATTATTGGTATAATAATTCCTTTTACTAGCAAAGAATTGTAAAATAATCTTTTACATTTTCAATCTTTTAATAAACCATATATAAAATATATAAATAAAACATATATAAAACACCATTTTAAGATTAATGTCAAGCAGATATATTTTCTCTGTTTTTGATAAGAATTACCAAGTGACTGTTTTGTTTTTCTTTTCAAAGAAAAATCTCATATTTGATTTATCAATCCATGAATGATAAAAACTCTACCCAATATTCTTCCTTAGCAGTAACTCTGTTGCATTGAGATATGATTGCCCTACATTCCAAATGGTCTTCTGCTTTTGAAATACTGAGTCTTTTCATATGCGTGGTTACATTTTTCTGTTTTCTTATTTTCCTGAGTGATGTGAAAGTTTGTCTGTTCTTCTGTGTTTGGATGCTTTGTGTCAGAGATAGGTAGGTCACTGTTCAAATCCTTAAGGCTATGATGAATTGTGAAAATAAAATTAGATTTACAAAGGCTTTATTCTTCTACATTATTGGAGGTACACTATGTATGCCCGTGGGATAGATGCTTTCAATATTACTGACATATATTCTTTTCTTTTCTTCTTGTCCCCATCCATTGTTTTGGTGTGTGTGGTTCAAAATGATTTCTCTAACTGGAAAAGTGGTTTATCTAGGGAAATCTTTCATTTATTAAATGGGGCCACTGGTTGACAGATATTACTTAATCTCATCTCTTCTAATCTAGAAGTGCCCATTGGGATGTGACAATCTGTGCCTTTCTTTCTAATATACCTTGAAGTCTGAATTTGATTCCACCTCACCTTACCAATAACCTAATACTGTACTCTAGTTATTTTCTTGATTTCAGCCTCCTACCACTTAAAGTTCTTGATGTTAATGAATTTATTGTAAGGGTTATATCAACTGTTTATTGCATGATTCATGTCTTTATGCACTTCCCTAACTCCTGTCTTGCATATTGTGCTTCTTACAGACATTCCTCAACATTTTTGATGAACCATGGAGAGATATTACCTTTCCTGAAATATCTTCCATGGGTCTCTGTTACTTCATCTACAATGGGTATAATAACAATGATTATTTCAGACAATTGTAGGGATATGCTAACAGAGCACTAATAGCAGCATTCTGTTAATTCCTAAATAAAAGCAAAATAACATATTTAAATACAATAAATAAAATAATATAATCTATGAAATTGCTTCTAAATTTAAATTTACACTTAATTTTGAGGCAGATTAATCCAGGAAAGAGAATGGATTCACCCACTCAAACAGAGAAAGGAATTATCACTCCTTGCTGGCTAACCTTCAAAGTCCCCTAAGTCATTGAAAGTTGAAATTATACTGTAAAAAGGTATTGATATATTTTAGAAAGCAGCTCACTTTTAACTTTTATTGAAATATTACCTTACTTTTCAATTGTTGTAGGGTTCCTTGAGGTCCCAGGAAGTCAGAATTCATCATTTGGTTGATGTTTGAAATTTAAATAAGTGTAACAATAAGTGCCATTTAAGAAATATAATAATTCTAAGTGTAATGAGGCAGTAACAATTAAAGGAGCTTAGCTCATTGATAATCATCACTTAACTCAATTAATTTCAATATAAATCTGTGGGAATATATTGTAATATTCATTTTGCAGTTGAAGAAATTAAAACTTTTCATGATATAGGAGAATTAAGGGCTTGATAAAATGTTCAAGATGAATCATTTGTAAATATCAAAGGTGTTTCAGATATTCTCACACTAATATTACTCATATGAAATGCTATCTTTTTTTTAGATAAGTATGACTTCTGAAAAATGATGGTCAAGACACTTTGAAGTGGCTTCCACTCTTGAATATCCTAAGTTGCAACAAGCATACAATGTATAATGCATTAAAGTCTCAGGATAAAATTAATCTTGCTAATTCTTTAAGGTGGAGGAAAGGAGATTGAATGGTTGATTATGAGAGAGTGAGAAAGAGGACCAAAACAATGAGTTTTTAATTAATTAAAAATCTAAGGGCTTCTCTTGGAAGCAAAAGATTATACAGCAATGGATTCATGGAACTAAGTTTTGGTTGAAGAAATGATTGGTGAAGAAAACCTTGAGACTAAGCTCAGACACTCAAGTGGAGTTAAGTGGTCCCAGATAGATAGCAAACATGGCTTCAAACAGAAGGAAATCCTTAACTTCTTACAGGAATTCAGAATTTCAAAAGATAAGTTTAAGCAAATATGAGCTCACATTTAAACAACAATAGATATAGAACAAGACAGTAGAAATAAAAGTATAAAATTTTAGATCTCTAAAAATTCCAGATATTGGAATTACCATGTTAAAGATTAAATAATAGCATGTAGATTGATAAAACAACGAAAGATAAAATAAAAGGATATAAAATAGATAAGACAGATTTTGAAAATAAAACAGAATAAACTATTTAGAACTGGAAAATATAATCATTGAAATAATAATGATTTAAAAATTCAATATCTGATTAAATGAACTAATTAGGCAGAACTAGAAAGATCATTATTAAATTGAAAGTTAGTTTAGAAAAAGAAAATATTTAATCCTCACAATATAGAGAGAAGATGGAATACACAGAAAAAAGAAAAGTATTTTTCATTTTACTTGGAAAGTAAAATAAAAAAGACTTTCAGGAAAGAATAGTAATAATGAAAGAATAATTGAATAAACAATGGCCAAGATGTCTCCATAAGATATAAAATATATTACTTTATAAGTGAATGAGGCATATATTATTTAGCTGAGATAAAGAAAAGAAATTCACACTTAGAATTATTATATTTCTTAAATGGTAGAAAGCTAAATTTCTTACAGGAGAATAATTAAATTTAACTCGCAGAAGGCTACCTAAATAAATTACATTAAGAACATTGGGTGATTGAAAGACACTATGAAGACAAAAGGCAACATGGATAACCAGGTCTATACTTTAAATAAAAGTCCCCCACACAAGCAGTCCCAGATTTTTTTCTTTAAATTTAGTTTTCATACTCAACTATACAACCCTTCATTATAATCAGGTAGATCTGCTTATTGTCCTTTGAACATCAGTCTCATTTCTGACTTTAAGGTGCACAGCAAACCAGATTCTACAATTGGCCATGAATTCAATTGCCCCTGTTTTCATTGAGCTTCTTGGGCAAGCATCCTGTAAGACTCACTCATTTAACAATTTAAACAGGCTGACATACAATTATAGGTTTCTTTTATAAAACTGTTTTTAACCTTATCAACATGTTCTGTAACCCAAATCTTAGCCCAGTAATGCTTCATTTGGGTAAAAAGGTACTATTCTGAAATATTAATTGTTTTATTTTCTCCCACTCCTGCCCCTCTTCCTCACACACTGTCATTTTACCAAAAGTTTTCTTTCCGAGTCGGAGGAATGCACATTGCCTCCTGATAAGAAAAACTGTGAGAGTGAAAATGAAAAGATTCGGAGATGCTAAATATTGGGCTTTTTGTTTTCAAAAAGAAGATTTTGAAAAAGATTTTGAAGCACAGTGCAGAGTTTATACCAAAACCCTAATACTGAAAGTTAAAAAGAGGACATAATAGACCACAGCCCACAGTTTGTGCTCTAGGAAGTTAAAGGAAGTTCTTCTAGGCAGGAGAGTAAGCCCAGATTGTTTCTGTGTTCAGAGGAAGTAGGTACTATAAATAAGAGACCCTGACCAAGAGGAGCATTAGGAAATTTGCAAGCATCATTTGAAGTCAGTGTCAGTGTCCTGGAGTAACGGTGTAGCTAAGTCATTACTCCAAGATCATTTTTGCCTATTATCACCATAGCACATCAGAAGTTGGCAAACTACAGCCCATGACCCAAATCTCACCTGACACTTCTTTTTTAGTAAATAAAGTTTTATTAGAACACAGTCACTCTCATGCACTCATATGTAGTCTCTGGCTGGTTTCATGCTACATCAGCAAAGGTGATGATTATTTCAAAGATGAAATAATGATTGCCTGGCTCTTTACAAAAAAAAATAGTGAAAAACACACGTTAGGAGCCAATATTCTTAACTGTTAAAATTTCCTATCATATGGTGAAACTGAATTAATAACATGAGAATAAATATGCTTAAATGGTATTTGCTAAGGAATGTAAAAATGAATAACCAAAATAGTTTCTGCATCTATCGGAAATGTTCAGGTATCAACATTTAACATAATTACTTTTAACACAGACAAATATTAACTGAGTATTCATAACAAATGCCCTTTTTGATTCTTGAGCCATTCTTCATCTTGGCAAACTGTTAAAACTGTAATCAAACATGAATTAATAACTTAGCTGTCTTTTGTCAATGTTCTTGTATTTGTTTCTTATTTCGTTTTTCTAGTCTTTGAGCACAGCTCCTAGCAACCATTTCTTTCTCTCTCCACAAGAATGAAAGGCAAATTACTGTCCTACTTGGTGATGTCTTTGTGTTGCCTATTCTTTGAATATAATAGCTTCATTTTTACATGAAAGTAGACAAAAATGTATTTAGGTGAATAAAATATTCAACTAACTGTAGCACATTATTTTATGCAGAATTTCTTTTGAATGCTTTGACACTTCATTACAACATTAATAAAAAATATGAATAAAACCATAATAAAACATAAAAGCTTAAAATGGTCTTTCATTTATTGTGATATTTTGTGGATATATGGTCCTGGTAGCAGAGTTTCTTTGTTTTATGGAATCCTCATTGTGATTTCTATTAAAATAAGTTACTTATTTTTAACAGGATCAATGCTGAAATTTTAAATTTTTACTTATTTGGGTTTTGTGTGCCTGATTTTGTGTATGTGTGTGTTACTTTTATTTCTGTTTTTAAAGAAAAATGATAATGACACATGCGGAAATTTGTTGCTCAGTCAAGGGACAACTTTTTAAAAAACCACTCCTTATTTAGTTATGTCACACATTCCCTCACCATAAAAAGTTACTGTACTGGTTAAAGCATACCACCATTAATTTTTAATCACTCACTCCAAGGATAAAACCTTATTCCCATCTTTCTAAATCATTACTTCTAAGAATTCAAATTCTATGAATTTTCCATCCCACAAGGACCAAAATCCATGAGTCTATATCATATTTTCACTGTTTCCTGACTTTTCCTGAGTTCCTTTCCTACCTATCCAATTAAAATATATAGTTCATTATTAATACGATTTTGCCCACATACTCAAATGTCTTACTTTTATTTCTCTTCATTAGCTACCCTATATATAACACATAAAATATAAATATAAATTAGTTATATGTATATGTAGATATAGATATAGTTGATAGATATAGATAGATATAGATATAGATGATATAGATATAGATATAGATATAGATGATGATTTAGATATAGATATATAGAACACCTGTTAAGAAGTCCCTATCTAGGAAATACTGCTTTATTTTTATCTAAAGCATTTAGCACCATTACACATAATGTATATTCCTATGATTGTCTTTTATAACTAAACTACTTCCATGTAAACTCCACGAGCTAAAAGTATGTCTGCTTTGTACATTGCAATGATCTGAGGACCTACGATATTGTCTGATATGTAAGAAGTATTGAAAAACACAATATTTTCCTAAATTAATGAATAAAATTACTATTTTCATGCCTCATATTTGTAAAGAATTTTTAATGTAAGAAAAAAATCTGACGCCTTGATTATTTTGGAGGCCTAAGCATATAGTTTATTTTCTTTTCACCAAATATCCTATTAAAACAACCAAAAACATGTTATCAGGAAAAAAATGGAAACCATCATCAGACATTTTTTTAAGGAATTCTGATAAAATTGAAAGGCAATCGGAATAAATGAATGAAAAAGCCCAAACAAAAAGTCACAGCTAAAATGTGTACTACACACATTAATAAATTAAAGAAGAAAAATCACATGAGCATTTCAGTTGATACAGAAAAGTCATTTGACAAATACAACACACTTTCTTGATTAAAGAGTACTCTAAAAGTTAGGTGTAAAAGGAAATTTCTCAGTATGATAAAATGCACATATGAAAAACCCACAGCTCAATGTTCTTAATGGAGAAAGACAACTTTCTGACTGAGATCAGAAAAAGACAAGGATGCCCACTCTCCACACTGTTATTCAATATGATGTTAGAAGTTCTAGCTAGAACAATTAGATAAGAAAAAGAAATAAAAGACACCCAAATAGGTAAGGAAGAAGTAAAACTTTTGCTATTTTTTGATGATATGACCCTATACTTAGAAAATTCTGAAAAATCTAGAATAAAACTAATAGAACTTATAGAGAATTTCAGCAAAGTGTTGGGATACAAGATTAATATGCAAAAATCAAAAGTGTTTCTATACTCAAGATTCTGAGGAGGAAGTCAGAAAAAAATTTCACTTACAATAGTGACTAAAATAATCAAATATATAAGAATAAATGTAACCAAAGACGCAAAGGACCACTATTCAGAAAAATATAAAACATTGCTAAAATAAACCAATGACTATATAAGTAAATGCCAGTATATTTTGTGTTCATGGATTGGAAGACTAAATATTATTAAGATGTCAATTCTATACAACTAATCTACGGATTTAATGCCAAAATTCCAATATCTTTCTCTGTAGAAATGGAAAAACCATTTATCAAATTTATCTGGAATGGTAATGGTCGCCAAATAGCCAAAAATATCTTTAAAAAGAAGAACGAGGTTGGAGGACTCTCTCTAGTTACAGTGTGAAAAACAGCATGGTACTGACATAAAGATAGATTGTCCAATGGCATTGAACAAGAGTTTGGCGTAGACCTTCACATCTATGGTCACGTGATGTTTGACAATAAAGAAAAAGGACCATTATCTTACACCTTACATAAATATTAATTCAAAATGGATCTAGGATCTAAATATAAAAACTAGAACTATAAAACTCCTAGAAGAAAATGTAGGGAAATATCCTCCAGATCTTGTGGTTGTGGTAGCTTCATGGACCTTATACACAAAGCATGAGCAAGAAAATAAAATAGATAAATTGGACCGCTTCAAAATTAAACATTTTTGTTTATCAAAAGACATTCTCCAGAAAGTAAAAAGGAAGCCTACTCAATGGGAAAAATCTTCAGAAACCGTATATCTGATATGGGATTTATCTCCGTGTTATATAAAGAGACAAAATAGACAAACAACTTAACAACAAAATAAAAGCAACCCAATTTAAAAATTGATGAAAGAATTGAATAGCCAGTTTTTCAAATTTTTAATACAAATGGCCAAAAGACACATGAAAAAAATGTTCAACATCACTAGCTACTAGGGAGGTACAGATCAAAACTACAATGAAATATTATCTCACACTTTACAGAATGGCTGTTATTTAAAAAACAACAACAACAACAACAACAGAAAACTCTAAGTGCTGGGTAGTATGTGGAGAAATAGGAACACTCCTTCACTGTTTGGGAGTGTAAAATGGTGCAGCTTTTGTGGAATTAGATCTGGCAGTTCCTCAGGAAACTAAAAATAAAACTACCATATAATCCATCAATCCCACTTCTAGGAATATATTCAGAAGAACTGAAAGCAAGGACACAAACAGACATTTGCACACTAATATTCATAGTGGCATTATTCATGATTGCTAAAAGGTGGAAACAACCTAAGTGTCCACCAAATGATGAATAAACAAGATGGGATATATTCATATGATGGAATATTATTCAGCTGTAAGAAGAAATCAATTAGGGAAGCACATGATAACATGGAGGAACATTGAGCATATTATGTTGATTCGAGTAAGCCAGACACAAAAGGACAAATATCGTATGGTCTCACTAATATGGAGTAAATACAATGAGTAGACTTATGGAGTTGGAGTATGAAGGGTAGATTGGTGGGAGATGGAATGTGAGATGAGAAGGTAGAGACAATGCTGGATGTATGTAAAATATTTAATAAGGTCAAATGTAAATATGGGGTAATGGTTGGACTTGATGGTAACACATTTTAATGAATGTGAAAATCACTATTTATGGATGTGAATGTGGCTAAAATGAGTAGTCTATCCAGAGTAATGTTAGTTGGAGGACAGCTGGGGTATAATATTGGGAAAGTATAAAAATGAGTTTGGCAATAGATGAGGACTGTGGTTAATAATATAAATACAGGAAAGTTCTTCTACTACAGGGTGTTAAGAATGTGGTGATACATGGGGAAAATATAGCTAATGTAATTTACGGACTATAGTTAACCACAACATTGTAATGTTTTTGTAGCAAAAGCAAAGTTGGTACTATATTAATGCTGAACTTTAAAAAAAAAGAATATGGAATTTGATTTTGTGAGATATGAATATGATTAAGCATTTTTTTCTCTTCTTAATTTTTTCCATTAATGAGACCTTTTCTATGTCATTTAACTAATCTGTCTTCATCTGTTTATCTTTCTGAACACTAGAGGAACAGCTGAGTTTGTAGTTGGAATTAGATGAGATAAAAGTGCCTGGAAAGAGCTTTGTAGGAATTATCTTTCCATAACTTGTTGGGCCTCCTTTTTCTGTTATTTTATTTTTTTGAATTTGAAATAGAGGTTTTTCTGTTTTTTTTTTTTTTAATGTGTACTACAGAATGCCTTGGGAGTGGAAAGAGCAGTTCTCTCCATTTTGAAATCTTGGAGAAATTTCAAGCTCAGGGTCTAACTTATGAGAATGTGTCACTAGGTATCATTAAGAAATTTTAAATCTCCAGAAAGACCAGTTGGGATAACTAAGTTCTAATACTTCTTCACTTATAACAAAAAAAAGCAGCTTAAATCCTGGAAAGGATCTTTATGGAAAACTTAAAGGAGATATTTTGAAGAGAGTCATCTTAGTGTAGGCATAAAGGCTAATTAGAAGACCTAAGAAAATACAAGGATAAGTGAATCCTTTGTAAGGAGAATTGAAAGGAGAAAATAAGTGAAGCTCCAGAAGGAAATAACAAGAGCAAGGAGGGGAGAAACTAATAAAACACATCTTGTAAAAATATATCAATATATCAGATATGAAGCAAGATTTGAGCAGAGGGAAAAGACCATGTTAGTATGAAGCATGATTGATGAAAAAGAGAGTACACTATGACACAGGTCGGTAAAAATTACTAAGAAACTCCAGAGGGTACCATCCAACCAGCTAATTCAAAATAACAGGCTACTTATAAAAATAAACAGATTAACATTAAACTTTTTATCAACTATACAAGTGGTAGATTAAAATAACCTAAGTGAATAGATAATATTTTATCTAGTATCTACTGAGCTCTAAGATCCAGTTATATTGATTATTTAATTCTGTAAACCAGCTGAACTTTCATTCAAGCATGAGGGTCAAATAAATAAATAAAACTAGTTATGCTGATAATCAGAGAGATTTTGGCCTACTGAAATAGTATAAATTAATTATTGAGTAAATTTATTAGCAAAACAAGAAAAAAACAGAAGAATCAAAGACAATATAAGGCTCAAAGTCAAGAAGTGAACAAAATTAACAATATGTAAAATTGCATTGCTAACTGTATAAACCAGTGGTGTTTAAATCCAAATAAGGGCTCCAATGTCTAACTATATAATACAAGTAAGTAAAAGAAAATACTTTAAGTGCTGGAAACTATTATATGAAATAGAAGTTGTAATAATTTCCATTTGCTTCTAATGAAATATCTTCTGCTCTTCCCTCTGGGCAAGCATCACCACCCCACTTTGGGGACCACATTTTTAAACAACTGAGTATGTAGCAAGAGTTTGAAGATACACATGATTTTGATGTTATTATTAAACTCGTAATTGTACTACCCCTGTGCCCTGCAATGTTTTCTTTTCCTCTGAACATTCTATTAAATGAGATAATTTTTTTTTTTTTTTTTTTTTTTTTTAGGTACCATGGGCCAAGGATTGAAACCAGGACTTCACATGTGGGAAGCTGGCGCTCAACCACTGAGCCACATTGACTCCCCTGAGATGGTTTTTTCATTTGTTTTGCTTGTTGTTTGTTTTTAGGAGGCATTGGGAACCAAACCCGGGATCTCCTATGTGGGAAGCAGGCACTCAACCACTTGAGCCACATCCGTTCCCTATAAATATCTTTTCTGAAGCCAGTTTGGTTCAGGATTTTTTCCAATTTGCAGCCAAATATATCCTAGTGTACAGACTCTTCTAAGAAACTGGACCTTATATGATCTAGCATCTGTGACCTCACCATGAAGTCTTTCAACCCAGAGGTTAAATCAAAGCAGTAAAGTTTTAATTCCTTTTATTCATATTCATAATCTCCCTCCCCAAACTCAGGTATGATTTTAATGTTGTCACTGACACATTTTACAATTTTTAAAAATATCTAAGTCTGGTAAAGTAATGTATGTGTCATTTGGAATCAATAGCACATTTGAAAGTTTCTATTGCTTACATTCAATAGTTGTTACAAACTGGGCCAGCTCATTTGTTCTCTACTGGTCCAAAATCATTGCCATTTTGTTATATTACATTCTTTTGACAAAAACTTTTTTTTAACTCAAAGAAAACAAAACAGCTTTGCAAACATCGTCAGATAATGTTCCAATCTTTACTAGTTGAAAAAAAATATATGTTTTAGTCAAAATAGGACCTCAGTACAGCCGATGCTTATAAACAACTCAGGAAAGTGAAAGGCATACATAAGACAAAATCATCCTTTCACATGGAAATGTAGAGAACTTGCTGGAAGCCTTATTTTTGCAGGTCTAAAAAATTTTTCCAAATTCTGTCTCTGCAAATTGTATCTCTGCATCTACATGCTCACTGGATTTCTGGTTCCTCTTAGACCCTAGCATCACACCATTGTTGGTTTTAAGATATCCAGTCACACCACATATACGATTCTCTTTCAAGTTTTACTCAAGGTTTGGGACAAGCGATGCAGTGACTAAAATGAGACCTAGTCTCTCAGTCTCTCTGCATTCCTCTCACAGAGAAGCTCCATCGTGCTAGAGATAGCAATAAAACCATATTTTGTTAAATACATAAATGAAAAGGATGGAAAGGAAACATTGGTCTTGCCAATGTCAATTGACTGACAGAACCAAAAAACTAATATGATCAGGAAATTATTATCTTTTTCCCTCAGCATTACACTGATATGCCTTTTGATATCATATTCAATAGAATATGGTACATATTCAATAGAAAAAAATAATGAACTTTCAGAGCAACAAAATAATATCCTTTAATAGAACATAAATACAAAATAAACAATTTCATTTTTATTATAAAAATGTCAAAGATAAAAGCCTAATGTCTGAGGAAAAGAAAACAAGGACATCAATATATTAGCTGTCCACATGCAAATCAGTCACAATAAAAGCATTTGTTGTTTTTGCTCCAAACTTCCAAAAGAGAAAATAAGTCAATTGCATAAAAGTAGACACTTCATTGACTGCTAAGTTTTCAATTTCTTTTATGCTTACTTCCTTTTTTACTAGAGATGAATTGTAAGTTTGTATAGTTTTTTATCGAAATAAAACTAGCAAGTTTTGTATTGTTAAAGAATGTGAAGAATCTGAACTATTTATGTTAACTTTATTTTGCTTTCTCTAAAATGTTATTTCTTGAACATTTGTTATTATTTTTAAATTCAGGTTGCTTAATTATTCCTGCTAAAAAGGGTATGGCTTTTAGAGGCATTATATTATGGTTCCCAGATTTTTTTTTTTTTTTGCATGATTTATTGTTGTTTTGAGTAGGTGCCCATATAAAACATAAAACAAAACATAGCATTCTACGAAATTCATCATCAGCTTTCAGTGAATGTTTGAATTTTAATAAGTTTCAAATGGAAAGATGTATCACCTACCCCTCTAGCAATTCTAACCTTCTAGTAATTCTTTTCATATTGTACAGTTTTTCATATTGTATATCACTTTATTGTGATATAAAGTAGTTGATTTGCATATGGTGATTTATGCAAACAGTTTATTAAGATTAAGAAAAAGAAACAGAATCCATAAATTTCAGGCCTCTACCACATGCCCACAAATAGCTATACCACCTTTTTATTTATAACTCTAGTTCTCATCCTAATCAATTTAAGAAAGTCTACTCTTAGATTACCTGCTTTAAGTACACCTAAAATCATCTCAGCTGTTTTTAGCACAAAAAGAGCCATAGATAGTGCATGACAAATGTGCATGGCCATAAAATATAACTCAAGAAATCAAAAGGAATTAAAATCATGTGATGTATGTTCCCCAACTGAAACAAAAGTCATCTAAATCAACAGCATAAAAATTTAGAGAAATCTCCAAGTATTTGGATATTGCTCTAAATAACCTAAGAGTCATGGAATAAATCACAATGGAACACACAAACACAACATATCAAAATTTATGAAATGCAGCTAAAGCAGTGCTTAGAGGGAAGCTTATAACTCTAAATTCCTACATTAGAAAAGAGGGAAAGTCTCAAATAATATTCTAATCTCCTACCTTAAATCACTAGAAAAAAGAAGAGCAAACTAAACCCAGGCAAGCAGAAGAAAAGGGATTTCTACTCTAATATATCAATCAAATCACTGGTAAAATCAATGAAATGAAAAATCATTTGAAAAGAAATGTCAAAACTTTGGTTGGGTTGACCAAGAAAAACACAGGAGAAGACCAAAAGCGTGAATCATAAAAGAAAAAAAAAGTTATAAATTGGACTTAATCAAATTTCAAAACTTTTGTTCTCCAAAAGTCAACATTGATAAAATTAAAGGAAATGCAAGATGAGGAAAAAATATTTGCAAGACCGATATCCAATGAAGGGCTTGTACACAGAATACACAAAGACCACTTGTAACTCAAAAATAAGAAAAATATATTACTGAATTAAAAAACAGTTGAACGATTTAAATAGATTTGTCATCAAAGAAAATACACAAATGACTATAAGCACATGAAAAGATGTCCTACTTTATTAGTCATTATTCTAAAGCAAATTAATAAATTAAAACCACAAGTTACCGTTTCAATCCACTAAAAAGGATATATATATAGAGAGAGACAATAACAAGTTTTAACAAGAATTAGGGGAAACAGGAAGCCTCAGAGATTGTTGGTGGGAATTTCAATGGTACAGCTGCTTTCGAAAACACTCTGGAAATTTCTCAAACAGTAAAATATAAATTTACCAAACACCTCAGCAATTCTATTCCTAGAAATTTCCCCACACAAATGAAAATATATATTTACACAAAGACTTGCCTGTGAATGTTCAAAGAGGTGAAAAATGGAAACAAGCCCAATGTCCATCAGCTGTTGAATGGATAAATGAAATGTGGTATATATAGTGAATTACTACTCAACAATTACAAGGAAGGAAGTATGATACATGTTACAACATGAAAAATTCTCAAAAACATCAGGCTAAGCAAAACAAACTGATCACGATAGACCACATATTGGATGATTTCATTTACATAAATGTCTACAAAAGGCAAATCTAGAGAAAACAAGATTAATGGTTGCTTGGGAATGGGATTGGAAAAAGGAGCTGACTGCAAAAGACCTCTTTGATGAATAAGGGAAATGTGCTAAAGGTGAATTGTGGTGGTGTTTGCACAACATATTTTGTCATAACTTACAAAATTGTGCAGGACAAAGTGTAAACCATAATGTAAACTGTAGTCCATGGTTAGTAGCATTGCTTCAATATGGGTTCATCAATTTTAACAAATGTACCACACTAATGAAGGATATTGTTAATGTGGAAAAGTATGGGAGGGGGAGAGAGTGTGGCATATGGAAACCCCTTATATTTTTTTATGTATCATTATGTCATCTAAAGCTTCTTTTTAAATAAAAAATATATATAAAAACGTTAATGTATGGGTGAATTGCATGATATGTATATTATTTATCAAAAATACTACTAAACAAAAACAATCCATGAACTCTAGAGACTTTGTACCTCATGTACATGTTAATATATTCATTTTCTTTGCGTGATCTTTTAAGGCGCATTTTCTGAGGAATCAATGGCAACGTGTGTTTCCCAGCTTTATTGTAAAAGGGGAATTTGCCAGAGTAACAGCTCTGTTTGTGCTTGTCCTTGCACAAAGAAATTTCTGGGGGAGGCTGCTGTGGCTCAATCAGTAGGGCTCCCGTTTACCATATGGGACGCCCCGGGTTCGGTTCCCGGGGCCTCCTGGTGAAGGCAAGCCCGCCCACACGACGTGGTTGGCTGACCCAGCGAGCACAAGCAGCAAGGGGGGGATAAATGAATAAATAAATAAAAAAAAAAATCTTAAAAAAAAAAAAAAAGAAATTTCTGGGTCAAAACTGTGAAAGTGATGTCAGTGAGTGTTCATCGCTACCATGTCAGAAAGTCATTGCATACAACAATATATCAAAAGTAAGTCTAATCTAAAGCACAAGTTTAAAACAATTTGTTACCTTTACCAAGTCATTTGAAAAGTGCAAATACCTAACGCTCCCATGAAAATATTATGATTTTCAAACGTCAGAAAATTTAAAAATTGACTTTATTTTCAAATATTTTATCCCATTTTATGTCTGAACACTACTTTTACAATCCCTGTTCAAGTTCATTTCTTGCTATTCCACCAGAAAAATCCCTTGTGAATATTCTATTTTTGAACTTTTCATTTTTAGTTATTGCTTTTTTATTTTTCTCTATATTTTCATTTTTAATATTGTTATACGTTAACTTTTTAATTTAACATTTAGGTAAATATGGCTGGGAAATATTTTGTCAACATTCCCACAAATCACTGTCTTTTCATTATAATAAGATTCGTAATTGTTAGTCTTTAAAGAACCTTAAGGGTTTCTAATCTCATAAACATTTGTGTCTCTAACATTCTTAAAATAGAACTTTTTCCTAGGGAAGCATCAATTCTAAAACTCTTCGGTAAATCATTGCTAAGAAGCCTTAAACTAATTGCATGCTAAATATAATTATACAGATAAAGGTCTAATATAAGATAATTTTTAATTAAAAATGGAATTTCTTCAGCAACAACCAAAGACTTGTTATTAATCTACAATGAGCTAGGCCCCACTATTAGGTGGTAGAAATTCAAAGACCAGCAAGACATGCTTCTAACATTCAAGGTAATTATAGATGTGGTAGGCAGAAAAACAGCCCCTTCAAAGCTGTCCATATCTTATTCCCCAGAAACTGTAAATATGTTATTTTAAAAAGCAAGGTATAATTAAAGTTGCAGATGGAATTTAAGCTCTGTATGAGCTGACCTTAAAGAGGGAGATTATTTTGGATTATCTTGGTTGGTCCAATATAAACAAAGTGGAAGAAAGAGGTTGAAGCATTAGAATCAGAAAGAGATTAGATACTATGATGCTAGCTTTGAAGATGAAGGGGCCATAAGCCAAGGAATGAAGGGAGCCTCTAAAAGCTGGGAAAGGCAAGAAAACAAATTCTTCCCTAGAACCTCCAGAAAGAAAACAGATTCAACTACATCTTGATTTTAGACCAGTGAGACCACTTTGGACTTCTGACCACTAAAACTGTTAGATAACAGATTAAGACATTAAGTTTGTGGTAATTTTTTACAACAGAAATAAGAAACATACAATATTCTAACAAGAAATATTAATAGATTCACTCCAAACTTTTTGTTTCTAAACCTGAGAACAATGAACAATTAAATATATCTTCCAACTTTACTAGTTATGATTATATTATAATAATCATAAATCATGTTAAAAGTATTTTAAATCAATTTTTCCTTACTCCTATATTATCCATTATTAAGTTTGAAAGAACAGTGTCATGAATAAACAATTTAGAATGTCTTTCATTTCATCATTCCCATCATCACAATCTATGACGTTGGACAAACTCTGTTGGTCTTTTATCCTCAGTTTTGTTGCAGGTAAAATGAATATTACCTGATTGGTTTCTATGAGGAAGAAATGCAATCATCCATTTTATATGTTTAGTACAGATTTTTCACCTTGGAAACACTCAATAAATATTAAGATAAAAATGATGATGGTGATGGTGAAGATGATGATGATGGTGAAGATAATGATAAGGAAATGAGAGGAAAAGAGAAGAAAACGTGAAGACCAGTCTATTGCTTTATAAGGCTTTATCAAATTTTATCTTATTTTTGTAGTCACCTATACATAGTTATATGGACTTATTGCTTGTTCTGATTATGATTTTTTTTTTAAGTCTAATCATCCCAAAACTTGGTGGCTTTAAGCTACAATTAAATTATTACATTCTCCCTTGTGGCTCTGGGGTTGACTAGACTCAGCTATGAATTGCTCAGTGTCTCCTGAGGTTGCATTCAGAAAGCGGCTGGGGCTGAAGTTTATCTTGAAAGCTTCCTTACGCTCAGGTCTGGTGGTTGACGCTGGTTTTAGGTGTATCCTCAGCTTGGCCTATCAATCAGAACACCTAAGCAGGCATTAACTATGAGTCTCAGGCTTCCTCACAACCTTATAACTGGTGTCTGAGTTCCAAGAGCACGTATACCAAGAGAGTTAGACAGGCACTGTACCGCCTTTTGAACTTAGCCTTGGTCAAACCTCACTACATTCAAGAAGCAAGAATATAGGTCCCCCTCTCAAGTAAGTGAGTGTTAAGTTCACATTGTAGGAGGAGCCTGTGGGATCAGAAAGATTGTTGTTGCCATTTTGGAAAGTAGAGTCTGTCACATTGCTGCACACAGAACCCCTACTACGTATTTATAAAAATAATTTTCATCCCTCTCCAGGTAAGAATCTGTTACATTATGTGCGAAATAATTAGTCTTTCCTAGGATATTATATACATCTGTATACCAATATTTATAGGCAAGCTTTCTCAAGGCCTTCAAACACCATGTGAGACATTTCCTTGCAAGAATAATGTCACATGTATGGAACATGAAAAAGATCATCATTGAAGGTATAATGAATTAATTTCTTGCTTATTATTTTAATACAAGCTACATGAATTTTAAAGTCATGTGGACAAAAATAAGACAATACAGTTTTAAGCTTAAATTTCATTTAATGGTATATTATATTCTATTTCAAGTTACAGCAGAAACTCTTTTTGGGTGTATTGGGTTTTGTGTGTGTGTGTGTGTATTGGGTTTTTAATAGCTGCAGTATTGGTTTTAATACATATTTAAGAAATTCTCAGAAATAATTTGGTAATTTATTTATAAAACGTACTTTGTTTTATAGTGGAAATTTTAATATAATGGATTAATATTTGAAGACCTAAAAAGGAATAATACTTATAAGTCCCTAAAATGTTGTTTTTAGTTTACACATATTATGTTACTATTGTGTTTTGAAAGGATAGAACAGCCACCTCCTTCTGTAATTCAGCTGATTGTAGTAAGGGCCTTTAGGCAGAATGTTAGCAAGTAGTGCATTATTTAAATAGGAATTTGCTCAAAATTACCCATTTGTAAATGACAGAAGTGACCCAGATATCCGGGCCTGTAATTTTAGTCCATTTTAAATAGCTTTATAGATACTTTTCACACCATTAAGAAGTACAATTTGTACTCTTCACACTTGCTTGACTTTTATCTGGCTGCTTTAAGTAAGTTCTGTTGGGCATTATTCAAGGGCAGTAAACAGCTTAAAATTTTTAAAGTATTCATAAAAGCAGAAAATTAAAAGTTGTGGTAGATGAAAGCCTTAAAACACACTTAAGAGAAGCCTAGAATATGCAAATATATCATAGATGTATGATGTAAAATATTTTCATGAATTTCAAAGGTGTCCAAATAGAAAGTTTAAAAAACGTATCAAGATTTTGAAATGTGGCTTTTTCAAGAGATAATGAAAAGAAACCCCAACATTACATCATTATTTTTGAAGATCCAACAAGCCTGGTCAATCTGAATATACTTCCTATCATGTATTAATTTGCCAATTAACTTAATTCTTATCCTTTTAAAAATATTTAATATTAATTTATAATTTCTAGGACTGTGGCTAATAGTAATAGTGTATTTGTGAATCATCTTAGAAAAATGATCAACTTTTCAAAACATGGATTGCACTACATAAATATGGTAATAAGTACTTGTTTTATTAGTTTTTTATTAAAGGTGATGTTTTATTAGCCTTTGTTATTAGCATTATTCTGGTTGACTAGAATGCTTTTTAGAAATTACTATTCAAGGGTGAAAACAGAAAAGCAGAGGCATTGTGGCCATCCCTCATATTGCTTTGTTATACATTTTCAGTGATGTAATTTTATCTGGAGTGTTTTGTTAAGCATGTTTTAGTTAGGACGGATGCTGTAGAAATTCAAGTTAGGTTTCCTAGGATGGACAAAGCATTTCAAGCAGGTCAAATACTATAACATTTTCAAAGTAAATTTGTTCATGAAATCAATATGAATCACTGTATGTGTTTTTATTAGTATTTTTTATCTTTAAAGAAGCTTTAGATTACATAAATGTTACAAAAAATATATAGGAGATTCCCATATGGCCCACCCCTTCCCTTTCCCACACTGTCCCACATTAACAACATCCTTCATTAGTGTGGTACATTTGTTACAATTGACGAACACATATTGAAGCATTGCTACTAACCTTGGACTATAGTTTACATTATAGTTTACACTCTGTCTCACACAAATTTGTAGGTTATGACAAAATATATAATGGTCTGTATCTGTCATTGCAATGTCATGCAGGACAATTTCAATGTCCTGAAAATGCTCCTATATTATACCTATTTTTCCCTCTCCTTCCCCTCAGAACTCCTGGTGGCCACTGCCTTTATATTAATGACAAAAGTCCTTCCATTGCTAGAATAATAGTCTATAATAGAATAATAATGTCTGCTTTAGTCCATTGTTCATTTCCCAGTCTTGAGGATTTGGGATGGAGATGCTCACTCTGTCTCTAATTGAGAGGGGGCTTAGATCCCATAAGGCAGATGGATGGAACTATCTTGTTTGCAGTTGCAGATACTTCTGTTCCTTGGGATGGGTGTTGTCCATCATCATCTCCTTGTTAGTTGTTCAGGGTGAATCCAATGAACTGGAGAGTAGGTGTTATAAGTCTTCTGATATTCAGGGCTCAGCTGGCACATGAACAGACCAAAGATTTAAGTATCTGGGACATATATTTAACAAGTATAGTGCTAATTGTATGTTCAAATAAAAAGGGCAGAAGAGCCATGTGTAGGGAAACTAGAAATGAGTCTCTGTTACATGTGTTTTAAATGTTGAGATTTCCCATATCATTTAAGAACTTGGCATTCATTTTGTTCACCCAAACCCACTTACTTTAATAGATTTTCCCATCCTTTGATTAAATTATACTCCTGATAAGTAAAGGTAAAATTTAAGGCACGTGACAAAAGAGTCACAAACAAAAAACTGCTTCAATGAGACAGAAATAGCATGGCATTTATTCTGAATGATGAGTGAAATCCCAAGCCTTAGTAATCAATGAGTGTGTGATAAAATTTTGGGACCCCGAAACAGAATCTCCAGTTCCCTGCCCCGCGACTACCAAATTCACCACTGACAATCAAAAAAATTGCTTACTCTGACTCAGTTTAAGTAATGGAGATATAATTAATATCAATTAGTAAAGCATGAGTTGGAGTAATGACAAAAATTAGTCTTAAAATCCATTTCTCATTTTTCCCAGTGGATAAAGAAAATCCCCTTCATTTAAATGCTTAAAAATTTTTCCTGTGCATTGTTGTTGAGGGTATGTTTTCCTAGATTTATCATTCTCAAACTTTAGCTGAATCACAATCATGTGAAGTGCTGGTTAAAATATACATTGTTATGCCCATACCCAGAATTTTTAATTCAATAAGTATATGGTGGGACCTATAAATATGCATTTTTAACAAATTCTCAGGTGATGCTGATGCCTCTGGATCCAGAGAAGAAACATTGAGCTCAGACAGCTCATCTTTTGCAGAAATTTTCCAATTCCCTTCCTCTAGTCTATCCACTCACTTCTATCTAGGTTTTTTTAAGTTTCTTTGGATGCTTAAACAAATAACATGAAATAAGTCATGTTAAACAATGCAAATTTATTTGCACATGGTTTTGAGGCTTAAAAAAAGTCCATATCAAGGCATCATCCAGGTGATACTTTCTCCCCCAAAAATAGGCTGTTCTGGGGCAGACTGCCAGCTATCCTTGGTCCTTAGCTTGTCACATGGCAAGGCACATGGAGGCATCTCCTGGTCTCTCCCTTCTCTTCCTGGACCCCTGATTTTTAGATTCTGGCTGCTCCCTCTGTGGTTTTTTTCTCTGTGTCTGAATTTCATTTCACTTACACAGGACTTCTGCAATAGGATTAAGACCCATCCTGGTTAGGTTGGCCATACTTTAAAGGGAGTAACCTCATCAAAGGGTCATACTTCAATGGGTTCACAGCCACAATAATGGATCAAACTTAAGAACATGTATTTCTTTTCATACAGCTTCAAACCATCACACAAACTTTTACTATTCTCTTCTGAGTTTGGGAGAAAAAAGTGTTGGGTTGAGGACGAGCCAAATGAAGAAAGGAGGAAAATAGAGTGGTGATAGTGATGTCAGTTTCCCTGTTTGATCAAATGGACTAGATCTGAATTTCTATGGTTAGGTTAGAGAGGAACTGAAACAAGATTACCTCCTTGAAAGAGTCAGTGAAATATTGGCTATGAGAACTTATTTGGTGTTCAGTGACCAAGAATAGCACAGTGTTAGAAAGGAGTTAATTTTCAACTGTTCCTACAAATCAGCAATTACCTTAATACCAATAAGACTTATAGATTTATGTTTCTATGTATTTTGGGCAATGAAGTGATATTTTTATGAGCAATGACAGTGGTAAAACATCAAAACTGACATTGCTGGGAAAACATGGACATAAGTGGAAGTTGGTCATAAAGGAAAAGGTATAATTTTAGTTACCATATAGGTACAACAAACATTGATGATTCCTTAAAATTACTGAGGCATGTTTTGATTGGGTATGTCAGTAATTTGATCAACAACATTAAAATAAAATGGGGTTTGTGAGCTATGGTTACTGCAGAAAATCAAACATGACTTAGAAGAATACATGAAGAAGTTTTCCTAATTTTCAAAGTGAATCAGCTAACGTTCATCCAAGAGCCAGTGGTTTGCACAGAGGACTTTAAGAGAATTGCATGAAAAGATTAATGGGTATGGGAAAGGTTAAGGGAAACCTACAATGGATTACTAATCATCCTGGGTTTAGAAACCGTGGGGAGCCATTTCCCTATGCTGAAAGGGCACGCCAAGGGTGCAGTTAATCGGAACTGGAAACAGAGCTGGAGCTATTGCACAGAACATCCTGACATGAACTGTGAACTTAGGTAGATGAACAGATTTATTGCCAGCCTGCAACCTGGTTATTAGGAAGTGGAGGAATTAAATAACTGCCTTCATTCTCTTTCATATTTCAACATTTTCCTGGTACCGCATATTAGTATGGCCCAATTAGAAAAGCCTTAATTCAGAAGTCTGAAGTACAGGGCTTTCTAAAGAGAAAGAATCCTGAAGAGACAGTTCATTCCCTAAAGCAAAGTAAAAGAGACTAATATAATGGGTTGCACATTATAAAGCACTAGAGAGGATTAAGCTAAGGAGTGTTACAGTGATCTATGCCTTTGGGAGGAGGTGAATAAGGTGAGAGATGTTCTTAGAGACTACAATGAACTGGTCCCTGAGAAGCAGGATCCTTAGCCTACCTTCTAGGAGGAAGCAGTGACTTGATAAAACGATAATATGAGAAGCTGCACTCTGAGTTTCATGACCGACAAACATACAAGGACCTAGGATAGGCACCAGCATGTAACCTGGAGAGTTGCACAACTTCAAAAGTAAGCAGCAACTAGGCAATAAGTTCATTCACAGTGACCGCAGTGGTCAAAATGGAAGAATAGGTATCAGAGAGTTCCTCTCACCCTTCTCCACCATCATTCCTCCCTGTCTATAAAAGTGAAAGAGTGGTCTTTTCACCTGTTTTTTTGGTTACGGAAGATGAATTGTCCCAAGATATTTAGATTTGTTTGGCAAATATACACTCTGAGACATTGAATAATCATTTAGTAGAAAGTCTGCATTTGAGTGACACTGAAGTACCTACTAGATGTTTTAGAAGAAAGAGAAACAGCCAAAATATGTAGTAACATAAAAAGAATGCCTTGTAACATAGAGCTGTGCTACTGGGAGTACTATTTTGCAACCTTGGGGAGAGCCAGATGTGGGACAAAGCCAAAACGCAATTAAGTGAGAAAATTAAAAGGAGAGACAAGCCAGAGCCCTGACCCAATTTTGCATGAAACATAAATCACCTCTGGACATTTTGATTAAATGAGCCAATAAATCCCTGTATCAATTTAGTTTGAGTTGAGTTTATCTTATTTATAAGTTAAAGCTTCAAATTAATATATGGGAAATCTTTGTAAATCACTAACTTCATTTGATCACATAATTCAACTGGTTAGCCTTCATTCATATTAGTAGTTCTATTGTTTATCCAATTATTAGTTCTACTAAGAGAAAAGCAATATTCTTGCTATATATTTGACTACTTAATATACAATAATGTTGAATTAGTATGAAAGTCTATTATTCTAATGCAAAAGGTTAAATGAGAGTTTATTTTATTTTATTCATTTCTTTATCTATAGCATTTTTTACTGTTACACATAGATTATTTTCCAAATAATTTAATTTAATATTTAAACTGTTTATGATAAATATTTTTTATTTTATTGAATAATATGTCAAGGTTTAGACTCAGGATGTATTTATTTGGTATCTAACACAAAATAACTCACTCTTCATTCATTTAGTAAATTCTCATTGCCTACTTTGCCTGAAATATGTCTACTGTAATAGAGGCTTTTATACAGCAGTAGAGAAAAATAAAAATAGACAATGGTCCTTCCCTCAAGAAACTTACATTCTAGTAGACAGATGCTATTTTAAAGGATCACTGTGACTCCTTTGTGAAGACATGATTGCTGGTATATTATCACAAAGGAATAAACTGGGATGTCAACTAGGAAGCTACTGTGTAGAGATGGTGGTGACCAGGGTGACATGTAGTGATGATAATTAATCATCATATTTGGAATATATTTCTAATAAAGATCCATTGTTTTGCTAAAGTATTGGGTATAGAGGGAAGAGATAGAGAGGTCAAGGATAGCTCTAAGGTTGTTTGCCCAAGTGAAACTTTGGAGCTTGAGTTTCAAAAATTTGGAAATCTGTAGGAAGAGAAGCATGGTTGGGAGGGGTGGGAATCAATAAGTAAATTTTGGACATGCTAGGCTTAAGAAATATAGTGTAAATCCAAGTAGTGATATTGAGTAGAGATCCGGGTATATTAGTTTTCATTTTAGAGGGAGTGACATCTGGGATGGAGAAAATACATATATACCATCAACATAGAAATGGTATTTAAAATAAGACTGAATGATGTCACTTAGAAGTGAGCCTAGATTGGGAAGTGAGGGGGTTTGCAGACTGAGACCTTGTGTACTCTTATTTTTTAAGGCAGTTAGGGATTGGTATTTGAGACTAAAAATATAGGATTCAGTGAACTGAGAGGAGAAAAATACAAAGTATCATCATCGAAGCTACTAAAATGTTTTAAGGATATTAAAACAATGCTAGACTGATTCAAGGTATGTGGTTGGGTCTAATTAAGAAAAAGTGAGAAATGATCTGTTTGATTGACAGTTGGGGAACAGAATGTCCTTAGAAAAAGCAGTTTGACAGAATGATGCTAGTGGTAAGGGTGGGAAGATTGATTGGAATAGATTCCCCAGTGACTGGGAGGAAAGAAATGGGGTTTTCCAGTTAATGGGAACAGCAATATAGAGTAATGGAGTGGCAACTGAAGGAAGATCACAATAGGTATATTTTTAAATAGTAGGAGATGTGGGAAGGAATCCGGTGCACAAATAGAAAAGTTGGCTTAGATAGGACAGCAGAGGTTAATTTTATTAGGAGGACAAGTAGAATTTGTGTATCCATATTGTTTGGTTTGAATATGTAGTGATTGCATCATGTGGAGTCTATCTCTGATTGTTCTATTCGTCAAATGAAATAAGAAGCAAGATGAGATGAGAAGGTGTGAAACAGTTATCCAGAGGAGAAGGATGAAAATATAATATTATAGATATGAAGCAATAAGGATGTGCTTAAAGTTAATGAACATGAATAAAAAATGAGTTCAGTCTACAATGATGCATAGTATCCTCAAACCATGTGTAGTTAGTCATACACCCATATGAAGTACTCTGGGTATTGAATTAAACTAGGGTTGGGTCTTGACCAGGTTGCAATACTGGAGGAAAAGGGGCATGTGATTTAAGGGTAATATAAGAGGTGATTATAGATATGGATCAGGTACACTAATTCAGGTTAAGTAGGGAAGTGAGGTTATGATGGGGATTAGTGTCATTGAAAAGTTGGCAGAGTCAATGGTTTATGAGGTTGAAGTATTGTTGGGGGGAAAAAAAGATGAGAAGGAGTGAGCTAGAAAGAGAGGACGTTGTGGGTGAATATGAGGTACTTGATATTAAGATTATGGAAACTAATATGGAGTGAATAAAATTATGTATGATGGTAATATGTAGAATATGACAATGGAAGTTGAGTGCAAAGTTAATCACAAGATTTGCAGGAGAGGAGGACTCTTCTGAGAAGGTGGAGTTATAAGTTGATCATCTCTGAAATAACTAAGACTGAAACTGTATATTAGAGTAAGAAGTAATGAGCCAGATGTGTAAATCTTCAAAGATGTAGAAGGAAAGCTCAGGAAAGTTAACCATGACTACAAAGGGGGGAGATATGTGTGGAATGGTTTAATGTTATCTTCAAATAATTGAGATTTTTAGAGAGGAGGATGGAACCATGATCTGCAAACCACAAAGGGGGAAATTGAGGCTACTTACTCAATATTCTAGACATCTTATGTGAGGAGTGAGGGAGCTAAAGTAGCCAATACCAGAAAGATTATAGCCAAAAGAAGCAGGGTGCTAACGGGAAAATGAAGAAAATGTACAGATTTAATTGGGAAATTGTTACTTGAAAACACTAGAATGGAAAGTCTTTGTGCTGCAAGACCACAGATGGGCTTTGAAGAATACAATTACCATTAACCACCCTCTTAATAACCATCAACCACCTTCCTAATTTTACCATTGCACACACATACATGCACACATATACACACATATATACAAATAAGATCTAATATTTAGTGAATGCAAATAACTATTTTCTATAGGTAATGATGAACACATTTTGAATAATCAGAATGAAATAAATATATATGCATAAATCTGGGAAGTTAATATGAATAAAATCATATTGTGACTTTCTCATATGGCAAGTTTTTTAAAGTCTGACAATCAATTGTTCAACAAAAACTTATTGATAGTCATGTTCATAAAAGACAGCAAAAACTAGGTTTTGGAAAAATATAAATGCTGTGAAAAATTAGTAATTTTGTTATGTATAGATTTCTTCTAAATTTTTTATTTTCATTACTCGAAATCTAAGACATTTCATGGAATACAATGTTCTATTTTATTTTTTCAGCACAGGATTTTTTTTCCTTTTTCTGAGTTGCAATTGTATGGCTTACACTACTTAAGTGTCAATTCAATGTACTAACATACCATTTTTTTTTCTACTTTTTCAAGTCAGTTTCACATTTCATTAGGCTGTGTGATAAGTCTCACCAAATCACTCATGGGTAGAGTTAAGGTCTTCAGTTTGTGTCAGAAGTATACCTAATTAAGCATGCACTGTGACTTTGAATTTGAACACTGTATCAGTAGAAGTGCATAGGTCAACATATTTCCTTTCTACATAAAAATAAAGCTAGTTTTTCACATATGTTTTGCAAATTACCTTTTAAAATAGCAATCAAACATTTTGGATCAAGAATCTACTAATTAATAGAATGCTTCCACTTGGTCATTCAGTAATTTCAACTAACAGGAAAACTCAATCTCTTGGAGTTAATTATCGCAAAAGATGTTGTGCTACGTTTTTCTTTGCTTGAAATCAATAGCCACATTTATGAGGCTTTCTCTTTTTAATAAATCATCTGAAACTTAACATAATAAAAAGTTGGTTAAAGTTTAAATGGAATATTTTTACTTCAGATTCTGGTTATAAACTGTATTAAAATTGAAAATACCTAAGCCATTGTTGACTTTTTCTCATCAAGAGTAGCTTCTGTATCTTTTAAAAATAATTTTGTCTTCATCGAGGTCTATCATCACTGACATAAATCAGCCCTAAATCTGGAGCCCTAAATGCCTAAATTTGATAAAATATATTTCCATCAGTATAAACTTTCCTCCATTAGTTCCAGGTCTTTAAATTTCCCTGGAAAAAATAAATCATAAAAATGATAACATACAGGTTCAATTAACAATGTATGACTTCAGTCTTCCAGAGCATCCATCATCAACTAGAATCTTAGCACCACAATGTTCTGCACAATATCCAACAATTCATAACATCCAAAAATTGGCCCCTGTGTCACCTGTACCTTATTTTCTGTTAGCAGTAAACTTAACAATATCCACAATCTCCTTTCAATACCTTCCTTTCATTCTCTAACTGAAACCTGAAGACAGTTTCTGCTGTAGTCCTCTTAGGTGACCACTGTCCATTCATCCACAAATTGAGTTTACCATTGGGAAAGGAAGTCTGTAGATAACGTCACCTTTGTTGCCACATTCAGTCCATTTTTTCCTTCCTACCCATGAAAATCCCAGCCTTTTTTAGCATATGACATCACTAATACAATCCTCCAGCTCTCTCTCTCCCTGCTCCTTTTCAATTATCATCTCTTTGCTCAGTTATTGTCCATCCTTCATGTATTAGAGAGCCAAAAGAGGTACTGATGCAGAGTACCAGAAATCTGTTGGCTTTTATAAAAGGTATTTATTTGAGGTAGAAGCTTACAGTCACAAGGCCCTAAAGAGTCCAACTCAAGGTACCATAAGAGGTAATTTCTAACCCAAAGCCATTGAAAATGTGTTGAAGCAAGATGGTGGACTATGTCTGCAAGGGTTCAGCCTTCTTTCTTCCTCGTAAGGCTCCATGGTCCCAGCTTCTTCTGATCTCAGCTGTAGGCTGGCATAAGGCTCCTCTCTCTCCCTGGGGCTTGTTTCCTTCCAGGCTTAGCTGCTCTGGTCTTTTCATAAGATCAGCTGTAAGCTATCAGTCTCATCTCTCTTCCCTGGGTTTCTGCAGTGTCTAATGAGCCATTTCTCCTCCTCTCTGTTCTTCTTCTCTGTGTGTCTACTTCCCTGTGAGAGCCTGTTTTATCAGCCCACCAAAGGGGTGGGGACTCAAAGCCGAGTTGCACTCTAATGATGTGATTGAATGGAAGCCTTAATCTTAACATAATTTAATCAGACATTTCAGCCGAGTCTAATACAATCAAAGGATTATCATGCCCAGAGGAACAGACCACTTTATAAACATAGTCTATATATTTTTTGGGAATTCATAAATAATATCAAACTGCCACTCTTCATTAAAGATGTTACCATCTGGCTTACTGTCCTTTACCACAATTGTGGTCATCTTTCTTGATGACTTTTATATCAATTTGAAAATCCATGCACCTTGGTCATATAAATCCTTAATTTCCTTTACAATAAATTTCTTTTCCTTCCCACCTCAACCCACCTTAATCATATCCATTATATAATACATTTGTGTGTTGTATTAATCAGGTTTCTCTAGGGAAACAGAATCAACAGGAGACATCTGCCAATAGTATGAGATTTCATAAGAGTTTCTCATGTGACCATGGGGAGGCACAAATACAGATTTCACAGGCAGGCTGCAAACCAGGGGTTCCAATGAAAGTCCAATGAAGGTCCTTGATGAGTTTCTGGGACATGTTGGCTGCCCAAAGATGAGCTGGGATATTCTCTCTGAATGCTGAAATCACTTCCCCTTTTAAGGCATGCAATTGATTACATGAAGCATCACTCATTGCTGATGGCAATCTCCCTGACTGATGTAGATGTAATCAGCTATCTATGCAGTAAATTCACTGGTGACTAAGTCCATAAATTTCCTTGTATTACAATTAGCCCAGTGCTTGCTTGACCAAACAACTGGGCACAATTACCTGGCCGAGTTGACATATTAGCCTCACCATCACAGTCCACCTCTTGTCAACTCAGCAATCATACATATTACCTTAAACCATACTTAGTTTCTAAGTAAAAACAGTATCAGACATGCATATGTGTATATTTCCACCTAATAATGTTCAACTCTCTTGTGTTCAACTGGAAATGCATTAATTCCCTACAGAATAGGGTGCAAGTCCTTGGGTAATATTCACTCTTAAACTTGACGTCCTTAAATATTATGACATGAAACTAACACAAATTTACATATGATAAGAGGAAAGGTTGGGGAAGAAAACAAAGAAATTCATTTTGTGTACATATACAATCACACAACGAAACAAGAAAGATTCATGACTATTACAGTCCTTGTTTCTGCAACTGGTCACATGGTCGAGGTTCATATTTATCACTACCTTTTTCCACCACTCATTCCATGTTCCCATTACCCTCAGCAAGCACTTCAGCTGACCGTGGTTATTTGCCTGGTGGGGTGATCCAAAGTTTCATGCCTGAAGATTCTGGGCCATTGTTAGTCCTGCTTGGATTGGGTTGTTGCAATTTTCCATTGACTTTAATCACATGGCATGGCAGTCCTAGGAGACGTCCTAGAGGATCTCTTGTATTCCAGGCAAACTCTTCTTTGCCCCCATTATATAGATGCAGTACTATTTCCCCTTGATAATCAGGATCAATCACCCAGCCAGACAGTATTTCCCTTCTTTGCCTGTTGATTCAGAGGTAAGAGGAGCCCAAAGTGGCCAGGTGACAGTCTTTACTTCCAGTTCAATAGAATCATTGTTGTGTTCCTTGGTGACAGCACTCTTCCTTTTGGGACAAAACCTGTAGAACAGCAGGAGCTTAAGGTTGCAGGGACAGGAAGCAAAAATTTTCCTAGTGGGTCACTAGGGGTAATAGGGAATGGTGCCAGTCCCATTTCCATCCCTTGATTCCTGGACCCATGAATCCTGGTTATGGGCGAAACAGCACCATAGAGTGGATGCTGATTTAGATCATACATAGCCTCCTGAAGAACATTGCCCCAACCCTGCAAGGTATTGCCACGTAGTTGCTGCTGTAATTGAGGCTTCAAAATACCATTCCACCGTTCTATTAATCCATCTGCTTCAGGGTGATGGTGAACATGGTTAAAACCAGTGAATTCCATGGGCATGTGCCCATTCCCACACATCATTTGCTGTGAAATGGGTCCCTCGATCAGAAGCAATTCTGTGTGGAATGCCATGGCAGTAGATAAGACATTCAATAAGTCCACAGATGGTAGTTTTGGAAGAAGACTTGCATGCAGGAAATGCAAACCCATATCCGGAGTATGTATCTGTTCCAGTTAAAATAAATCGCTGCCCCATCCATGGTGGAAGTGGTCCAATGTAGTCAACCTGCCACCAGGTAGCAGGCTGGTCACCTTGAGGAGTGGTGCCATATCGGGGGCTGAGTGTGGGTCTCTGCTGCTGGCAGATTGTGCATTCAGCAGTGGCTGTAGCCAAGTCATCCTTGGTGAGGGGAAGTCCTTGTTGCTGAGCCCATGCATAACTTCCATCCCTACCTCCATGGCCACTTTGTTCCTAAGCCCATTGGGCAATGATAGGAGTGGCTGGGGAAAGAGATTGAGCATAAGCCACAAAGCAGTTCATCTTATCCACTTGATTATTAAAATCTTCCTCTGCTGAAGTCACCCTCTGGTGAGCATTCATGTGGGACACAAATATTTTCATATTTTTTGCCCACTCAGAAAAGTCTATCCACATACCTCTTCCCCAGAAGTCTTTGTCACCAATGTTATAATCACATTCTTTCCAAGTCCCTCACCATCCAGCCAAACGATTGTCAACAGCCCATGAACCAACGTACAAATGCATCTTTGGCCATTTCTTCCTCCAAGCAAAATGAACAAGCAGGTGCACTGTTTGAAGTTCTGACCACTGGGAGAATTTGCCCTCACCACTATCCTTCAGTGATGTCTCAGGGAAGGGCTGCAATGCTGCAGCTGTCTACTTTCAGGTGGTACCTGCATATCATTCAGAACCATCTATAAACCAGGCCTGAGTTTTCTCATCCTCAGTGAACTGATTGTAAGGAACTCCCCAAGAGGCCAAAGCTGTGGGCTGTGAAAGAGAAGATAACATAGCAGGGGTGGTGACCATGGGCATTTGGGCTACTTCCTCATGTAAGTCACTTGTGCCTTCAGGACCTTCTTGAGCCTTATCTCATATATACTACTTCCACTTTATTATGGAGTGCTGCTGTGCATGCGCAACTTTATGGTGTAATGGGTCAGACAATGCCCAGTTCATGATAGGCAACTTAGATCTCATGGTAACTTGATGGCCCATGGATAAGCATTCAGACTCTACTAAGGCCTAGTAGCAGGCCAAAAGCTGTTTCTAAAAGGAGAGTAGTTATCTGCAGAGGTTGGCAGGGCTTTGCTCCAAAATCTTAACAGTCTGCATTGTGATTCTTCTATAGGGGTCTGCTAAAGGGTCCAAACAGGATCTTTATTTGCCACTGAAACTTCCAGCACCATTGGATCTACTGGATTATACAGTCCAAGTGGTAGTGCAGCTTGCACAGCAGCCTGCACCTGTCTCAGAGCCTCCTCTTGATCCGGTCCCCAATCAAAACCAGCAGCTTTTCTGGTCACTCAGTAAATGGGCCATAGTAACAACCAAATGAGGAATGTGTTGTCTCCAAAATCCGAAGAGACCAACTAAGCATTGTGCCTCTTTTTTGGTCATAGGAGGGGCCACATGCAATAGCTTATCCTTCACTTTAGAAGAGCTATTTCAACATGCTCTATACCACTGGACACCTAGAATTTCACTGAGGTAGAAAGATCCTGTATTTTTGTTGGATTTTTCTCCCATATTCTCTCATTCAAATGCCTTACCAATAGGTCTAGAGTCTTTGCTACTTCTTGCTCACTAGGTCCTATCAACATGATATCACTGATATAATGGACCAGTGGGAGGGAGCAATGATTAAGGTCCCTGTGGACTATATTATGACATAGGACTGGGAAGCTGATGTACCCCTGAGGGTACATTGAAGGTACATTGCTGGCTTTGCCAGCTGAAAACAAACTGTTTCTGGTGCTCCTTACTAATGGTAATTAAGAAAAAAGTGTTTGCCAGATCAACAGCTGCATATCAGGTACCAGGGGATACACTGATTTGCTCAAGCAATGATACCACATCTGGGACAGCAGCTGCAATTGGAGTCACCACCTGGTTAATTTTACAATAATCTACTGTCATCCTCCAAGATCCATCTGTTTTCTACACAGGCCAAATAGGAAAGTTGAATGGGGATGTGGTGGGAATCACCAACCATGCATCCTTCAAATCCTTGATGGTGGTACTAATCTCTGCAATCCCTCCAGGAATCATTATTGCTTTTGATTTACTATTTTGCTAGGTAGGGGCAGTTCTACTGTCTTCCACTTGGCCTTTCCAACTATGATAGCCCTCACTCCACAAGTCAGAGATCCGATGTAGGGATTCTGCCACTAAACTGAGTATGTCTATTCCAATTATGCATTCTGGAACTGGAAAAATAACCAAAGAATGGGTCCAGGGACCCACTGGACCCACTGTGAGGCGGACCTGAGCTAAAACTCCATCAATCACCTGACCTCCATAAGCCCCTACCCTGAGCTGGACCACAGTGACGTTTTGAGTCTTCTGGAATTAATGTAGGGGAATCCAGTGATGATATTTTGCATACCTCTATTGCCAACTCATGCCGTGTTATGTTAGCAACCTCTTCATTATTGGAAAGGGAGTTATTAGTACCCTTGAGTCCAATTAGAATAGCCAATTGCAAAACTCCCAGAACTACCTCAGGCATCCCATGTTTAAGACTGTTCCTCAAGAACCACTCCCAGTACCAAACTGTATTAGTCAGGGTTCTGTAGGGAAACAGAATCAACAGGAGATATCTGTCAATAGTATGAGATTTTACAAGAGTTTCTCACATGACTGTGGGGAAGCACAAGTCCATGTTCCGCAGGCAGGCTGCAAACCAGGGGTTCCAATGAAAGTCCAATGAAGGTCCTTGATGAGTTTCTAGGAGACGCTGGCTGTCCAAAGACAAGCATGGATGTTCTCTCTGAATGCTGAAATCATTTCCCTTTTTAAGGCATGCAACTGATTGGATAAAGCATCACTCATTGCTGTTGGCAATCTCCCTGACTGATGTAGATGTAATCAGCTATCTATGCAGTAAACTCACTGGTAACTAAAGTCCATAAATGTCCTTGTATTACAATTAGCCCAGTGCTTGCTTGACCAAACAACTGGGTACAATTACTGGCTGAGTTTACACATTAGCCTAACCATCCCACGTGTCATGAATATGAACATTTTAATCATCACCAAAGTACCACCCTTATTCAAAACACCCTAATTTTTCACTTGGAATAGTTCAATAGCTTCCCACATGATTTATTTGCTTAGACTCTTCATTCAAGAATATGTACAATAGCATGTTCATGATAGAAGGAGAAGCCAATTCAAAATCCATGGGCTAGTTAAGTCATACTAACAAGTCCAGTTTGGTGGGAAAGACAAGAGAAGTAATAAAAATCAGAATATAGAGGAAACTGGAGTTTTGGGCCATTGTGGAACATTTAATCTATGACAAGAACTTTTATTTTAACTTTAAGTAAAATGAGGAGCATTGCAGTATTGCTGGAAAGTGAGTTACACTATAGCACTAATATTTTAAAATAATACTTTTGCTGTTGTGTTGAAAAGAAACTGTAGAAAGGCATAGGCAAATTCACTAAGACCTGTTAGGAAGTTATTACAGTAATCTAGATGAGAGAAGATCCTTGGACCAGAATAAGAGCAGAGGACACAGTAAAAAGTAGTAGGATTATGAATACGTTTCTAAAATGGAACCAGTAAGATTTTCCCTTAGACTGAATGGAGATGAAGAGAAATAGAGTAATTATAATGGCTCCACACTTTTTGGTCTCAGCAACTTAAAGGCAGAATTATTTACAATTTTAAGTGTTGTGGTCTCCTTTCATCTCTTTTCCATAGAAGACAGTATACATATTTTAAAATCATGTTACTCCCCTGTCACAACCATTCAATTGGGTCCATAATATCTAAATAAAATCCAAAGTCATTAAAATCCTTACAAAACACTATCATCTTCTAACCTTTGATTACTCTACTCTTGCCACTTTAGTCTTCATGAAGTCCCTTGAGTATCTCAAGTATCTCCTGCTTTAGACTTCTGTGCATACTGGTCTTCTCTCTGAAATATGCTTTCCCAAGAACTAGTATAGCTCAATGCTTACTTCAGGGATTTGCTCAAATGTCACCTCCTCAAAAATGTCATTCCCATCAATCTTGACAAACATTTCTAAAAGGGTTCTACTTCAAAACTCTCTACTTTTAAATTAGAATTATTTTATTCACTTATTTTATAGAACTTACAACCAACTATTCCTTTATATTTTTATGTATTTACAATTTCCTATCCCTGCTCCAATACTAAAGTGTACATTAAAGCAAATATGTTGCTGTTTTTATATGTTTCAAAACCAACTTTCCATAGTCTAGGATTCAAGTATATTATGCAGTTTTAATGACCAAAAATATATATTTTGGGGGGTATTAACTTTATCTTCAGGTTTGAAGAAACCTGAAATATAAATATTTATGTCTTGAGATTTACATCAGTGATCCAGTAGCTGTTTATGAAAAAAAGACAAACTGATGAAATGGAAAACTGTAAGTCTAGACATTTGCCTATGCCTATAGAAGTCACAGTAAGTAAAACACATAGTGGCATTGCAAAGCTTGTATTGTAAGCATGTCTTTATTTACTTCAAAAGCTTTTTTCCCCAAGAAGTGGAATAGGTACATGACAGTGTTGAAATTGATACAAGTAACTCTGCCTCAGAATCTCCATCTATATCCTATGAAAACAATGAAGGCAAAAGTCAACAACAATGCTTTATTTGAGACAAAAATTACAACTCACTTTTAAAAGAAGCCCTGGGGGAAAAAAATGTACCAAAAACTTTCTCCAAGTTTTCAAACAAAAGATAAGAGTAATTCAAGTTAATAGAGTCAGAGAAAACTATTAGAGTTCATTTATAACTATTTCCTTTCCATTTCCTACAACAGGATAGAGAGATAGAAAGATCTATTTCAACAGCGGAAACACTTAAAGTAAGAATTTAATCCCAATATGAGTCACACTATCGGCATACTGTGTCTTTTAAGCTAGCCCTTTAAAAAATCTACCAATATTTAATTTTCAATTTTCATTTTTGTATGTAGTGTTTACCTCACTGCTTTCACATAATATATTAATAATATTCTACTAATCTTATGTTATATTGTAAAATAATGTTAATTCACATTAAATCTTAATTTAATTTGTTTTCCTTGATATTTGAAAAAATGAATGTTATACTTGTATTTTAAATATAGTAAATATTTAGTTTCTCTGATTTTCATTTTAGTTAATGAATTCTTTACACTTAAAAATAAAAAACTTGTATAAATATTTTTCTAGTATTTTTCTATTACATGAACTATTTCTCAAAATGCTATGCTGACATTTTACTCTGAAATTGCAGTCACTGCTCACTCTGTTCAATGCTGTATCCCTAATATAGCCTGGCGTTTTTCATTATAGTCAGTAATATTCATTACATAGTTCATGAAGAAAGGTTGGGATACAGTGTTCAAGAAATAGAAAATTAAATGTCTGATAAATATTGCCTTCATTGCCATTGCTAATAATGGAAAGAATTTTAAGGCAGTTACAGTAAATTATTTCAGGAAAAGAGGAGATTATTAAAAAAATGTTTCTTTTGTCCAAGATTTCCACTAAATATTTTATTTACATTATTTTTCTTTTCTTTCCTTAGAAGTATCTTTTCAGATCCTTGTTGTTTTTGCATATATTGTGCCTATTTTTACTACTAAAAATGACAACTTAAACATTTTCATCAAAATCATTTAGATCCCTATTAGTCTCCCATTTCACATAAATATCTCATAAGTTTTCCTAATATTTTCATATTTATATAAAATATAACTGAATATTGGATATTCCGGAAACATAGTGATAACAAACGCATTTCTTTTCCTTCTCTCAATATTTAAAATAATTGACTTCCTTGGCCATATAGTGCTGGACACTTTGGACAACTAGAGTGATTTAGATCCTAGGCTTTCTGACATTCTCTATAGAAGCAATTGATGAAGACTTTTCTTGCGAACTAGGAGAGCATCTGTAAATCAGCATTAGGGATACCAGGGCAATAATTAGAAAAGAGTAGATCTTTTATCAGTATTAATACCATGGTTGTTTGAGAGTAAGTCAAAATCAGCCCCTACAAAGGTGTTCTTGTTCTTCTTTATTACAAAGACTCATTGATGTTCTGAATTTAAGGGATAAAGCTTCCCTGTTGCAGAGGGAGGCAGAATACAGTGATCCCAGCAAGGAGAGAAGGCAGGTTCAGGTGTTTCAGGAGAAGGCTGGCTACTGCTACTTTGTTGGCCTGATTTGTTGCCAGCTCTCTGAAGAATGCTCCAATTAGGGCACTCCAGCAATCAAATCTGAGAGTCAGACAGTTAGGGGAAAAAAAATTATATATATCTCTCCAGAGACTGAAGAGAGGAAAATAAGTCAAAATCAAGAATGCAACTTGAAGGTATTATATTCTCTGGAGGACAGAGAAAAAAACTGAAATAAAATAATATTAATAATATGTAAAGGTACTCAAGAGGAGTGTACAGACATTTACATTCACACTAAGCCTGCCATTAATTAAACATTTTAGTTGAAAATTTGAGAAAAGGTGACCCAAGCTGTGGAGATCTAGAACGTTATAATGAATTAAATATTTTAAAGCAGAGAAAAAAATAAAGAGAAGCAAATCTACCTTTACCTTCATGTACATACATGACCCTCACCCAAAATTTCTCCTGATTTTTATATAATATATTGCCGTGAAGCTGTCCCTCCCCAACCTTTGAAAAATAACTCCCAGTACCTTCTATCTACCCTAATTGCTTAATTTTTTTCTTAACATATTCTATATTTAGTTATTTATTTTCTGTCTTCTCCTACTCAGAAACTTCATGAGGGAAAGGAATTTGTTCACTGGAATATGCACCATATCTCAAAAAATAATTTCCTACAGTATGAAAATAAAATTTCATTTAATGAATATATGAGTGGATGAATCAATAAACAATTCATACAGAGTAAGTTGAGTGTCTGTATAAACAAGAAGATCTAACATGGGAGTGATAGAAGCTCTAAAAGTAAAAGAACACATGGAGGAGAAGCAATAATTAATCAAACTATAGAAGGATGTTTCCCTGAACTGGAGAAATAATGGAATCTGAATATTAAAAAGGGCCCCTGAGTTTCAAGCTAAATGGATGAGAAAAAGCACATGGAGAAATATCTATCAAACCCCAAGACAGAAAAGACAATTTACCAACAAAGAAAAAGTAATCAGAGTGCCATGGCATTGTTTATTTGCAATAGTGTTAGCTTGAAGACCACAGCATAGCATTTACAGCCTCAGAAACAGTGGGAAGCTTCTATACACTACTGAGAAAGAATACTGTCTCCTCACAACCTTATACATGACTAATGTATATTGAAGTGTGAGAGAAAAAAAAAAACATGCATATGCAAGAAATCAGACAACCTATCATCCTGGTTGGCTATGTAAGGAAAATAATGGGAAAGTAGTCTTACCTTCTATCAAATGGACCAGAATAGAAATTTCGAATGGATGAATATGAAAATAAAAGAACATGTTGTGAAAATAAAGTTCACCATATTCAGTGTGTGTGTATGTGTGTGGGGACAGGGGGAGCATGTGGTAAATCTAAATACATAAGGATAGAATATTTGGAGACAGAAGCCCTAAAATAGGGCTTCTGAAACAAATGGGACATCCAGAAGTGGAAGAAATTGAATTTAGAGTCTAGAACTAATAGAACTATATTATTTAAGCAGGACTGCAAGATTAAGAGTGGATAGGAGAGGAAAACAGACATCATAAGAGAGAAATTTGGGTCTTCAAAAAGGAAAATAATGTATCCAGATTGGGAAAGAGTCAGCACTTTGTTTGCAGAATAATAATAAAAAATGTGTGATTGATTATGTGTCAGGGAAAGAGACGGTTACTATTAATGAATGTAAATGTATGTTAGCCTTTCTGAACTATGAAGAGGAAAAGTGCAATCAATAGTGAACAAAACCAAACTAATGCAAAATAAATACTAAACATGAGAACATGTTAAGAGTACTAAGAAAGTTACCGAATACTACTTGACACTTTATAGGTTTCCTCCTATTAATAAGTACCAGCAAAATTTAATAAAGTCTAGCTTATTCTGTCTCCTGAATATCACCTCTATTTTTCTTCTTTCTACTGCCATGAAGTATACCTAATTTCTCCTGTATTACTACAATATCCTTCTGATTGGTCTCCAAACTGCTGATTCATCTTCCACAAGTCCAACCTTCATTCTCCTGCCAGACCAATTACAAAAAAACTAGGCATATTTTTATGAATTTCAATTTTCTGAATACCTTTCATCACACTCCAAGATCAATTCTAGGTGTATTCCAGTTTGCATGCCACATTAGTAAAAATGCTGAGACTGAAGCATGTGCTAGAGGAGTCACAGACACAGTATAAGTGACCGTATCCCATTGCTTCTTCTTCTATTGTGCTGTTTCCATTGCACAAATTAGGGGAGATGCTAAATCTGATAAAAAGGCTTGACCAGACCTTAAACTCAGAAACCAGGAACAAACATCCCCAGATGTTAATTAAGGCAGAAATTCTCAGTGGCCATACCCTTTCCACTCAAAGTAGATAAATGCCACACTGAAACAGGATAGACTTGTCTCTCTTCTCAGATGAGAAGTGAGGCATGCAGACCTGCCATCTACAGATGCCAAAGAGAGAAGTTTTGGTCACTTTGGGAAATCAGCCACAATGAGATCTCTTCCCCTGCTCCTTTGGACTCTTTGTGCTGTGTAGGTAATAAAGCAGACATTTGCTGAAATTTTCTGTTGTGCCCTGAACCTGTTTTCCCATGATGTGCTGGGTAGCAAATAGGTCCACAGCATGCAGCTGTCTGGTATGGTGGTAAATAAGTGTAGTTAAGTATGCATATGCATTTACTGTTCTCCATGGGAACTAATACGTCTCTTGATAAAGACATTTTAACATACTCATGAATACTTGCATTTGCACATATAAGGGAATAAGTCTTGAACTGGAAAATGTGGAAGCAAGGAAAAAAGGAAAGAATAAAGTAAGGAAGGGATGGAGGGATTGAGGGAGGAAGGAAGGAAAGAGAAAGAAAAGAAAGAAAAGGGTCTACAAGATCCTCAGGAAAATCTATGCCAAAAAGGAAGAATTCAAGTCAAGGGAGGATGTGAGTAACACTTCCTGGACCCTTCCATAAAGCATTGTAAAAAGCTGTTTGTAAACAAACAAATCCTGAATATATAGAACTCTACTGTGGGAATCTTCTAAATGAGTACCCCCTTCACCTTCCCCCAAGAAAATAGAGCAGATTCTATTTACTTTACAGGAGAAGATTGAATAATAGACATTCTCAGTGGTATGCACAAAACCAGGGCCAGCAGAGGACTGAGAAGCAGACTGAACTGACAGTAACATTGGCATGAGCAGTAGAAGGTTTGACATGTTTGAAGTAGATTAGTGGTGGAAATATAAGTGGTAGAGTTTGAGCAACATCCTGGCCAGTGTAGAGGTGGTTGTATAGTTCTACAGTTCAATAAATACTACATGACCCTTTGAAGAGCTAGCAGGAGAATTTGAATTTATGAAATTACCACAGTTCATGGAGTGGTAGAAGCATAAGCTTGTTGGAGAGCCCATATACTAAGGGCATGGCAGGGGATAGGTTTGGAAAGTAAGCATGTGAAAGTTATCTATGTTTCAGATCTACATATTAAGCTGGTGTCTTCATTCACTCTCAGTCTGCCTCTCTTCTTGAACTTTAGTTACAGATTTTAAATAAATCAAAGTCCTCTATCTCTCTTATTTCTTTGTTTATTTGTTGTCTTTAATTCTCATCCCTCACTTCCAATCCTCTAAGTTTTACTTTCAGATTTTTGCGTCTTGGTGAAGTTTTGGTAATTCTTACAAATTCCTTCATAAGCTTTTTCTCTGCCTCATCTCTTTCTACTCTTAAGCATGTTTGCAGAGCTCTAGTTATGTAAAACTATTTGCTTGAAAACAGCATATGTCCTTTCATCTGAAGAATAATAGCTTAGAACAAAGTCCACATTTTGTTAAGGCAAATAGGTCAAGGAAACACTAAATAATCTATGCACTAAATTCATCATTTAGATACATTTTGAACATACTCTGAGAATCAAATTCCAAAACAGAATCCCTTTTTATGACCAAACTGGCTAAAGAAGAATGGGCAATTTGGAAAGCCAACTGATTTCTTGTTTATAGTGTCCTTGGAATATTGATTGAATGGAAGTAGTAAGGGTGGATCAGGGTGGAATGACCTCCTGACTCACTTTGAAATCTCTTAGTCATAAAACCTCATTTGTATTTAATATTTCCCCCTTTTGATCAAGGTCTTTTTCCAGATGCATTGCTAGTTGGCACTTGGTAAGATGCTTCAGTAGCAGGGAGGCTCATCCCTGGGAATCATGTCGCATGCTGGGGGGAAGATAGTGTGTTTATATGCTGAGTTTGGCTTAGAGAGAGGCCACATTTGAGCAACAAGAAGGCTTTCAAGAGGTAACTCTTAGTCAATATATAATACTAGGCTAAATTTCAGTTTCACAAGAAAAGGTGCATAAGTACAATCATCAATATCAAGGGCCTGGCAAAATGGTCTGTCTTCCTTCACTAGGCACTGCCTTTGTACTCTTTGGGGAAAAATAAATTAAAGACTTCTGACCTCAGAACCTCCAGTGGCCACTGCCTCCACATCAATGATATAAGTTCTTCCATGGCTAGAATCACAATAAGTCTATAGTAGAATACCAGTAAGTGCACTCTAATCCATAGTTCATTCCCCAATCCTAAAAATTCTGGGATGGTGGTGCCTACTCCACCTCTAATTGAGAGGGGGCATTTTTGAAACTTGGAAATTGTCCTGAATGACATTGCAACGACAGATACAGGACATTATATATCTTGCCAAAACCTACAGAATTGGATGGGAGAGAGTGTAAACTACAATGTAAACTATAATACATGCTTAGTGGCAATGCTCCAAAATGTGTTCATCAATTGCAATGAATGTACCTCACTAATGGAGGATGTTGTTAATGTGGATAACTGTGGGCTGTGTGGGGAGCGGGGCATATGGGAATCCGCTATATTTTTTACGTAACATTTATGTAATCCAAATATCTTTAAAAAAAAAAAAAATTAAAAAAAACTTCTGCTTAGTATCTTTGTTTTGCTTTATCATAGGTACGATTGTTTTCTATCTTTGTTTTTGTTTTATCATAGGTAATGTATAATTAGAGTAACATAGCATCTTTTGTATTTCTATTTGAAATATGAAGGAAAAGTAGAAAATGAAATAAAATAAAGGCTTTGAAAAATTCATTTTAATTATTAATAAATTAGCAGTAGAAGTTATTAGGCTCTGATATGTATACAGACCAGTTCTTAGAAATGTTTCATTGCCCTTCATTAATCTTTTAAAATATTTTTATTTATTTATGTGCTTATTTTTATATTTCCCCTTTTCTCCCTCTTTCTGATAGAGCTTCTTAAATCTCAAAGGTAAATCACTTTCTTGATTTTTTGGGGGTGGTGTAGTGACAATTCTGATTTAATTAGGAAAATTGAATATAGTTTATTTTTTATATGTTTTGTTTCCAATTATGTCTCCCTTATCTCAACTGGCTCCATTTTAATTTTTTTAGCTTCTATGTTGTCTTCCTTTTTTTTTTTTTCATCATATTATCTTTTACCTTGTATTTTCAAAAAACCATATTTGTTTAAATTATTGGTCCTAAAATGTTGATGCTATTTGAAATTTCTCTTCTCTAGGCATTTTTTCCCAAAAATGTGTTTCACTGTATATACTCTTACACAGTGAAAATTTTATTTTCACCTTTTATAATAGCATTTCTTCAAAGCTTTATATTGTTCATGAGTTTTCTATTATTTTTCTTTGTTTTTGTTTCCTGTGTTTTAAATTCTTAAGTGGCAAGAAAACTATTTAAAACTTCTCATTCCCTGATAGCAGGCTGAGTTAAAATGTCATTTTCTGTATGGATGATATTAGGAAGTTCTTTTATATTAAGCTGTGCTTGGTAGATGGTGGAGGGAGAAGCCTTGAGGTCTGATTGACAGTAACACAGCAGGGAGTATTTGTCATTGTGGGTTTCCTCTGTATTTGGGTTAAGTCCTTCTGGATCAATTGTCACACATGGCCTTCTGGGACCTCCTTCCTACTGTGTAGTGAAAGTGGTGACTTTTGGCCCAATTTTCCAACAAAAATAAAACTTGCTTTGTTTAGAAATACCTTTCCCAGAGTAGCTGCTGCCCCGTCTTCATCCAGTAACTTGTTGAATGGTTCTCATTTAGTGGCTTAATAATGGTTCCTCATTAAATGTATAGCTCTAATCTTGCTTTTTGGAAATCACAATCCACAATAATGTGTGTTCAAGTACCACACACTTCCTTAGTTGATATAATCAATTTAACCTATTCCCATTTATAAGGGAAATTGAGATGCAATAGCCACAACTTACCAAAGTTTTGGGATATTCTTACGGTCCCCACTTCATCCCCTGGGCAAGAAGAGGTTTGGAATGGTACCTCTCACAGCAGTTTGGCATTTGGACTGATTTCTGAATCTATAGTTAGGCCTCCAGAATTAGAGAAGTAAGTGACATATCTTATCAGACCTTTGACTATGCAGTAGCACAGTAAAGTACACTTAAAGTTCGACTAAACTTAATTTTAGTAACATCTCTAACACTTATCAATGATATGACCCAGGCAAATAACACAACTTTTCTGAGTATGTTTACTCATTTATAACAGTCATAATATAAAGATTACCACTATGCGGCTTGTAAATATTGAATAAGAAAATGAGGAAATTTATGACCGTAATTAATCTAGTAGCTGACACATAGTAGGTGGTGAATAAATGGATGGTTTCTCCATATAAATGAGGGAATGATTCACTGCTACAAGGCGAAAGGTCTCAGCTGTGCCTAGAACAACTGAGAAGGTATTTTATTGCTGCTGTTAAACTATGCCAATATGACTTTTGATTCTTTTATGAAATTATCCTATGTTCTTATAAAGACTTCAAAATCATGAATATATAGTTAAACTTACTTCTTACAAAATCAACTTGTAACAACTTAAATTCTAGAATATTATGTTTTTCTTGAAAGCTTTAGTGTTTAAAGAGACACAGTCTCATTTCAGTTTCCCATTCACTTTATAATATAAACTTTATTAATTGTGACTTAAAATACAGGGAAATTTCTCTCAAAATAATGGGACTGAGGGCAAAGGAATCCAGAATAACTGTGTGTGTTCTTTAACACTTTATAGAATGGAACTAATGAACTTCAATAAACTAAAATAAAGATTGGTTTCTTTTTAAAATATATAAAAGAAAACATACAAAAATACCGAAAATTAACTTAACCATGGCTATGCTATTTTTCTCAACTGTAATTCTGTATACAATGTCTCAAAATCAAGTGTTAACCCCTGCTAGCATATCATCAGCATGTAATGGCTCTACTAAAGCATTCAAAATCTTATTTATTATTTTTTTTCATTTACCCGGAATGGTCTACTATATTACAAAAGTGTTCCAAAACCTATCTTTTATTGTTAAATATAGTTTAGGAGCAGATTGATTTTATACTTGAGTTCTCAAAAAATAATATTAAGATCCTTCAGTGAAACATGTAGCTTACCCTGATGTTCTCTAAATAAATCTTTTTCCTTGACAAAGACTCTAGTATGTAGAGAAAAAAATTAATGATTGAAATAGGATGTATTAACGTACATTGTAATGCAATTTAATAAAGCATTATTCTTTTTGGTATATATTAAAGAATGTTGTGAAAAGTTAAATGCAATTTTTCTAATTTATAGGGATGGCTTTACAGCTGTATGCAAGGATTTACTGGAAAAAGCTGTGAGGAAGTAATTGACCACTGCAGATTGCTCAATATCAACTGTCTGAATAAAGGATGGTGTTTCGATATAATTGGAAGATTCGGAGTAAGTAATTTAATATGTGGCAAAGTAATTTAGCACTTCTAAATACAATGACTTTGGGCAGTCCATACTTCAAATGATTTTATTTATCTAAGACTAGATAAACATTAATGTTTCCATACAGTGTTTTTAATATAAAATAATTATACAGCTAATTGAGTCTTGGTGATACACTTCCCTATAGATAAAACCACTAATGCCTTAAACTCTTAAAATAGATGCAGAGCAATATTAGTCGAGTGGGTGTTTATCAGAGCATAACACTGTTTTTTTTTTGTTTGTGGATAATCTTTGAACTGACTTTACAAATACAGAGTGTGTTTACTAGATACAGTAAGGCATATCTTGCAAGCCAGCAATTCCTCTTTCAGATATGTCTATTTGAGAAATTGTCATGTATATATTGAAAGAGACAAATGCACAAATTTTCATTTCACACTTGAAACAAACTAATGTCTATCAGTAGGAGATTGAATATATACATCATGGCATAGTTGTATAATGGAATTATAAAAATTTAGTTACAATGATTAAAGAATACCTACATGTTTTAATATCTATAAATATCAAAAATATAATGTTGAAAGTTAAAATCTGATTAAAGAATGATATGTACACAGTGGTAATGATTACCTAGATTTTAAAAACAAACAAATCTACATTTTCATGATTGAACTCATATTTAGCAAAAGTTTAAATACATTAGCAGGAATTATATTCACCAGCTCTTTTAGCAGGGCTGCATATAGGAAGAGAGGGGGAGAGTAAAATCAGAGTGTAGAAGGAGAATTTTCACTGTATCTGAAATGCTTTATTTATGTAAAAAATATTTTTGGAAAATAAGGATGGTAGGAGCATTATGTTCAGCATATTATTTTCTTTTTCTTCTTTAGGGTAAAATAAACTAATAAAATATTTTAAAATAATGAAAATCAAATTTTGGAATTCACATGAATAAATTTATTATGTGTTTACTTTAGCAAAAATATGCTAAAATATAATATTACTATACAAGAATATATATGATGGAACCAGAACGTTTATTTAGCAGCGACAATGCTTTTGGCATTTTAGCAAGTCCTTTATAGTATGCTCTCATTTAATCTCTATTCCATTTTGTGGAAAGGTAAAATGAGTACTGGACAGATGAATAATTTTCCAAATTAATATAAATCAGTAGAGATGGATGGAGCTAATGAAAATCTATTCTGTGTGTATTCAGAGCCCTCACTTTTAAGTACTATACATATTATTTTTCGCTATAAATAATACACTACAATTTATTTTTGCTTCAAATATCATCTAGCATTTAGTTACTAGAAATGTTTCTCCTACTTCGGTTTGAATTTCTTTTCACATATCCTGGTGTGTTTGTTTGTTTGTTTTGTGTGTTCCTATTTTGTGTCTGGAAAATCTGTGTTTATCTTTCATTTTTAAGCTTCTCTTTCTCTACCACCTATTATCCCTTGGATAGTTCATCTCTTTTAGTAATTGCAACATTTATCTATACGCTATTGACTCCAAATTCAGTTTGAATTTCTCTTTTGAGGAATCTGAGTGTACATTTCTCATTCAATATTACATAGATGTTCAAACTCAACATGGATTGAGCTGAGTTAATTCAATATCTCTCAAGTTGATTATGTTTGTATCTTTCCAGCCTGAGTGAATGATGAGTGGACTTACCCACTGCTTACTTCTCGTAGTCAGAAACTCCAGGATTCTCTCTCCCTTATTGTTCATCAATTTACCTTCGTTCTTCACAGTCACATCTTACTTCAATTCTTTATCACTTTTCATCTAATTTGTTTTATCATTGTTTCAAATATTTAATGTGTTTCTTTGCTTCAAATATCAGCAAATGTAATTCCAGATAAAACTACATAAGATAAAGATAGGGTAATGCCAAGCCTCAAATATAATAGTAAATCTCCCAATTATTTTAATGACAATATTCAAATTTATTAGCATGCAGTTCATTGGTGGCTAATGATCATGTTATTGTCTACCAACAAAATGTTATTTTTCATTTCCCTAGCCTTTAATTGTTTTTTAATTTACTTATTTTTCAGTCAAACATATAAATTTTTTAGTATTTTTACTTCATTTAAAAAATAATATACAGCAATAAATTTTAATTTTTCAGAGATTGGCTATATAAGTACTTTGTTTTATAACTTGTCTCCCATTATCACTCTGTGCTTGTGCTTTAGTGTGGTACAGCTGCTCAAAGCAGAGACCCTAAAATAGGTTGGTTTTAACAATGGGAAGTTATTAGCTTAAAAGCTCACAGTTTTGAAGCTGAGAAAACTGTCCAAATCAGAGCATTATGAAGGTTGTGCTTTCTTCCTGAAGACTGGCTTCCAGTGGTCCTGAGCTCCTCTGCCACATGGCAAGTCTCATGGTGGTTTCTGCTTGGCTCTCCCATTTCTTAAGGGTTTTCTTACTTTCAAATTTTTGCTTACATGGTCTTTTCTCTCTTTGAATTTCATTTTTATTGGTATCATCTTACAAAGTACACCAGTAAGATGAGTAAGCTACACCCTGGGCCACACCAAAACTGAAGTAATCTTATTGATATAGACTTAAAATAGGTTTATACCCACAGGAATGGATTAGCTTTAAGAATATGATTTTCTGGGGTACATACAGTTCCAAAGCATCACATTCTGCCCTCTGGCCCCCAAAAAGACATGTTTTTCCATGTGCAAAATACATCCATTCCATCACAATATCCCCAAATCCTTAAATCTTTTCGGTAACAATGCTAAGTACAAAGTCTCATCAAAATCAGTTCAAGTGTAGTTTGTCCTGGGGCACTATTTACCTCTGGCTATGGACCTGTGAAACCAATTGAATGAGTTTTCTGTTTGATAGTATATACCTAATGTTTGTCCATCTGTAATAATTCAATATTTTGAAATATCTAAAGTAAGTAAGCAAGAATATATTTTTAATGTGTACAAAGTATTCATTATATTGCTATTTATTCTAGAATAAAAGCAATCAAAATAATCAACAAAATGGTTTCAATTTATAATTTATCCATAAAATAGAATATATACCCAATTTAAAACATGTGTTTGAAGTGTTGTAATGAATTTTGGAAAATGCCCAAATTAAAAGTGGTTAATGGAGTTCCAGGAAGATGGCATTGAGTAAGTCATCAGGGCTCACATCTCTTACAAAAACAATGAAAGAAGGGCAGAAACTGTCTAAAGCAGTGGCTTTGGGTATCTGCAGAACAGGAGAAGGATACACATCATCCAGGAGGGAGAAGAACAGAGAGCTGAAGAGGCCAAAATGAAAACTGTAGGTGCCGTTCCCTTCCATGACAAGGAACAGTGCCCATCCCCCAACCTTGAGGTGAACAGCCTTAGTAAAACCCAAGGCTGAGAAGGGAGTGGACATTTTCCTCACTGGAAAGAGGAAGAGTGTGATGGAAGGCTGAATGTAGTTTCTCTTGAGTGACTTTAAACAAAAGTGCAAAACTTTGAATCCAGGCTCTAATCAGTGTAGAATCACCTCCATGGAAAGGTTCACCAATAAACGCCATCTGTTGGCAGCCTGGAAAAGTGAAGGGGAAAAAATTCTTTTTGGAATCTCTCCTGTTCCTATGCCCAGGTCACCTTGAATCTGGTCTATGCTCCATTAGAGGGTGCCTGGGCCTGTTTTGAAACTTAAACTGGGCAATTAAAAAAAATTAGAATAGGCTGAACCAAAAATCAAGGAAGAGCTATAAAACAAAATCACTCAACAGTAAAATCCTAGACAAGAAGAGAGAAATTGACCACCAGATTAAACTCACCATCATAATCAAATGCTAGATAATGACAAAATATTACAAGTATTACTAAGATATAGGAAGATATGGTCCAACCAAAAGAGTAAATTAAAAATCTGTATGAGACACAGGATTTAAAACAACTAATCAATGATGTTCACACAAATCTCCTAAATCAATTTTAAAAATTGAAGGAAAATTTGGCTAAAGAGACAAAGGATTTTAAAAAGACACTGGGTAAACATAAAGAAGGCTTTGCAAGCTTGCAAAGAAAAGTAACATAGCTTGTGTGAATGAGAGACCCAATGGATGAGGTTAAAAATTCGATAGTGGCTTACAATAGCAGATTTGAAATGGCAGAAGAACTGATAAGCAAATTGGAAAACAGATCATCTGGACTTGAAAAGACAGAAGTACAGATAGAGAAAAGATGAAAAAATTGAACAGGGTCTTAAGGAAGTGAATGACAGCCTGAAACATGTGAACATATGTATTATAGGTGTCCCACAAGTAGAAAGATTATTTGAGGAAATACATAAAGGTTGAAAATTTTCCAAACTTATGAAAGACATAAATATTAATAGACAAGAAGGCAACATACTCAAAACAGAATAAATCCAAATACATCTACTGTGAGAAACATACTATTCAGAATGTCAAATAACAGAGATAAAGAGAGAATTCTGAAAGCAACAAGAAAAAAGAAATCCATCTCATACAAGGGACACTCAATAAGGCTAAATGCTGATTTCTCATCAGAAACTATGGATATGAGATGGCAGTGGTATAACATATTTGAGATACTGAAATGAAGAAATGGTAGTCAAGAATTGTTTGTCAGGCAAAACTGTCTTTCAAATTGAGGGTGAGTTTAAGTTTTTACAAATAAACAGAAACTGAGAGAGTTTGTCATGAAGAGACTGGCTTTACAAGAAATATTAAAGGTAATGCTGCAGTTAGAAAGGGAAAGACAGGAGAGAGAGACTTGGAGAAGAATAGAGAAATTAAGATTATTAGTAAGGATAGCTAAAAGGGTAAAAAGACAGACAATAATAAAATGTGACATAGATAAGACAAAGGATAAAATGGCCAAAGTAAGTAATTATTTAGAGTAGTAACAATGAATATTATTGGATTGAACTCCCTTGTGTCAAAAGACACAGACTGACAGAATAGATAAAAATATGAACCATCTATATACTTTTTTATAGGACATTCACCTTAGGCACAAGGATACAAATAGACTGAAAGTGAAAGGTTGGAAAAAGATATTCCATGCTAACAGTAACCAAAAAAAAAAAAAAAAAAAAAGCTAGAAGAGCTACACTAATATTGGACAAAATAGATTTTAAATGCACAAGTATTATAAGAGATGAAAAAAGACATTATATACTAAAAGGGGAACTTCACTTAGAAGAAATAACAATAATAAGTAATTATGAGCCTAACCAGAGTGCCCCAAATCATCAGTAAGTTGATTGCATCTATGGCTGATGACATCTACAATTAACTGAGGAGATTGTTTTCAATAGTAATTGATGTCTTAACCAATTAAGATGAAGATCTTAAATGGAGAAATAATTTCAGTATTCTTGGAGAGAACTCTGTTCTCTACTTCAGACAGCCAGTGTCTCCTGGGGAACTCATAGAGGACCTTCATTGCAGGCTGCCCTGTGAATTTGGACTCGTGCTTCCCCACATTCATGTGAGATAATTTTATAAAATGTCATAGTATTTACAGACAGCTCCTGTCAGTTCTGCTTCCCTAGATAACCCTTACTAATATAGCTGGCAAAATTGAAGGGAGAAACAGATATCTCTACAATAATATTTGCAGACTTACACCACTCTCCTCAATGGATAGAACATCTGGATAGAGGATCATAAGAAAACAGAAAGCTTGAATAATATTATAAATGAACTAGATTTCACAGATATTTACAAAACACTACAAATCAAGGAAGCAGGATATATATTCTTCACAAGTGCTCATGAAACTTTCTCCAGTATAGACCATATGTTGGGTTACAAATCAAGTCTCAATAAATTTTAAAAGATTAAAATTATACAAAACACTTTTTCTGATCATAATGCAATGAGGCTGGAAATCAATAACAGACAGAAAACTGGAAAATTCACAAATATATGGAAGTTAAACAACATATTCAAACAATCAGTGGTCAAAAAAGAAATTGCAAGAGAAATCACTAAATATCTCAAAACAAATAAAAAAGAGAACACAACATATCAAAATCTATATGGGATGTAGCAAAGACATTTGTTTGATGTTATTTATGAATCCCCCAAAAAGAGAAAAAATATGTTTATAAACTGGTCTGTTCCTCTGGGTGTGACAACCTTTGATTGCATTAAATTCAAAGGTTTTAAATTTACTACATAAAAGAATAGAACTTTGATTTGACCGTGTCAATAGGGCTAACTCAGGGTTGAGTACGCGCCTTCTTGGTGGGCTGATTAAATAGACACTCACTCAAGAAGACACATGGGAAGAGAGAGAGCTCTATAGATGCCAAAGGAGAGAAAACTCAAATAGATAAAGCCTGGGGAGCAATGAGCCATTTGCCTGATAGTTTGGAGCTGAAGAGAACAGAGCAGCTGAGCAGCTGAGAAGGCCTGGAAAGAAACCAGCCCTATGCCAGATACTAAAACAGGAAGCCCTGAGAGACTAGGCAAAGCTCACCCCCCATCTTGGTTCAACACATGGCAACTGACTTTGGTGAGAAAGCAGTCTTGAGTTGGACTCTTTAGGACCTTGAGACTGCAAGGTTTTACCTCAGATAAATACCTTTTATAAAAGCCAATAGCTTTCTGGTACTTTGCATCAGCACCCCTTTGGCTGACTAATACAGCATTGCTGATAGGGAAATTTATAGCCTTAAATAATTACATTAAAAAAGAAGAGGGAACCAAAATCAAAGACTTAACTACATGTGGCAATTTGAGATTATTTTATGAATCCTGAAAAAATTTTTGTAAACTAATCAATTCCTTTGTGTGTGATACTCTGTGATTGCATTAAATTCAGCTGAGGGGCCTTTGATTAAATTACTTAATAAGATCATTTAGGGCTTTTGATTGGACTATGTCAGTAAGGTGTAACAACAGGTTGGGTTTCTGCCCCTTGCTGTGTCTGATGCAAACAGAAACACAGAGAAAGACCAACTGAGACAGACACAAGGAAGAGAGAGTTCTGTCATTTTTGATCCTGCCATGTGACAAAAAGACATAGGTTCAAACAGCTGAATGCCTAGGAAGAGATGAGCCATTTGCCTGATAGCTTACAGCTGAAATTGGGAATAGACCAGAACAGTTGAGACTGATATAGGAAACCCTAACAAACAAGGCCTTTTCCAGCTTGCAGCTGAAATTGGGAAGTAAGCGGAGCAGCTGGGCCTAAGAGAGGAAGCCCAGAAGGGAAAGAGAGTCCAGGCAGAGATCATGCACCATTTTGCTTCAACAAGTGGCAGCTACCTTTGGTGAGAAAGCACCTCTTACGGTGCCTTGAGTTCGACTTTTCACAGCCTGGGTACTGTAAGATTTTACCCCAAATAAATCCCCATTTTAAAAGCCAACAAATTTCTGGTGCTTTGCATCAGCAGCCCTTTGTCAAGCTAAGATACTGTACACTTGGAGGTAATAATTTAAAAAAAGAATAGCAAATTAATCCCCCCAAAACAGAAGGAAAGAAATAACAAATATTAGATCAGAAATAAATGAAATTGATAAGAAAAAAAAATAGAATCAACAAAATCAAAAGTTTGTTCTTTGAGAAAATTGACAAAATTGACAAAGGAAAAAAGAGAGAAGATACGAATAAATAAAATCAGAAAGGAGAGGGGCTATTAATACTGATCACACAGAAATAAGAAAGATCATAAGAAGACACTCTGATCAACTGTGGACCAACAAATAAGACAACTTAAATGAAACACTTTCTAGAAACACAAACTGCACACACTGATGGGAGAAGAAATAGAAGAAATCAACAAACCAATCACAAGCAAAGAGATGGGATGAGTCATCAAAAACTTCCCAAAAAAGAAAAGCCAGATGACTTCACAGGTGAATTCTACCAATCATCTTAAGAAAAATTAATACCGATCCTGCTCAAAATCTTCCAAAAAACTGAAGAGGGTAGTACAGGGTCTAACTTACTGTATGAGGAAAGTACAACATTAATACCAAAACCAAAGATACTACAGGGAAAGAAAGTTACAGACCAATGTCTCTAATGAATATAGATGCAAAAATCCCCACAGAAATACTTGCAAATAGAATTCAATAGCACATTACAAGAATTATTCTCCATGATCAAGTGGGTTTTACCCCAAGTACACAAAGGTGGTTCAACACAAGAAAATCAATCAATGTAATATACCACATTAACAAACCAAATGGAAAAACCAGATTATTATCTTTATTGATGCAGAAAAGGCATTTGACAAAATCCAGCATGCTTTCTTGATGAAAGCACTTCAAAAGAGAGGAACAGAAGGAAACTTTCTCAGCATGATACAGAGCATATATGAAAAACCCTCAACCAACAGCCAACTCAATGGTGAAATGATGAAGACTTTCCCTCTACAATCAGGAACAAGACAAAGATTCCCACTGTCACCACTATTATTCAACATTGTATCAGAAGTTCTTGCTAGAGCAATTAGGTCAGAAAGAGAAATAAAATGAATCCAATTTGGAAAGGAAGAAGTAAATATTTCACTATTTGCAGATGTTATGATCCTATGTTTAGAAAATCCTGAAAAATTGACAATGAAAGTACACAGCTTATAAAATAATTCAGCAAAGTGGCAAGATACCAGATCAATATGCAAAAATCAGTAGGGCCTCTATACAATAGAAATGATCAAACTGAAGAGGAAATCAGGAAAAACTTCCAATTACTATAGCAACTAAAAGGATGAAATATCTAGGAATAAATTTAACAGGGATATAAAGGATCAGTACTCAGAAAACTTAAAACATTGCTAAAAGAAATTAAAGAAGACCTAAATAAAAGGGAAGGACATTCCATGTACATGTTCATGGATTGGAAGACTAAATATCTAAGGTCTAAGCAGACTGTTTGACATTTGCTGTTTGACAATCCCACTCCTAGGTATATATTTAGATGTGCTGAAACTAGGGACTTGAACAGACATTTACACATCTACTTTCATAGTGGTATTATTCACAATTGCTAAAAGATTGAAACAACCCAGGTGCCCATTGACAGAAGAATGGATAAACAAATGTGGTATAGCACACAATAGAATATTATTCAGCTGTAAGAAGTAATGAAGTCATGAAACACATGACAACATGGAAGAACCTTGAGGACATTATGTTGAGTAAAGCAAGCCAGACACAAAATGACAAAAAATGAGTAAAGCAAGCCAGACACAAAATGAACTCACTAATATGTCTAAATATAATGAGCAAAGTCATGGAGTTAAGAGTTAAATGATTGGTCACCAGAAGATAGAAAAATGATAGAGAATGGACAGTAGTGGCTTAATTTGTGCAGAATTGCAAATAAGGTTGACCGTAAATACTTGTAATTGAATAGAAGTGATGATAGCACATTAGAGTGAAAGTAATTACCAGTACCAATATGGGGGTATGATTGTGGTTGAAAGGAAAAGTTTGTATCACTAGAAGAAAAGCTCAAGGATGAAACATAGGACAGTATAGCATAGTGAACCCTGTTATAAACAATGAGTGTGATAAATAGTACAAATTTAAGAGTTTTATTCAATGAAGCAGAACAAATATATGTTAATATTACAAGACATTAATAGTAGGGTGGTATATGAGCTAAAATGCACTTAAAGCAAACCATGGACTGTAGTGAAAAGTTATATATTAATTTTTTTTCATCAATTGTTAGAGATAGAGGGAATATAGCATCAAATAAGGCAGGCATGGCTCAACTCTTTCACAAAACAACAAAGAAACAGCCAAAATCTGTCCAAAGGGTCAGCGGACCCCCTGTTTTGAGGGTCAGCAAACTCAGACAAGGCTACACAACTCCAAGAAGGTTGAGGAACAGAGAGACAAAGAACCCAAAGCAAGAAACGTGAGTTACCAACCTCCAGTGGCAGCTCGGAAGAGGTTCCCTCCCTCACCTCCAAGATATTTAGTTGGGTTAAAAGCCCTGGCTCAATGCATCTGACTGAGAGGGGGACAGATATCTTCCCTGCTGTCAGCTATTACAAGGGAAAAGTGAGGGGGAGTTGGGGGGCTTTTCTTTGGTGAATTTGGACAGCAGAGCCCACTATGAGTCTCAGCTCTGGACAGACCAAAACACAGGAAAGTGGACAAACAACTCCAAGGAAAGGTGTGTCCATGAGTGCCATCTGCTCACTAGTCTCGAAATTGCAGTGACAAAAACTGCTAAGGGTTTTCTCTGTTCTCTTACTCTTGGGAGAAAATCTGTGCCCCATTAGTGAGTCCCTGGAATGATTTTTGATAACTTCTTCTGGGCAATTTTAAAGACAGAATAAATTGAACCAAATATCAAAGAAGAGCAATGAAAAATTAACAATAGACAAGAGAGAGAAACTGACTATCACAGTAAAATCACAAACTTATTCAGATGCCTAGACATCAGCAAAAAATTACAAGGCATACTAGGAAACAGGAAGAGATGACCCAGCCAAAAGGAACCAAACCAAATATCCTGAAGAGATACAGGATTTAAGACAATATATTAGTGATAATCACACAACTTTTCTCAATTCAAAGAAAATATGACTAAAGAGATAAAGGATATTAATTAGACACTGGGTGAGAATAAAGAACAATTTGAAAGCCTGCAAAGAAAACTAACAGACCTTACGGAATGAAAGACACAATGAATGAGATTAAAAATACATTAGAGGCACATGAGAACAGATATGAATTACTTGAAGACAGAACTAGTGATTTTTGAAGACAGGACATCTGAACATGAAAATACAGGGGAACAGAAAGAAAAGAGAATGGAAAAAATTGAACAGTCTCAGGAAATTGAATAATAATGCTAAATACACAAATATCACATAATCAGTGCCCCAGTAGGAAAAGAGAATGGAAAAGGGGAAGAAAAGATATTTGAGGATATAATGACTGAAAACTTCCCAACCATTATGAAAGACGTAAATTCAATATCTAGGAAGGACAACACACCTCAAACAGAATAAATCCGAATAGATGTACCCTGAGACATTTACTATCCAGAATGACATGACATAGATGAGAGGTAAAGAGAGGATTCAGAAAGTAGCAAGAGAAAAGCAAAGTATCACATACATGGGAAACTTGATAAAATTAAGTGCCAACCTCTCATGAGAAACCAAGAGGGGAGAAGAAAGTGCTGTGATGTATTTAGGCACTGAAAGAGAAAAACTGCCAGCCAGAATTCTGTATCTGACAGAACTGTCCTTCAAAAATGAGGGTGAGATCAAAGTTTTCACCAACAAAAAAGAACTGATAGAATATATTAACAAAAGACCAGAATTACAAGAGAAAGAACAAAACAAGAGCAAGAAATTTGGAGCCTGAAAGGACAAAACAAGAGCAAGAAATTTGGAGATTAGTGTAGAAATGAAGATTATTAGAAAGGGTAACTTAAATGGTAAAAAGACAGACAATAGTATGATATGACAACAGAATACCAAAAAACAAAATAGATGAAGTAATGCCTTTACAGTAATAAAACTTAATGTTAATTCCCAAAAAGAAGACATAGACTGACAGAATGTATTAAAAAAATATTAGCCACCTATAGGTTGTCTACAAAAGTCTCACCTCAAATGTAAAGACACAATGAGGTTAAAAGTGAAAGGCTGAAAAGAGATTCCATACAAATAGTAAGTAACATAGAGCTGGAGTAGTGATACTAATAGCAGAAAAAATAGATTTTAAATGCAAAACAGTTATAGGGGACGAAGAGGGTCATTATATATCATAAAAATGGACAATTTCACGAAGAAGAAATAACTATACTAAAATTTATGCACCTAGCCTGAATGCCCTAAGATACATGAGGCACACACTGGCAAAACTGAGGGAAGAAATAGATGTCTCTACAAAAATACTTGGTGACTTCAATATACCACTCTCACTATTGTAGAGAACATCTGGACAGAGGATAAATAAAGAAACAGAAAACTTGAATAATATGATAAATTAACTCCACCTAATAGACATCTATACAGCATTGCACCCCAAAATAGCAGGATATACATTCTTTTCAAGTGCTCATACATCCTTCTCCAAGATAGACCATGTGATGGGTCACAAGACAAGTCTCAATAAATTTTAAAAGATTGAAATTTTACAAAACACTTTCTCTGATCATAATAGAATGAAGCTGGAAATCATTAATGGATGGAAAGGGAAAAATTCATAAATATATGGATATTAAACAACACACTCTTAAATAACCAGTGGGTCAAAGAAGAAATTGCAAGAGATTTAGGAAGTATCTTATGATGAAGGAAATTGAGGACACAACATATCAAAACCTATGGGACACCACAAAGTCAGTGCTGAGAGAGAAATTTATAGCCTCCATTGCTACATGAAAAAAAAAGAGCTAAAATTGAAGATTTAACTGGAAGAGCTAGAAAAAGAACAGCAAACTAATCCCAAACTAAGCTGAAGGAAAGAAATAGTAAAGATCAGAGCAGAAATGAATGAAATCAAGAACAAAAAAAAATAGAGAATCAACAAAATCAAAATATGGTTCTTTGAGATCAACAAAATCGACAAACCCTTAGCTAGACTGTCAAAGAAAAAAAGAGAGAAGACACAGATAAATAAGTCAGAAATGAGAGTGGGGACACTACTACTGACCCTGCAGAAATAAGAGAGACCATATACGGATACTATGAACAACTGTATGCCAAAAAACTAGACAATGTAGATGAGATGGATAAATTCCTAGAAACACAGAAACTACCTACACTGACCTTAGTAGAAATAGAAAACCTCAACAAACCAATCACAAGAGAAGAGATTGAAACAGTCATCAAAATACTCCCAAAGATTAAAAGCCTGGGACTAGATGGCTTCACAGGGGAATTCTACCAATCATTCAAAGACTATCTAATATCAATATTGGTCAAGTACTTCCAAAAAAAAATTAAACAGGAAAGAACAATATCAAACTCATTCTATAAAGCCAACATCACTGTAATATCAAAACCAGATAAAGATTCTTTGAAAAAAAGAATATTACAGATAAATATCTCTAATGATTATAGATACAAAAATATTCAACAAAATACTTGCAAACTGAATCCAAAAGCACGTTAAAATAATTACATACCATGATCAAATGGGTCTTAATCCATTTATACAAGGATGGTTCAACCCAAGAAAATCGATTAGTGTAATAAACCACACTGATAAATTGAAGAACAAAAATCACATGAGCCTCTCAACTCATGCAGAAAAGGCATTTGACAAAATACATCACCGTTTCTTGATAAAAACACTCCAAAAGATAGGAATAGAAGGAAGTGTTGTCAATATGGTAAAGTGCATATATAAAAAACCTGCAGTGAGCGTTGTACTCAACAGTAAAAGACTGAAAATTTTCCTGTTGAGATCAGGAACAAGACAAGGATGCCCAGTGTGATAATTGTTATTCAATATTGTGCTAGAATTTCTAGCTAGAGCAATTAAGCTAGATAAAGAAATAAAAGTCACCAAGTAGAAAAGGAAGAAGTAAAACTTACACTATTTGCTGATAATATGATTCTATACTTAGACTCTCCTGAAAAATCCACAACAAAGCTACTGGAACTAATAAACAAGTTCAGCAAAGTGGCAGGATACAAGATTACTATGCAAAAATCGCTAGCATTTCCATATACTCTGATGTGCTATCTGAGGAGAAAATCAGGGAAAAAAAATCCAATTGTAATAGCAACTAAAACAATTAAATATATATGTATAAACTTAAACAAGGAAATAAAGGACCTACATTCAGAAAATTACAAAACATTGCTAAAAGAAACTGAAGAAGACTTAAATAAATGGAAGGACATTCTGTGTTATGACTTGGAAGACTAAATATCATTAAGATGTCTATTCCACCCACTGATTTACAGATTCAACACAATTCCCATAAAAATCCAACAGCCTTTTTTTGCGGAAATGAAAAAGATTTTTGTCAAATTTATTTGGAAGTGTAGGAGCACCAAATAGCCAAAAATGTTTTAAAATAGAAGAACAAATTTGGAAGACTCACTTCTGAACTTTAAAGCATATTACTTAGCTATAGTGGTTAAAAAACAGCATGGCATAATGACAGACAGACTGACCAATGGAACTAAATTGAGAACTCAGAAGTAGACCCTCAAATCTACAATCAAGTGATATTTTACAAGGGTGTCAAGCCCTCCCAGCTGGGCCAGAACAGTCCATTCAACAAATAGTGCTGGGAGAACTGGATATCCATATCCAAAAGAAAGAAAGAAGATCCTTATCTCACACTTTATACAAAATTTACTTAAAATGGATTCAAATATAAAAGCAACAATGATAAAACTCCTAGAAGAAAATGTAGGAAAACATTTTCAAGATCTTGTGGTTGGCAGTAGTTTCTTAAACTTTATACACAATGCACGATATACAAAAGAGAAAATGGATAAATGGGACCTCCTCAAAATTAGACACTTTGTCACCTCAAAGGACTTTGTCAAAAGAATGGAAAGGCAGCCAACTCAATGGGAGAAAATATTTGGTATTCACATATCCGAAATAGGTTTAATATCTATGATATAAAAGAGATCATACAACTCAACAATAAAAGGACAAATACTCAATTAAAAATTGGCAAAAGACTTGAAAAGACAATTTTCCAAAGGAGGAATACTAATGAAGAAACACATAAAAAAACTGTTCAACATCACTAGCGATTATTGAAATATAAATCAAAACTACAATGAGATATCATTTCACACCTATTAGACTGGCCGCTATTAAACAGTGGGGAAACTGTATATGTTGGAGAGGATGTGGAGAGAAAAGATTGCTTATTCACTATTGGTGCGAATGTAGAATGGTATAGCCACTGTGGAAAACTATTTCGCAGCTCCTAAGGAAGTTGAATATAGACTTGCCATGGGACCCAACAATACCATTCCTAGATACATACCCAGAAGAACTGAGAGCAGAGACACGAACAGACATCTGCACACCAATGTTAATGTTGGTCTTATTCACCATTGCCAAAAGTAGAAAACAACCCTGGTTTCCATCAACTGATGAATGGATAAACAAATTGTGGTGTATACACATGATGGAGTATTATGCAGCAGTAAGAAGAAATGAATTCGTGAAGCATATGACAACATGGATGAAAATGGAGGACATTATGTTGAGTGAAGCAAGCAAGACACAAAAGGACAACTACTGTATGATGCGCAATTATGAACTAAATATATTATGGAAACTCATGGAGTTAATAATTAGAATCTAGATCACCAAAAAATAGAATAAGTGTAGAGAATGGATAGCTGAGAGTTAATTTGTTCAGAATTGGTAAAAAGGTTTTTTGTAAGTATTTGGAAATGAATAGAAATGGTGAAAGCACAGCATAGTGTTTGTAACTAGCAGAACTATTATATGGGTATGACAATGATTGAAAGGGAAAGTCTAAGGTCATGTATATTACTAGAAGGAAAGCTAAAAACTGTAACAAGGGACCATATAAGATAATGAAACCTCATGTAAAACATGAATATGGGTGATATTGCATAAATAAGACTATTTTACAAAATATAAATACAAATATACTAGAGAGAAAGGAAAAAATAGCAGCTATGTATGGCAAGGGAAGTATAGATTGAGAGGTGATGAGTTTTGTTTGTTTTTTGTTTAATATCATTATTGGAATAATGAAAGTCCTCTAAAAATGATTGAAGTGATGAATGCACAACTATGTGGTTACACCGAATGCCATTAACTGTACACTTAGGATGGGTTTATGCTTTATTAATATATATTAATAAAATTGATTGGTTAAAAAGGAAGATTATTATAAGTGAAAGAAACCCGACATAAGTACTACATATTATTTGCCTCCATTTATATAAAATATAACTATACATAAATTTATAGAGACAGAGTTAGATTAGTGGGTGTGTATGGTGGGGGATGGATAGAAATTGAAAGGCACCTGCAAGGGGAGGGGTATTTTGGAGTATTGAAAGTGCTCTAATATTGATTGTGATGATGAATGCACAACTCTGTGAATATATCAAAACCCATTGGATGTGCTCTTTGGGTGGATTGTATTATACATGAATATATCTCAATACATTTGCTTTTAAAAAGTGGTTAAATGGGACATGTCAAGTTATATATATATGTTTCTACAATGAAATGTTTAAAAATTTTAAGTGAAAAACGGCTATATCATTCTAATTACAATTTGACTTAGATATATATGAGATATTTATATACTTGTAACAAAGTAAGAGAATTTGTGTATACTTTAAGGGTTTGTGGAAAGTCAACAGGCTTGATAGGGCTACTCACCTAGAAATCACCCATTGGTTTTCATCTTTAAGAGTTATACAGACAACAGGAAAGATTATACATTAGGAGCCCAGGCTTTCAGAGGCAGCAGGAAATACACTGTAGGGAAGACAGTTAGATGGCAAAAGTGATGTGGCTTATGATAGAATCGATTCCCACAATCCTTGGGACTTTATAATTTTTGAAAGACATAAAATTTCCCTAGTACAATGGATTGGATTTCATGGAAACAATGATACATCTGAGACTTGTGACCTGATGAAGTGACAAATTAAGGCAGAAAAACATGGGGTAAAATAGTTTTGGAAATCAAAGCGAAACTCTGAGTTAATATCAGGATCTAAGACTACAGTTCCAATCAAGACTAATCAAAATTTTGATGGCAGTGGGGTCCAGTTGAATTCACATTATACAAAAGTATATAAAACATGGTAGAAGGAAATGCACCAACAATTCAACATTGGTTTACTCCCATTAATGAGATTAGGCTAAGATTATAATCAGAAAAAACTAATTTATTTTGAAAACATATTAAGTGAAGTTATATGAATATTAAATCATATTCCAAAGTGAGATTACATTATGGAGTTTATATTAAATGATATAGGCTAGAAAATAGTAGAGGGAAAACACCTTTATGTCAGAAAACCATATTAATTCTAAACTATGCTATTCATCATAAGCTAAATTTCTCTATTTTCCATTAAGTTCCTTTAAAATTAAAGTGGCACAAGAGGGCTGAACTTTCTCAATGGAATTGTGAGGAGAAATATCTAATCAAACACTCTCACAATATCAATTGCATTCTCAGTATTTATAAAATAAATGGCCTCTGTGATAAAACAACTGTTTCTTCCCAAATGAGAGAGTTAGGTTTCTAAGAACCACCACTTATGAAAAAAAACTTTGAAGAAATTAGGACCTCATGGTGAAAAATGATCAATATAACCATTTCAATGCTTTTATAAAGAAATAAATTAATGTCATTAAATTAAAAATATGATTTATATGAAACATATTAAAAAGTACAAACTCTGGTACTATGTGATTAAACATCATGCCTTATGGCAATGATTCAGGATTTCTTTTCCTTAGAATTTCAGTTAACTGATAAATTTATTTTCATTGATAATAGAGAATATATATAGTTAAGAGTCACTTTTTAAAGTTTTTTTGTCTATCAAATATTTTATAACTTCCTGATGTTATTACTTAGAATTGTTTAATTGTTGACTGCTGCTTTTTATACTATCAAAAAAAAAAAAAAAAAAAAAAAACCATAGAACTTTTTACAAAGGCCCTTTGTTTCTATTTTACAACTGATTCAGAGATGCTTATATAAGGATTCAGTTTATGTTTTATCTCATTTTTTAAAGTTTCCTATAAGTCTTCATTGGGCAACCAACAAGAAAACAAAATTTAAAACTCTTAAACTTTAACTTTACCATCTGTTTCTCCCTTGTATTTCTATCCTCTAGTTAAATCTCTCTCTCTCTTTTTATTTTTACAATTATCTACAACAAGAGTGACTTATGCAAACTCACGTTGAAAGAAGTAAAGCTTAAGTTCGAATTTCACATTAGGACAATTTACATTTGGGAAGGATTTAGAGACTTTAAATTTTAGTTGCAACAATAGAATATCCAAACACAATCTCTCTCTCTCTCTCTCTCTCTCTCTCTCTCTCTCTCTCTCTCACACACACACACACACATACACACACACACACGCAAATACACACACACACAGAAAGTTGAAAGCCCACATAATTAAACTTTACAGAAGTTTAATAAGGTTTTAATCAGAGGTTCATCCTGATTATATTTCTTCTAATTAACTCTAAAAAATAGCAACAGTGACCTTCTTGAAATTCCAGGAATAACCAAGTCATGCTCCTGCATAAGGGTCATTGTCCTTAGTATCTCTTCTGCCTTGAATATTTTCACCCAAATATTGTCAGGTTTTTTCTCAAATGTTACCTGCTCATTGACTCATTTCCTAGACACACATTCAAAAATTTTAAATATCTCATTCCAGCCTATATGTTATCCCCTTTATCAGTGTTTCTTCTTAGTATATAATTATAGCTACCTCATATAATAATAAAGTATTCCAGATTAGAATTAAATGTGTTTTATGAAGGTAGATAAGTTTATTTGTTTGTACAGGGCTATTCTTCTTGCAGGTTAGGCAGCACAATTGCAGCAAAGCAAGGCATGCCCAGCAGAAGGGTTTCTATAGGTATTCTTAACTACAACTTGACCAAGAAAAGTTCTTCCTCTTAGTAATAGCATAGTCAAAGCTAGTTGACAGAGGCTAGAAGGCGGGATTACACATCTGGAACTACATTGGATTTGGGGAGAGGTATATTTGGTGAGGAATTGGAAGAATCATGTGATGAATAAAATACCTCTCCCATAAATTTTTTTCATGTTAAAAATAATAAATGCTGGGAAGCGGCTGTGGCTCAATCAGTAGGGCTCCCGTTTACCATATGGGAGGCCCTGGGTTCGGTTCCCGGGGCCTCCTGGTGAAGGCAAGCCCGCCCGCACGGCGTGGTTAGCTGACCCAGCGAGCACAAGCAGCAAGGGGGGGATAAATGAATAAATAAAATAAAATCTTTAAAAAAAAATAAAAATAAAAATAAATGCCAATCAATCAAATGCAGAGGTATTGGTTAGGTTGAGTATGTGCTCAAAATATTAGGATCCAGAGACACAAACATTTGCTTTTGGTATGGTTTTACTACCAATGATACATTCTCTACTAATTTCTCTTTAAAATACCTTTACCCATAAATAAGTTACATTTTAAAATATATAAATACCTCTTCAATCTAAAGATAAAAATACCCAAAGAACAAATTTAGTAGAATATGTTGATTATAATTGGGCATAAATTGAGGAAACTTTTCTTCATTAAGTTTTCTCTACCCTCTTAAATCTTTAATGAACAGTGGGGGAAAATGTCAAACTCTGAAATTTACATTATGACCTTCTCCTACAGCCTGAAATGACCATAAAAGCTGAGAATCATTTCATATTGGCCCAAGAACTACATTTAAACAACAATCTTCAGAGATACTTTCCTCAGACTTAGGGACTCCTGGGGTAGAGCAAGAGGGTGGGCTTAGAAGCACAGACATCTCTAGAAATTAAAAATTAGGGTCAGAAGCAAGAAGATCCCTGGAGCAACCAAGTGTGATATTGCTCCGCAAGGTTCTTTGGCAATGCGTGGAGACAGGTTTGGTTATCACCACTGAGATTGTGGCTTCTATTGGCATCTAATAGGTAGAGGCCAGGTTAGTTGATAGCATCCTACAATGCATAGGAGAGCACCTCATAACAAAGAATTACCAGATTCAAACATCGGGTTTGAGAAAACCTGTCTTAGAAGAAGCTTAGGTTGTCAAAAGTGGGAAGCTGTAAGATTTGTGCACAGAAATAATAATAATAATAATAATAATAATAATACATCTGACTCGTTAGGGCAGAGAATCACAGACTTAAAAAAGAAAAGTGTCTGTCTCAGATTAACAAATTCATAACACAAGAAAGAGTCCAGATGGGGGAGCATTTTCCTAGTTCACGTGAGTCCTACATCTGAGAGTTAGGAGTGTATAGTTTTTAAATTCATATTGTTTTCCTATTATGTCCGTCTCCTTCTTGGCAACAGATTAGACTCTTTCAGTTAAGATAGAGGGATATATATATATATATATATACTGTGTATGTTAAAAAGAACTTTATTGGGTGTCGGGAGTTCAGATGACGTCCATGAGGATGTTGACCTCCATGACGCTGGGCTGCAGGCCCGGCTGGGGGCCAGGGCCCCTCGGATTCCCACACAGCAGCATCTGACCTGGCAGTGGAGCCCGCGAGGGCACTTGTGTAGGCAAGGACTGGGCAGGCGGCGGATGCAAGAATGGGGTCCCTGTCTGGGGCTGCACCAGGCCCTGGTGGGGTCGGGGCAGCAGGGCAGGAGCCCTGAGGAGGCTGCAGGTGTTGAAGGGAGGCCTGGGGTGGTGTCACCCCAGTCTGGGGTGGGGTTGGGTTGGGGAGGAGACTCTGAAGTTGGTGGTTGATCTCCAGGTTCTGGGACCAAAGGATGGGTCCAGGCGGGAGCAGGCAGGGGGCTACTCCTGGAGGGCCTTGGGGGACATCTGTAAGAACCTGGGCAGCTGCTTGGGGCTGTGAGGGCCTCACCTGGTCCACCAGAATGGGGCCCAGCCCTGGGGGCACCTGCTCCCCCCCAACCCCCATCCCTCCCTGCTGCTCCAGCTTCTGCTGCTGGACTTGCTTGTGGTTGGTAATGACCTGGCGGATGCCTTTGACTAAACAGCTCTGGCGAAGATCAGAAGATCTTTTTGGACGAGTACAGTAGCATCAGCAAGTTCACTTCGCAGGGGGCCATGTGGGGGAAGTGCACGCAGTCCGTGAAGCCTTTGCCCATGAGGCAGTTGAAGGACTCCAGGACCTTGGTGAAATGGAACTGGACCATCCGTTAGTTCCGGAACAATGGTCGCAGCGTGGTCAGCAGCTGCTGGGCGATGGCCTGCATGATCAGCCTCTGGGGCCACTGCTCTGTCGTCAGGTTCTCTCCGTGATTCACGTAGACCTAGCGGGACAGGGAGAGCCTCAGTTTGGTGTTCGAGTCCACCGATGGGGGCTTGGTTTCTCTTGCCACTGGAGTTCCAGGCCAGGAGTTTGTTGGAGACTGACTGCTGCCCACGGAGGGCCGGGTCCCCGAGCTGGGCAGAGGGAGGACCGCTCACCCCACTTGGGTCCACAGCTTGGACACTTCAGCGGGCCCTGTGGGAAGCGGGGGGGCTGAGGTCAGGCTGAAGGGGGGGAACCCACTCCTGGGGCAGCCTGCTGGAGGGGGTTCATGTATATATACTGCCTGATCACAAACTCTGCTGCTCAATCCTTGCCTCTGAAATGTTCACTTAAAAAATTTTTTTTCTTGTTTTAATTTCTTTTTTGTTTTAATTTCTTTTTTCTTTTATTTATGTTATTGGACATTTAGGGGGAAAGTTTGGAGGAGTTGCATTAGGTGGAATGAACTTAATATGAAAATAACAGAGAGCTCTCTTTACTTCATTTTTGAGGAGAGGAAGAGGCAGTAGTATGTTCCTGGGTTTATTTAAAATGAAAAAGCTAATTCATAAGTTCTTATTCTGCTCTGAAGCAGCTTCTGTTGCCATGTGATCAGAATCATCTTCAGTAATCTTCAGTGAAAGTTATTCTTCCTTTCCCCCTCTCTTTCATGGAAATATTTATCAATGGCTTTATGAATCTACTTAATTAGTTGTATAATTTATTATGCATTGGTTCAGATTCTCGGTAGGGGAGGTAACTCATTCCTACAGTAGTTCTGGAAAGAAGGCTACATCCTCCTACTAACTTTTAGCTTTTAACTGTTTTTCCATGGGCATACATTACTTCTTTATTTCAGTTCTTCAATGCCCTGTAATCATTTGAATCACTATCAATTTTAAAAACAAAAAAACAACAGCATGTTTTGATCTGGAAGAAATTTTTTAAAGAACAAAAGGAAAAAAAACCTTTCCTAGGATACATGTTTAAAAAGTTCTTAAAATGGTTTTATTGCCCTCCTAAAATCGTTAGTCCCAAAAGTGGTAGAATTTCTTTCATGAACAAACTTATATAGGACTCTTTGAGTTCTCTTGGCTTTGTCATCCTAGGCAGCAAACAATAATAAAGCAACAGATGTCACCAAACCTAGAAGGATTAATAGACATTCTAGTTACCATTCAGCTTCCATTATATGTCAAAGAGTTCCTGTACAGAAAATCTACAGCTATCTTAATAGTAGGACTAGGAAAAAATAGAAATATTCAGGAAATAGTGTTTATTTCAATGTCACCTGTACATGAAGCATATATAAATTAATTGGCTATATGAGTATTATTTTTTAATACCACATGTATTCTATGGATTAACACAATAATTACTACTAGTTACATAATAGGAAGAAATTTGAGAGGGATGTTTAATGATGAATATATTCATAAATTTTTTCTCTCACACTTTTCCATTTAATTTTTATACAATTATCCATATATAAGAGCAAGTACCAAAGGAGTTACAAGCATATCTTTTATAATTTCTCTTGCTTATTATCAGCATAATTTTATATCAAGTTATTAAGTAGACTAAAACAATTTAAATATAAGAACCAACAGCTTAATTCATCCAAATTAGTAGAATCCATGTGATATTGAAATGCTCACATTTAAAGGTAAAACTATGAAAATTTTGAATGCCTTAGAAAAACTAAAAGTGTTAGCATGTCTCCATTAATGTAAGTAAGATAATAGAAAAAAAAAGTTTCTTGAAGAAATTTTTACCATTTAAAATTCTGCCTATCATAATTAAGGAGGAATCACTGGTGAAACTATTTTTTAAAAGGTTTGGTTATTTAAGTAAATATGATTCCCTCTCTAACCTGTCTCTAGAGGGGTTAGAGGCATATCTACAAATATGCTAAAGTTAAATACCTAAAAAGGAGGAGCACAACTAGATGGAGTAATAAACTGAAGGCGTAACATTTTATGAACAGTTTTCTGAGTATTCAAACAATTGCCCCACAAATATGCCATGTACTTTTCTTTAGATCCACTGAATATACCCTTACATGGCAAGAAGGGACTTTGAAGATGTAATTAAGTCAAGGTTCTTGAGATGGGGAGATTAATTTGGATTATCCAAGTATGCCCAGTGCCATCACAATTGTCCTTATAAGAGGAATGCAAGAGGAGACCGATTCAGAGAAGGTGATGTGCTAACAGAAACAGAGATTTAAGTGATGTGATTTGAGGATAGAGGAAGGGGACACAAGCCTAAAAGAGAGGTTGCCGTTAGGAGCTGAAACAGGCAATTGAACAGATTCTCCCCTAAGAACCTCCAGAAGGAACCAGCCAAACCAGTACTTTTATCCCTGTGATTTTGGACTTCTGACCTCCAGAACTGTAAGAGAATAAATTTGTTTATTTGATTGGTGGGTTTGCTTGTTTCTGAGTGCCATGTCACTCCTTTTCATCACTGAAAGAATATTTATTGAAACATTACATTATGGAAACTGTCTAACCCAGGCATACAGTGCTGGAAAAGAAAAGTCATGATCCTATTTCATGCTTTAAATAATCATTCACAGGAATATGTGTCTCATTTTTAATTGCAAAAAAAATATCAATTATCAATTGCTGAATGTTTAGATTTGATAATAGTACCCATTTATTATCAAGAAGCTATTTAATTCGTTAGACAGACAGCATCCACCTCACCTGAGAAAGAGAGAAATTCAGAGAGGAATAACCCCACCTTCCCTTCCCTCCTCTTCATTATCATTTAAGAGTGACAGGTTTGTTTTGTTTTGTTTGGTGAAAGGTGTTACTATTGTATTTTTAAATAGGCTTGCTATTATAAAATGTGGCTCAGTCCCTAATTATTCTTGCATCTGTTATGGGAACAGAGACAGGAATTTACTTTATTGATTTTTTTGGTCAGCTACCCTATTCCTCAGTCTGAAGTCCTAACTTCATTTTGGGGGCTATCTTTCAAAGACTTAACTTGTCTTTTTCCAAGCAATCTTTCTCAACTCACAAAATATTTCTTCTGACAGTGTGCTGATGATCAGAATTCTTCAAAATGAGGTGCAAACTTTAATTACATAATTGTACCAGAAAGGACTTAATATGCACTCTCACCCAGTTAAACTTTCATCCAGAGAAAATTAAAATTATCCATCTCATTTGAACAGTGAACATAGAAATCAGGACAAATAATTTAAATTTCAGTTTTAAAAATTAGCTGTCTCTTTTATTATTATTCATAAAGTTCTAACTGGTCAAGCATTTATTTTTTAATACAAGTATCCTATTTCTTTAGTAATGATGTTAAGAGCTCAGTAGTGTCACACAAGGTGAATGAGCTGAACATTATAATGACTCTAGTTGACCCAGAGACACATTGTCACTGAATTCCCTAATTAAAGTCAATGATATAAAAGGTAGATATAAGAAAGACCTGAGGCAATTTAAAAATTAGCTGGAATTACACCCCAAAGAGAAAGACATCATAGTGAAATTTAGTATAATTTTAATATAGTCCAAGTTGAACTCTTTTCTGAGGACCAAGAGTCAAAATATGTCTTAAACTCATATTGAACAATGATGTGGGTTATTTCAAAAATGTCTTTCAACTCATACTAGATAATCATATTTGAAAGTTTTACTATTTTATATGTCTGTATTATTAATCTTGTGTCCCTGTGATTGTTTTCTACTTAAAGATTAATAGAGGTATTAGACTGATATTGTTTTTTTTTTTAAAGATTTTATTTATTTATTCATCCCCCCCTTGCTGCTTGTGCTCGCTGGGTCAGCTAACCACGCCTTGCGGGCGGGCTTGCCTTCACCAGGAGGCCCCGGGAACCGAACCTGGAGCCTCCCATATGGTAAACGGGAGCCCTACTGATTGAGCCACAGCCGCTTCCCGAGATTGATATTGTTAATTCTCATGAAAGAAAGTTTTATAATCAAAGCTTTAACTTTTATAAGAATTAAAAATAATAATAATGATTGAAGTGATGAATGCACAATTATGTGATTATACCAAATACCATTGACTGTGTACTTTAAATGGATTATACACTTTGGATGGATTGTATACTTTATTAATATGTATCAATAAAATTGATAAAAAAGAAAATAATAAAAAAATTATCACATTTCTAGGCTTAAAAAACACTTATTTTTGCAAAATTGCTTCAATAGGTCTACCATTACTTGAAATAAAATAAAACAACCAACTTAATTAATTATATTTTGGAGTGAAACCTGAGAAAAAGCACATTTCTCTAAAGGCAATTTATTAGAAGGGATACTGCCACAGAGATGCATATAGACAAAACCAGAATGCACATGATGTATAAAACATTATGCAAGCAAATGACTTGTAAAAAATATTTGAGAAATATTATTTGATTTGATTTGGAAAAACAAATTTAAGAAGATTAATGAAACAAAAGTACCAAAGAGGACTTAGGCTACCAGGTAGTAAAATTTATTACAGTTACAATTCTTAAAACTTTGTATCATTGGAATCAAAATAGAGATATAAATTAATAAAACTATATAGACAACCAAATGAAGTATATATTTAGTCATTTGTTCTTGATATAAAAACTGAAATTTGTGAAGTGTAGATTGCTTATACAAGATATAATAAGATATTTGGAGGAAAGGATTTAGTTTGCATACTCTTTACAGATAGAAAAAGATATTTAACAGAAATATTAATTAAAATATTTATTTAAATAGTGAAATGCCAAGGTAGATAGAGTGAAACAAATGCTAAGAAGAAAACTTCATTTCCATTAAAACAGATGAGTGATCAAATATCAATCTAATTTCACAACTACTTAGAAATATAAAAAGGATAGTGTGAGCCATTCTTAGCCTGTCAAGAATTCACTGTTCCTGGGATTAAACCTTCTCAAATATTTCTATCTACCCTGTGAAAATCAGCATCATTCAAAATACTGAAAATGTTGTGGAAACAAAATGACATATTTTTAAAGGAGTTGAGATATTTTTCTTTCTCTGGAAAAGATAAAATTTTTACTATAGCAAAAATGCCTAGAATGAGTACGATCTCTTATGTCAGAGAATTTAAAAAATTAAGTGATTTATTTAGTTGGTGAGCATTATCCAGTTTATAAAAGAAAGATGAAGATAACAATTATATTAAAGGGGAAAGAGTTTTAACATTATTGCAAGTGATAAAGTTAATAATTTCTCCTCTTTTGGAAATTAAGACTATCAAGTCCATTTCTGAAATTGAATGACATTCGCCAAGCAAGACCGTGAAACTTATGCAAGAAACTCATCTGATTTTGGACAGATTATCCCCTAGAAACTCCTGAAGGAACCAACTAAATCAGCATTTTTCACCCAGTGCTGGATAAATTTTTAGCCTTTCAGCTAGAACTTGATTTAGCAGAAAAAACAACAAAGTCATTTTCATAGTTTTTTGAAACATATTGCTCCATTGATTAAAAAAATGAGTTCGTTTTCTGAACAATTGCCCTACCTTTTCTAATTTTTTTCTTTAAATTTAAAAGCAATAATAAAAGTTTAATAACATATACTATACTTGTGAGGTTTAAAAATAAAATTCCATGAGAAAAAGTAAATACATTAGAGACAGGAAAGCCCGGAGAAATATTACACTTTATCCATACTGATCTTGATTATTTTAAAGAAAATTTTTTATATTTAAGATCAGAAAGGAAATTTCTAATAATAAATACTTTCAACACTTGTAGATATATATAAATAAATGTGCATATAAAAAATTTAATTATCTATATCTAAATCTGTTTATGTAGATAGATATTCAAAATGACTTTACCTCAAATGATAAAATAAGTAAAATATGTCTAGGTATTGTTCAGTTCTGTGATATCTTGGACTAATGATATCCTAGAATTTATTACCCTTATGACTTGTGATTTTGTTTCCTTGTATTCTAAATCTCAAAGTAATGTCTAAGAGAACCAAGGCTGTTTGTTTGTTTGTTTTCACCCAGTTCCACCCAGAGCAGATGTCCAACAAATGCATATGGAACAGAAGCGTGGCCCTCCATAATAAAAGCTATCATATTATGATTGTGAAAATAAAATATTTGATTGTGAATTAGCTACATTTTTTTTTGTTCTTGTTACAATACTATTGAAAAGCACTGAAAAAAATGTGAAAGGCAATAAAGGAAGATAGATAAGGGAAAAAAAATCTTTCTATCCATTCACATTTGTGCACTCCTACAGGATCCCAAAGAACATGTACAATAATTAATGTATTTAAATAATTTCTTTAAATGCTATATATTGCCCCAGAATAATGAAAAATTTTAATATTTGTTCCATTCCCTGAGTCATTATCATAAATATTTCTGAAGAGTGTTATTTGTTTTCCTTTTTATCTGTTTTATTTTTGGAGAGAAAAACTAATGTTTTACCAGAGAATTTAAAAAGCCAGTCAATTAAGAGAACAAACATTTCAGAGGACTTGAGCAACAAATCATTTCTCCCTTGCATCACATGCCAGAGATGAAGATTATCTAGTGAATATCTGTTACCTGACTCATGAATTTGATTGTAAATAATATTTAAAATAATGGTTATTTTATATCATTAATTTCAGTTATTAAACTGGGAGATTAAAATTTCAAATTGCTAAGTAGACATTTCCATATAATTTTTTAAAAAATCTGCTTGAATCTAAATAAAATTGACAGAGAAAGATTACTATTATGATATCACTTCAATTCACTATGGAAATTTCAGATAACTTAATGGCAGAGAGGGCCATTCATTCTATTGGAAATTGACTTCGGTGTATAAGATAGACTCTGTAGCAGTTTGATACTATTCATGAATTCCAAAATTAGATCTTGGATTATGTTTGTAAACAGGTCTGTTCCTCTGGGCATATTAAATTGTATTAAATTCAGAGGTTTCATTTTTACTTTATAAATTATGATCAAGGCTTTGTTTTGGCCATGTTAGTAAGACATTGAGTCCCCATGACCCTGGTGGTGTTTTTGATGCTGAAGCCCCAGGAAGGGAAGTGAACACACAGAGAAGCAGATATGTGAGAAAAGAGAGAAGGCTCCATTAGAAACCTCAGATGACCCAGGAAGAGAGATAAGCCATTCTCCTGATAATTTACAGCTGGCCTTGTAGAGAGAGCAAAGCAGCTGAGCCTGGAGAGGAATGAGCCCCAGGAGAGAGATGAGACTTATTACAGCCTACAGCTGAGAAAGGAAGGAGCTGGGACCATGGAGCTTTAGGAGGAAGAGGAAGGCTGAACCCTCTCAGAGACTGGCAATCATATTGCTCCAACACATGACAATAGACTTTGGTGAGGAAATCAATTTACGTTTTATGGCCTTGTGACTATAAGCTTCTACCTCAAATAAATACCCTCTATAAAACCCAACAGATTTCTGGTACTTTGCATCAGCACCCCTTTTGGCTGACTAATACAGACTCCTTTGAAATGACTCAATTTCATAAAGAAACATCTCTTGTGATATGAACAACAGGGACCCTTAAATCCTTAAATAGATTTTTATATAATTACTATAGAGAACAATATTCTAAGATCTGTTCTTTTTTGGATGACTAGGAAACCCATCAGGATTGAAATAATCAAAACAAAGCTTACATAGTTAAGTACTTACATTAAAAGAAGCATTAATTGTTAATGATTCCTTGTGCACTATGACTTAGTTGTGTTCCCCCCTGCCAAATCTAGGAAGGATTTGTTCACAGGAAATTTGGAGTAGCAGATATGACTTTAGATTAGGGGTTCTTAAGAAGGGGTCCATGAGCTTGAATTGAAATTCAAAAACACATTATTCTTGTTGGGACATGTGTGGTGTGGGTATGATATATTTTTAAAATAATACAGTGTAGTGTGGACTTAGTAAGGGATCTGTGACTTTCACCTGACTGGCAAAGGGGACCATGGAACAAAAAAGGATGATAACCCCTGCTTTAGATTATCCTCTGAAGAGAATATATAGCCCTAGTCTCTCTCCAGGGCTTAAAATTTTCATACTGATTTATGCCTGCCTAAGAGCCCATTTAGTGGAGCATGTAATAAACTTAATGATATTGTTAAACTAAAAAATAGAAAAAACTAAAAAAAAAAAAAAAACCCAAAAACTTGATAGCCTGTATGTGACTTAAGTGGTTTAAATTTAATTAATTTCATCGTTTACATCACTATATATGATTCCTATCTTTGAAGATGCTGGATAACACCATAGATAAATTATATTTCTAATTTTTTCTGATCATCTTAAAAATATTGATATATAATACAAATAAAAATATTACTATAAACATCATCTGTACATTTCATTGTGTTATTTTATTGGGCCACAAGGATTTTAAATGGTGTGTCTCAAAGTATTTTATAGTTACTTTTAATTTTTGAAAAAACATATTATAGTCCAGCAAACAGAAGGTAAGGGACAGTATAGATCAAAGAGTGAGTAAATGCCAAAATAATATCACATAGGAATTTTGAACATGGACATGATTAAAGACACCACATTAAGATTAGATAAAGGATTAGATGGAATGAAAAAAGAGAGGTTAAAAAAAAAAGATGACCCATAATCTTTCTTTAACTGGTAAGTTTAGAAATTAACTATATATTTTATAAACAAAAATAAATGAAACACATTTCAGCAAGATATATTTCAGTTTTCATTATTTCTTTCTTCTAGTGTATATACACACCAGTATGCAGAGGAAATTCAGGTTGGTTCTTGGAGAATGTTTGCATAATTCATTGGAACTCCTGCTATAATGGATCCATCAGCTATTATATTTGCCAGACTAAAGGTCCTCCTCATTTTGAATATGTGTGGCAATTGGGATTTACTGGCAATCAATTATTGTCTTTATTTTATGTTGTCTATATCACTTCCAAATTTACTAGTTAATATACATTTTGTAATCCCCCAAAAACATACAGTGTATCTCATAACACAAATTAAAGTCAAAATGCTATTAATATACTGTCACAGATATTTTCCTTTTACAGATATATGTATAACAACTGCTTCATGCCAGGAATTCTGCTTGTTGCAAAAGCTATCCCACATTTTCATAGATCTTATTGTTTTCTGGGGGAGAGGGGGTAATTGAACAAATATTTGTAATAATAAATATATAATTGTAAATTAAAATGTTCCTAAGGAAGGTATATATTCTCCTAAGAGTTTTTACCAAAATAGCTTTTTTTAAGGTGAGGAAAAAAAGAAGGGTGGAAAATTGGGACAACAAATGGGGAGCTCAGCAAATATTTCCATCAGAAAATGACCATTGAAAGAAGATGTGGAGATTGAGGCCATGGCAGAGAAGTTGGAGAAGTTTTTTCTGGACTAGGGAATGGTATTTATGCAGATGGTATACTGAAGGGATAAATCCTTTGAAGGCGTGGTTAGCGCCCAGAGAGAAAGTGTGAAAGTAGAACTTGATGGAGGGAAGCAATGCCAGAAACTAAATGCCAGATTAAATATTTAGACTTTTATTCTAAAAGCAATAGGAAATAATTGCAAGGACTGATGTATTTAAAAATAAAAAAGGAAAAGGAAAAAGGAAAGAAAAGATCAAGCGGGAAAAATGGATTGGAAAGGGGGAAAAAATTGATGCCATGGTAGGAGTTTGTTGTAGTCATATTGTGAGGTAACGGAAGTTTGAAATACGGTGTGGCACTAGGGATTGTTAAAAGTGAACAGATTCAAAATTTACATCCTAGAAATACTTGTTTATGGATTATAGATAGAGAGCAGGTGATGGAGGTGTCAATAAGGGCTTTTAGTTTTCTGTATTAAACAATTGAAAGGAAATAATTCTAATTTTTATATTTTATTAAATATATTTTAATCATTTTATAGAATGATGGTTCTTATTTCAGAATCTATTTTGATGAACATAATTTTCCGTTCTTTGATTACGTTTTTTAACAATATTTGACTTAGCTTATGCAAATTGTTTCACATTCTTTAAACTGTATGGTATTTCAATTAGTTCTTTTAAAGAATGTTTCCTCTGACAACAATATTTAACATTAAAGTTTATCAACAACAAATTAGTAGATTAGCTATGTCTGCTTTTAACTGATGGCTTATTTTATTTAACTGACAGCATCTACACTTATAAAACTACTATCACACTAAAACAGTGTTGAAATAAACTAACAATTAGTCTTTTAAACAGAAGATATGATAATTTATTCCATGATGCTCATAAAATTCTATTCTAGGGAGTTACAACACCTGATGGCAGAAATAGTTATTGGTTCATTAAGCAAATCACACCCAAGACCAAAAGTGCTAGAAGAGAGTAATAACTTGTTGATTATACTATGTTAGTGCTAAAAGGAACTTTAGAAAATGTGCTATGCATGCTTACTATATTACACATGACACAACTAAATAAAACAAATAGACAAGAACAACAATGAAAATTGTTTGAAAAATTAAATGAATTAGCTGGTCGCAGGGTTATTTAGAGTGACTGAGCTAGCTCAGTGGTTTGAAACTCTGGCCATATATTAAAATCACTTGAGGAATTTTTAAAACATGCTAACTAATGTTGGCCCTATACCACAGAACAATTGAGTCAGAATTGCAGTGGGGTGGACAAAGGAGATTGTTGAGGGCTCCTCAAATGTTTCTAATGTGCAGGTTGAGAAACACAATCCACTATTACAAGCCCAGTTTGTTCATGGACTACAGTACTGGCACCATTTTTATACTTGATTTGTTTTTGACTCCTAGAGGAAAAATGCATATATGGTTGCTTCTTTTTATTTTTAAATTTGGTACAAAAACTAAGCATGCATTGCTTAATACAAGGTCTTAAAATATTTCCTTCTAAGAGTTTAATAGTTTTAGCTCTTATAATATTTTGTGGATCTATTTTTGTATATGGTATGAGGCAGGGGTCCATTTTCATTATTTTGTTTATCATTATTTTGCAGTTTTCTCAGAACCATTTGTTGAAGAGATTGTTTTCCCCCATTGAGTAGACTTGGCACTTTTGTCAAAAATCAATTGGTCATAGATATAATGTTTATTTCTATGCTGTCAATTTTATTTCATTGGTGTATATGTCTGTCTTTATGCCATTACTACAGTTTTGATTACTGTAGCTTTGTAGTGAAATTTGAAGTAGGTAAATATGAGTCCTCCAACTTTTTTCATTTTTAAGATGGTTTTGGCTTTTCAGTATCCTTTCCCTTCTTATGAATTTTATGATTGACTTTTCCACTTTTGCAAAGAAAGCTGTTGGAATTTTGATTTGGGATTGTGTTGAATGTGTAAATCATGTTGGGTAGTATTGACATCTTACCAATCCATGGAGATGGAATGTCTTTCCATTTATTTACATCTTTAATATCTTTAGCAATATTTTATTAGTTTTCCATGCACAAGGTCTTTTACATCCTTGGTTAAATTAATTACTAGATATTTTATTATTTTAGCTACTATTGTGAAAACTATTGCTTTCTTGATTTCTTTCTCAGATTGTACATTCCTGTTGTATAAAACACAACTGATTTTTGCATGAGGATCATGTCCTCCACCACATTGCTGAACTCATTTATTAGCTCTAGTGGCTTTCTCATAGATTTTTTGTTATTTCTGTAAATAGGATTATGGCTTGACATGGCCCTATATACACACACCAAAAAAAGCCCACAATGAGATCATTTTAATTCTTCCTTTCCAACTTGAAAATTTCAATTTTTCTTTTTCTCTTTTATTTTTGATTAATTGCTCTGGTTACAACATCCAGTACAATATTGAATAGTAGTGGTGAAAGTGGGTTCCTTAAATATACCTGACCACAGAGACAAAGATTTCAGTCTCTCATCATTGAGTATAATGTTAGCTGTGGGTTTTTCATGTAAGTTCTTTATCATGTTGAGGAACATCCCTACTATAACTAGTTGTCTGAATGTTTTCTCAAGAATGGAGCTGGATTTTCTTCACATGTATTTTTTTAGTTAAATGGGGGGAAATAATAGGAAGTCAAATTACTCATGAATAAAAAGACTCTGAGCAAATATATACAACTTTATGAATGGCAGTAAAATTTTTAAAATGCATGTTTTAAGAAATTAGAGGGGTTAACAATACCAAAATCACCAATGGATAAATCAGTTTTGAGCAAATATCATCAAAGTACAATAAGGATATTAATCATTATTCTTGTGTGAATTCATGGTCAGAGCATAATGAAAGAGTTGATAATCACAATATGGTGAAAAAAAAAAAAATCTGGCCCTCACATCTGAGACTCTAAAAGACAGCCTCCCCAAGGAATAGAAGGCGTGTAATGATACTCAATAGTCAATAAATATTTAAGGAAAACGCAAACTCCTCTTAAATATTTGCATAAAAATATACATCAATGCAACGTCTTTCAGTAAAATTCTCAGAACTAAATACAATTTAGGGTAAATGAAAAATACATAAATAGATTTGTAAATTTTATATATTGCAAGATTTCTTCTTATTTCTTCTTCTTGTGCCATTGAGTTCTTATTTCCTTTTTCCTCATAAAATATAATTGAAGAGCAGCTTTAAAATCAAGCTGGTGAATTTGCATGTGGTGCATTAATTTTACCAGCAGTAAAATTATTTTAATTAAGGGATATTTCTACCTACTAAATGAAGTGTCTTATACGCCCAATCAATTCTTGCCAATATGATTGCTCTACAAAAGAAGGGATGATAATTAATTAGAAGAAGCTCCTTCAAGGACAATTGGTCTACAGTGTACAACTTGAGAAAGAGCTGACATGCACAGTTTCTTTTCAGTATCATCATCTATGTTCATTATATGTATTATTAGCTTTGAGAAAGGAGCTACTGACAGTGCATAATGAGTTGTGAAGTGAAATAAGATAATATGGATCATGGTGATGAAAAATGAAATCATAGCAAAAAAGAGATAGAGAAATAAATTCTTTTTTGTGTACCATTCTCATTTTAAAGCAAATGGTTATTACAATTTAGCCATCTAAAATAATATATAAGTTTAATGTGCACCAGTTTCAATAGATTATATGAGGCTGACATAAGGATATCTATTTTCTCTCTACATATGGAAGATATGATATTTATTTAACTATCATTAAATAGACTGATCTTTTCTTCTTATTTCTGATCTTCTGACAATCCCATCCAGTGATTGTTTTATTACTGATATAGTAATAATTTTATAATAAGTTTCAAATGTAAGCAATCTAGTTTTCAGATGAGAGTTGAAAAAGTTTGCAACATTCTATATGGCTTCCTTGCTCCTTCCCGAGTGAAATGTGAGGTTTCTAAGTGAGGATGCACACAGCAGGGTGTGATGTGAGGTTTCTAAGTGAGGATGTCAGGTTTCCAAGTGAGGATGCACACAGCAGGAAGATGTTAGTTTATGAACCACTTCGTTTCTAATGCAGAAAGTTGAAAAATTTATATGATAGTTTCCAGGAAAGCCATAGATTGTAGCTTTGTTAATCATAAGCAACACCAAACCAGGAATATCCCTATAAAGAATTCCATAGAAAGACTGTTCCTATAACATATATTATTAATCTATTGATGAGGAACTTTAGTTATCATCTTTACAAGGAGATTGGATCATATCTATTATGTTCTTTCATTACCTGGGGACAACACCTCCATTAATGGCAGATAAAAGATTCTAAGCCCAACTTAATTAGCTCCTTCTCCCAACAATTTTGGGATTTCCATTTGGTTATTTTTAAATAATTTCCAAATCTCTCATTCCTTAATCCTCTATCAGTTTACTTCTTGCATTCATTTTTTCCTATAAATGCTTCAACAAATTTATCATAGTTATTTTTAAATCCTTTGTGATAATGTTTATGTCTGGACCATCTGTGTATCTGCATTGACTTCCTGAATTTTCTATTGAATATTTCATTTTCTTTTCCTTTTTTGCATATCTCAGTATTTATTGAATCCCAAATAATGTGTCTAACATCAAAATGTGAATAAACTAAAATATATATGTATAAGTATGTATGTGAACATCTATATGTACATCTAGACACACACTCACATACACAAACACCCACAAAAGAACATGAGTACCCTTCCCCTGTCAGGAGACTAGGATGTGGCTGATCTGTTTTTCTCTTATATATATACATATATATATTTATTTTTAAGGATCTTTATTCTAAATGTATTTCCTAATGGTTACATATGCAATAACCAATATATAAGAAGTAGCAATGCTTTTATTTTATTTTTGTATAAGTGTTATGTTCATAGTTACTGCCTCCTTCTTTATAAGTAATTTATTTGACATTTGGTTTTTTAACACATGCCTTAGCCTGAGAGCTGTGTCTTGTTCTTATTCTGATGTTACGTTTCAGAGTCATTTTTAAAAAGAGAGGATTGGACTTTATTCACTCTTTCACATTTAGCATTTTATGGATATAATTGACTGTATGTGATTCAACCTTTCAATTAATTTTACAATTGTCCTAAATAAGGCAACATGAATCCAAGTTTGTGAACAGTTATTAATTTTTCATCTCTTTGGAATGACCTGAAGGTGAAAAATGTGAAATGATTGATACCTACTTCTTTCTTGTTGAAAACTGCACTGAAGACACTATCTAAGAAAATTATGCATGTAGTTTCCCATATGATGGAACAATAGAGGTGAGGTGATTTTATGCAGTGACTTCTCATTTGTCTCATAATTGTCTGCTTTCAAAAAAGTTAAAAACACTAAATTTTCAGATTCTTTAATGTTTAAGATATGTATAGTTTAAATATAACTTAATAGATTTGCATTACTCCACTTGGAAATCTGCATGCATTTCTTATATTAAAAATATGGGAGGTACTAAAGAGTTTCAGGAAACATTTAATCGTTAATCTTTTTGTGTTCTACTCAAGTTATAATTTGCTGGGTAATTATAATTTCCTCTCAAACATCTTTGTGATTATACAACTTTTTGTTTAAAGATCATAAAGGACTACCATTATTTTTTTTTCTTTAAATATGGTTTTACCTCTGAGAGATTTCTATACTCCGCTCAGTCTCACTAAAATTTGCAAAGCCTAAAGCAATAATACAAATAATGGCCTCCATCTCTCAGCTCTATCTTGTACAAATTAGAAAAAATATTTTTAAATACATAAAAATAAATAACAATATTTTTAGGATCTTAATTTTAAACAAAGATGGAACTTTTGTCAAAATAGTTCAGGAATTTTCCAAAATATTGGGAAGTTAACAAAATATTTGTAACCTCTTCTTTTTCTGGGCACAACCTAATTGTGTCATTTTACATAAACAAAAAAAATTATAAGGTTATGTTGTGTATATCATTCATGTAAAATTTTAACAAAGATTTATAAGCCCATTTCTTTATGAATAAATTGTTTAATGTTGATCTAACCTTTTGAAAAATAACATAATTGTTACCTTCAAATTCACCACCTAGTATTACAACTACAGACTTCAAATTCCTCAGACCTTATAATTTTAATATGCCTTTTATTATGTTTTGATTATTTATAAGCCTGTGGATTAATCCTAATATTTGTTTATATGTATATAGACAATAACAAAGGCAAGTAACTATGTGCATATATAATTAAATCAAAGCTTTGAAATGTATCTTTAAAATATAGTTAACTTGACATCTAGATCAGATTGCCGCTCTAGCCTAAGCCCCAGGCCCACCTTGGAAAGGGAGGAAGCTGGGGGGGGGGGGAGCTGCGCCAGTCTCTCCGTGAAATTACCGCCCACGCCACTTTGGCGGAGCTAGCCACCCCAGGAGCTATTCTGTGGCAAGAACTGGAAACTCCATTTCCCAAAAACAGGAGAGGAATAGATGGTTGGCCACCAATGTCAGCTACTGATTAGTCAGTTCAGCTGGCTAAAATATAACCCTAAGAACAGCTGAATATTGAATCTGGCCAAGTCAGAAGGAGGCTGGTAGCCACCATTTTGACCCCACCCCCAGCATAAGGGGAAGCCAGGCTGACTGAAAATCATGGTCGTGGGAGAAACCGATTTCTTTCACTCAGATTGGCCTGCAGCCCTAGCCTAGGTTTTAGCCCCTCCTCAAGCAGGGAGGAATCAGGCAGGCCCTGCAACAGCCTATCCAGGTAACTGCAGGTACATTTGGCTGACACAGACTAAATAATGGGAAGTCTACTGGGGCAACTGTGGTCATCTTGGACCTACATTGCATAGATTGCTGCCCACCTCTGCAGCTCCATTCCCACCCTACTCAAGGGAGAAAGGGACGTGAAGCTTCATCAGTCTCTCTAGGCAACTACAGTCTAGGCCTGTATGACTTGGATTATTACCCACAGCTATGGCTCTGTCCCTACCCCTGTCAAAGGAGAAAGTTGGGAGAAGCTTCATCGGTCCTTGGGACAATGAGGGCACCATGAGCCTCCACAGCTTACAGCACCAACTACATCCTTGGCTGCTACTACACAACAAGCAAGAGAGAAAGGGCAGGAAGCCTTGAACTAAAAAGAAAAACTGCACCCAAAATAAATACTCTAGTAAGTCAGATGCCAAGACACCAACAAAAAATTACAATCTACACCAAGAAACAGGAAGATATGGTCCAGCTAAAGGAACAAGGTAAGCCTCCAGATTACATAAAGGAGTTGAGACAACTCATCATAGATGTTCAAACAAATCTCCTTAATAAATACAATGAGATGGCTAAAGAAATTAAAGATATTAAGAAGACACCAAATGAGCACAAAGAAGAATTTGAAAGCATAAATAGAAAAATAGCAGATCTTATGGGAAAGAAAGGTGTAATAAATGAAATTTAAAATACACTGGAATCATATAATAGCAGATTTGAGGAGGCAGAAGAAAGGATTGGTGAGCTTGAAGAAATTATCTATGAAAGTGAACATACAAAAGAACAGATGAAGAAAAGATTGGAAAAACTTGAACAAGGTCTCAGGGAACTAAATGACAACAAGAGACGGGCAAACATATGTGCCATGGGTGTCCCAGAAGGAGAAGAGAAGGGAAAAGGGGCAGAAGGACTATTTGAAGAAATAATGATAGAAAATTTCCCAACCCTATTGAAGGACATAGTTATCCATGTCCAAGAAGCATGACATACTACCATCTGAATAAATCTGAATAGGCCAACTCCAAGACACATACTAATCAGAATGTCAAATGCCAAACACAAAGAAAGAATTCTGAAGGAAGCAAGAGAAAAGCAATGTATAACATATAAGGGATACCCAATAAGATTAAGTGCTGATTTCTCACCAGAAATCATGGAGGCAAGAGACAGTGGTATGATATATATAAGATACTGCAAGAGAAAAACTTCTACCCAAGGATCTTATATCCAGCAAGACTGTCTTTCAAAAATAAGGGTGAGTTTAGAATATTCACAAATAAACAGAAACTGAAAGAGTTTGTAACCAAGAGACCTGCTTTTCAAAAATACTAAAGGGTATGCTACAGCCTGAAAAGAAAAGACAGGAGAGAGAGGCCTGGAAAAGAGTCTAGAAATGAAGATTATATCAATAAAAGTAATTAAAAGTGTCAAATAAGTGGGGAAAATAAAATATGACAGATAAAACCCAAATATTTAGGAATAAACTTAACCAATGATGTAAAGCACTTGTACTCAGAAAACTACAATTCATTGTTAAAAGAAATTTTAAAAAGTCCTAAATAATTGGAAGTACATTCCATGCTTACAGATTGGAAGACTAAAAATCATTAATATGTCAATTCTACTCAAATTGATATACATATTCAATGCAATCCCGATAAAAATTCCACCAGCATTTTTTAAATAAGTGGAAAACATGGTTATCATATCTATTTGGAAGGATAAGTGGTCCTGAATAGCCAGAAACATCTTAAAAAGGAAAAACAAAGTTGGAGTACTCTCATTTCTAGACTTTAAATCATATTACCAAGATGTGGTAAAAACAGCATGGTACTGGCATAAACCCAGACACATAGACCAATAGAACTGACTTGATGGCTAAGAAACAGACCCTCACATGGAGGGCCAAGTGATTTTTGACTAGTCTGTCAAACCCAATCAGCTTGGGCAGAACTATCCATTCAACAAATGGTGCTGAGAAAACTGGATATCCACAGCAAAAGAAGGAAAGAAGACCCCTATCTCACACCTTATATAAACATCAACTCAAAATGAATTAAAAAACCTAAATATAAAAGCAAGAAACATATATCTTCTAGAAGAAAATATAGGAAAATATCTTCAAGACCTACTGATAGGTGGTGGATTCTTAAAGGAGATAAGAGGTGGTCTGAGATGGACTCTTGATATTGTATGTAAAAGTTTTAATTAGCTTTACTGTAAAAGGGTGGAAAGGTACAGAGTTGATGGTAACACTTTATAGTGAGTAACAACTGGTTTATAAATGGGGATGTGGCTGAAAATGATAGTCTAGGATGTAAATGCCAATTGAAAGAAATTTAGAGAATAATCTATGGACTGAATAGCACAGTAAACCTAGAGGCAGATGAGAATTGTGGTTGATGGTACCGATACAAGAGTGTCCTTTGTGAGCTAGAGTATATGTACATCACTATTGCAGGGCTGTGGGAATGTAGAGAGGCATGGGAAAGGTGCAACTGGAGTGACCTATGGCCTGTGTTTAACAGTAATAATGTAGTATTCTTGCATCTATGCCAAAGATGTACTGTGTTGATGATGGGGGAGTGTGGAAAATGTGTGCCAAATGTACACTATGGACCTGGTAATGGTCGGATGATATTATCTCATAATCTGTGGTAAATGTTCCACCATGGTGTGGTGTGTTGATAGATGGGTGTTGTTTGGGAATTCTGCACATATGCACGATTGTTTTGTAAGTTTACAACTTTTGCAATAAAGATATATTTAAAAAATGATAATAGGATTGGTTGGGGGAAAAATACAGCAAATGTAAGATAAGGACTATAATCAGCAATAAGAGTTTGACAATTTTCTTTCATAACTTGTAAATAATGTCTGATGACAATGCAAGGTGTTGGTGGAGGGTTATTAATGTATGGGACCCCTGTATGATGTTATGAATGTTTGCTGTGTAAGTTCACAACTTTTGCTATACACTTATTGTTTATGTATGTTCATGTATAAATGATATAAAAATAATAATAATAGGGTGGGTTGGGGGAAAATACTTTGGTTAGTAGTAATATTTTGAGGATGCTCTTTAATGATTAGTTAAAAATGTTTAACAATACAAGGTATTTGCGGTAGGGTGAGGTATGACAGTGCTGTATGATGTTATGTATATTTGTTTTGTAAGGTCACAACTATTGCTATACACTTATTGTTTATGTATGCTCATGTATGAGTGATATACTTCAATAAATTTAAAAAAATAAGAAAATATAGTTAACTTATCATTGTGTTAAAGAAAGTGAAATATTATATTAAAGTTAATAATTAAGTAACTACATAACTTTTTTTTAAGAAAAAATGGGAAAGCCATTATTACTTTGTATATATCATGTCATTTCTCATTGTGTCTTTTAATTAAAATTATTAAGTAAAATGCCAACTTTTTCTCCTGAAATGAAAAAACCAAAGGCAGTAAACCAAGAACTATTAAACCATTTTGTTTGTCCACATGTGCACATTTTATATGACCTTTGTGAAGTTTTGGATCACAGAAGGGTTACAACTGTGGCAGGGGAGGATCATTGCTGTGGAATGTCAGTGATGGGGGATACATGGGAGGAAGATCACGTGGGCATACATATAAGGTATATAAATGTGTTCAAATGTTCATGAGGCATTATCACAGTGAGTGTAGAGTCACACATTATCCAAAGGAATATCAAATTCCCATCCTGGGGAGCTCTGCCACATTCTCCAGTGGATCGGCAAGAAACCCCTGAGTACAAGGGCAATGACTAATGAAGGAGGTTGGTCCATTGATATTGATATTGATATTGATATTGATATGGCCCTTGATATTGATGAGTGTGCTTATGAAACTTTACTCTTGAAATTGGAATTTAGCCTAGTATTTTAGGTTGCCTAAGAGTTGCTTCATGGGAGTCTCCTTGTTGCTCAAATATGGCCTCTCTCTAAGCCAAACTTAGTATATAAAAACATTACCTTACCCACAGTGTGGTACATGGCTCCCAGGGATGAGCCTCCCTGGCACCAAGGGATTACTACCAAGCACCAACTAGCAATGCAACTGGAAAAAGACCTTGACCAAAAGGGGGAAAATGTAAAGACAAGTGAGTTTTTATGGCTAAGAGTCTTCAAAGTGAGTTAGGAGGTCATTCCAGAAGTTACGCTTATGCACATCTCAGCAGAATCTCTTTGACTGCTAAAGTTTAGATACTACCCCAAATGTCAGGAGTCCTGAGGGCTCTGGACACATCCAGACACTCTAGTCAGGATAGATAGCTCAGGAGTTTGGTGCCTTGCCAGTGCCCTACTTTGCAATTTATGTTCCCCAATATACAGAGTTGGACTCAGTTGTGGTTTCCTTACTCATGACTCTTCTGTCCTTCTATTTGAACCCATAATTAGTACTAGAGTTGGTAGGTATATATCTAAGAGACAAATCTTTGGGCTGTCCATGTGTCAGCTGGGCCCTGAATCTCAATGGAGTTGCAACACCTACTCTCCAGTTCATTGGATTCACCCAGGACAACTAACAAGGAGGTAATGATGTACAACTACCATACCAAGGAACTGAGAGGGTCTACAACTTCAAGTAAGTGAGTCCCATCCATTTGCCCTATGGGATCACAGGCCCTTCTCATTAAGAGGTGGAGTGGACATCACCATCCCAGAATCCTCAAGATTGGGGAATGAACTATGAACTGAAGTAGACTTACTGGTATTCTACTATAGACTTATTGTGATTCTAGCAATAAAAGAAATTATATCATTGTTGTGGAGGCAGTGACCACTGGAGTTTCTGAGGGCAGGGAGAGGGAAAAACATGTAATACGGGGGCATTTTAGGAACTTGAGAATTGCCCTGAATGACATTGCAATGACAGATGCAGGCCATTATATATCTTGCCATAAACTACAGAATTGTGTGGGAGAGTGTAAACTACAGTGTATGTGTTCATCAATAGCAATGAATGAACCTCACTAATGAGGGATATTGTTAATGTGGGAGGGTGTGGGAGGTATGGGGAGTGGAGCATGTGGGAATCCCCTATATTTTTTTGTGTGTGACATTTATATAATCTAAGTCTGTTTAAAAAAAAAAATAGGAAAAAAAAAACCTTTAAATTGGACAAAATAAACATACATCATTTAAATATATTTGCACACTGTATTACCATTCTATAAGGAACAAGAATAATTTAAAATCATGTTTACAGATCAATATTTTTTTGGTTAAAATTGTTCAGATATCCAAAGATTATATATTATTTAATTCATTTTAATATCAGTCTAAGGTCTTAATGTTGTCTAAATATTCAGAAATTACAATTTAAACTATCGTATTAAGTCCTTGTGATTTGTAGTATTCTAAGAATTCACAAGGCTAAACCTTTTTATAATATATCCATTATAAGAATTTCAATTATTTTAACAAAATTTTATATTTTTATAATCATAAACAAAGTGAAGAAACAAGGATAATTTACTGTATCTCTAGAATATATATAATATTTACATCATGAAACATTAAACTCATGTTTTTTCCATGGCAATAAAATTAGAGAGAAGTCAAAGTTCTTTTAAAGTTAAATTAAATCATTCTTATTTTTCTAAATCTATTTATTTATTAGAATACTACATAAGCTCTTTTTAATGTAACTAATGCTCTGTATATATTTAAAAATTAAGAATTATGAGTTTATGCCAAATGTTCCAAGTGCGTAGTTTTCTTTATATCTAAGAGACTTATGCTATCATCCAAACCTACGGATAAACTTTGTCTACTTTGTTTAAGTTTTGGCAAGAGGAAAAGATGCAAATGATGCACAGTTTATTCATTTTTTCTTTCTTTTTAATTTGTTACTACTTACATGAACAAGAGTCCTAAAATGTTCACGTAATCATAAAATATTTATATCAATTCATGTGAGAATTTTCCCAAGCAATAAGGAAAGGAAGGCAAAGGGAAAATGAGGAAGGGAAAGGGAGCTGGATTCAGAAATACATGACAGTAAAAGGCTAATTTTCCTCTGCAATGAATGGTAGAGTGTTAAATGTAGGAAAGCCCATTTTGATGTACATGTGCACACACATGAACATACTCACAAATGATAACAAGTTATTATGGACAGTCTAAGTGATAACTCATATCCATGACAATTCCATGGAGCCATATAATTACAAATATTGTGCTCATTAATCCCAGAAGTATGAAAATGAAAAAGGGGTTCTTGTGCATTAAACACACTAATCTCTCTGTTGGACAAACAGGACAGAGAATGTCCTCATAATGGTTTCTCCATTTTGTTCTCATCCATCTGTCAGATGAACAGTCTTGTTCACATCAAAATTTCCCCAGAGTGGCCACTGCAATTTCAAATTGTTCTTGGAGAGATTACTCCAATTAAATATATATGCATATGAGTTACATTATGAAGGGAAGGGGATATGTATGCAGATTATGTAAGAGACTGAAAAAGTCTCATGAAAATTTCCATCAGTGGTGCTTGGGCAATGTAGTGTCTCCAGAACCTGCCAAAGGTCAGTCAATTTCAACTAAGTGAACATTACAATGTGATTACAAGATTTTGGAAAAATGTCTCAGGGGCTATTTTGTACAATGACTACCAGATTGATATGACCATCTGAGGTCATCACTTATTATGTCATCTAAATGGTAACATTATGGGGCCCATGCTTGTCCTCTCCCAATAGATACCGACTACTAAACAACTCACCAGAGGAAGTAATAATGACAGACATGGAGAGCTTTCCTCTCTTTCTGTATAAAATTGAGTCACATAATCAAATGATTTCTAAAATATGTCCTTATTTCTGAGGACCATATAAACAGTATTTGGGGATATAATGAAAAGAAATTGGATCTCAAACCTGATGTGGCACCTATGTGATGCTCACAATAAGAAAGAAGCATATCAAGAGGACTCAGGATGGTACACTCTTTGGAGTTCATAATCTTGAGTTTTGTTAGTGAGGAAATCTTAACTGGATCTCTGAAGAGCTTTGGTTTGTTCACTCTTGAACTTCCAAAAGACCATTGTAAATTCTGTGAATCAAGAAAAACTAAGTAGTTTAGACTTCATTCAATAAGGCAAAGCTATACCTTAAAAGAGTCTTACAAGGGAGAAGTCATGGGAAGATATGTACATAGATTTTAGGACCTGGCCAGAACAGGAACTGGGCGGATTGATCATAGAATAAAAGCTTTCTACCGGTGAGCACAGTGTGATGTGGTTCTGATTTACTTTCTCTGTTTTGTATTAAATAATCCTAGTCTAACCTGAAAAGATTCCATCAAACAAACAAACAAATAAACCTAAAGCTAAAAATTTACCCAAGATCTGGGAAGCATTACTCTTCACCATAGTTTGCATGGATCAAATGGTTACATTTGCATACTTCTGACTAGGTCTTTGAAACAAAGCAATTTAGCCAAACTGGAAAGATGAAAAAGGGATTATAAGTGGGGAAAGTGAGGGCAGGAGCTGATGACAGACACCTGGAGACAGAGTCTGAGTAACAGAAGGGGGATAACCACACCAAAAGACTCTATGCTGAGTTACCACACTTGATATCACAGCCTAGTCTTTCTCCAATTTTTTGAAAACCCACTTCATTTCATTCTTCAAGCAGAGTGTAGAAACAGTTTAACAGTACTGTGCCTACTTAAAAAAATAAGAAAAGTAAAAATAAAATTAAAAGCATATATCAAGAGTAAAAATGGAAAACATCACACGTATAAACACAGAATGCAATTAGCATAGAATTTTAGAAGAAGGGCTAATTAAGTTATATTGCTTCCATAACTAGAAGAAATCAACTAGGAAGACTTCCAGGATAGTCAAGGTCATGGCAGCTACATAAATCCTAACCTTCCAAAATAACTCCACAAAATTGCACAAAACAACAAGAAGAGAAAATGAAATCCCTGGACACGTTGCTTATTTATTTTCTACCTAAGGGTAATTTGAAGTTTTGCTGTTTTCTATTTTCTAGGTATATTGTACATGGAGAATTTATATATTAGAATTTTGATTTGTTTCTGTTGTTGTTTTAGAAAATTGTCAAAATTTGCATAAGTTTTATATGGCAGGTAATATAGTATACCAGATTTCATTTCCTAATTTTGATAATTTTACTAAGGAAATGAAAAAAACTGTCTTTGTTTTATATTAAATACTCCCTAAAGAAATTAGGAATAAGTGGTATACCTACAACATACTCTCAAATTTCAGAAAAAAATACTAATATATGTATATATGCACACATATATATACAATATGTGGTTATATGTGTATGTGTAAATATAGATAGATAAAAATGGAAATGTAATAAAATAACATTTGTTGTTTCTGGGAAAAGGGTATGTGGGAATACTGTGTACTATTCTTGCAAATTTTAAGTGTGACATTATTTCAAAATAAAGTATTTTAAGAAAAACTAAATATCAAAAATAATTCTCATTATTCCTTTTTGATAAAAAATAAGAACTATGAAGAGGCAGCTTCAGGTAAATTGTGGAATTTGTAAATGGAGTTTAAAAATTCTATAATAAAGCATAAAGATCCAGATAGAAAGATGGAAACGTTCAAAACAACAGTTTGAGACATTTTGGAGTTTGGAGTTCTGGAAAGCCAGATATTTTAACTTATATTTAATAAGAATCCTGTGAAGAAGATAATGTACAGAATTTATAACAAATAGAAGGAACAAAATATTGAAATAAACAACAGAATCTATGATTCCTCATTGAATAACAGAAAATGTGATTTCTCAACATGAAAATACTCATTGAATTTAATGAAATCACACACATACACATACACATCACATACACACACACAGATAAGTCAAAGAAGGTCTGGATGGTTTTGTTCAAAACAATGGCGTAAAAAAAAGTTTAGCTTGCCAAAGATTTACTTAAATTATGAAAACTTGAATTCTTAGAAAATTTCTGATTTAATTTCTACAATGCTTTTTATATCTAGCACCTTTAAAATTTTAGAACATATAGTATTCTGATTTTTTGAGAAATTTAAGAATATTCACTTTATATAAGTGTTCATTTATCTCTATTAGCCAATTATAACAATGCATCCTTAATTTAAGAAACTTTACAACTAATTTATAAATATCATCTAAATGTAGGGAAATATCTTATGGTAAGTGAATGTTACATGAATTTCTGAATTATGGCACCTAGACACACAGATACAGAAGGGGAGTTTATAGCTTCAATTCTTACATTTCACACATGAGTAAGGTGTGAACACCAAACCACAAAAACTCATCAGTCCTTCATTTATATATAAGTGAAGAATAGACAGAAAATTCTTAATTGTATTCATATCTCACAAAAACAAAACCTAGATTCTTTTTTTATAAATTGATTTATATTTACATTTTATATAAATGGAACCATACAATATGTAAAAAAAAAAAAAAAAAAAATCCTCATCAGTCCATGTCAAATAACTATTCACCTTTCTAGTGAGCTTGAAATCCTTAACTGATAAATCTTTAAAAAAAAAAAAAAAAAGAACTCCAGTAAAAGGATTAAGACCCATGCTGTGTCCTGCAATCTAATCAAAGATCCTTAAATGAAGCAATCTAGTCAAAAGTGATCTAAGCAAAAGGTCCCTGAACTATTTCTAATCAAATGCTCCCAAGTACAATGGGATTACAGACATAGGAGTGAGTTTGATTTAAAAACAAGAATTTCTGGGGTCCACAAAAGGCTTAAACCAGCACAGCAATCAAAGAATTCTTAATAGATACAAAAGGTTTGAAATAATAAAAAGTATGTGCTACAATGGAATGAGATTAGCAATCAATACCCATAAGCAACTTCACAAGTAATTTCACTAAGTAAATTTACAAATATGTTAAAATTAAACAACATATTCCAAAATAGGCAATGTATCAACAACAACAACAAAAATCAAAAGGAAATTAAAGAATGCTTTGAGATGAATAGAGTGAATATATTTTTCACTTTATAAACTTATGGTATATAGAAGAACAGTGCTTACAATAAAACTTACAGCTGTAAATACCTGTATTATAAAAAAGATCCCAAATCAATGTACTAACCTTCCACCCCTTTACACAATGGAAAAAGAGGAGCAAACTAAACATATCACAAATAACTGGAAGAAAATGATAAAATGCATAGTGGAAATTAATAAGATTGTAGAAAAAGAATAGAGAAAATCAACAAATATAAAAGTAGATTCCTTTAAAAGATTAATAAAACTGAAAAATCTTTAAGTAGATCTAATAAAAAAGAGGGAATATGATTACCAAATTTAAGAGAAAGGAATTATTACCAAACTTACAGAAAGAGAGAAGTATTAGGAAACACTATAAACTACTAAATTCTCAACATAAATAAATACCTAAGAATAAGTGGGAAAATTCATTGAAAGATACAAACTACCAAATCGGACCCAAGAAGAATTAGAAAATCTGAATAGACTGTTAACAAACAAAAAGTTTGAAATAGTAATAACAACAAACAAACAAGAAAAAAAAAAAAAAAAAAACTTCCCACACAGAAATGCCTAGGCCCAGAAGCAGTCACTGATGAATTCTAGCAAATATTTAAAGAATTAAGACCAATTAATCACAAAACTCCTAAGAATAGGAGAGGAGGGAACATCAGTTCAGGACTCATTCTACGAGGCCAGGATTACTATGATTAAAAAATGAAAAGGAAAGACAAAGACATCACAAGAAAACTACAGCATATCACTTATTAATCTAAACATAAAATCCTCTAAATACTAATAACGGTACATCAAACCAAGCAGCATATGAAAAGGGTTATACACTAAGACCAATTGGTTTACACAAGAATTCAAGATTTAACATTCAAAAATCTATGAAACTGATATAGCATATAATATAATAATGGACAAAAACAATATGATGATTTCAATAGACAAAGAAAAAAGCATTTGGCAAAATCCAACATTCCTTCATGAGAAACACTCAACAAACAAAGAATACAAAGGAACCTCCTCAACTTGATAGATGGCATGTATATAAAACCTACACCTAACATCAATTTACTGGTGAAAGAATTGAAGTGCAAGTTAAGACCACAATGAGACACCACTTCACAATGACTAAGCTGGAAATAATCAAAGGTTGGTGAGGACATGGTAAAATTGAAACCCTCATGAAATACTAGTGAGAATGTTAAATGTGGCAGCCACTTTGGAAAAAGTCTGCCAGTTCCTCAAAAAGTTATACATAGAGTTACCATATGACCCAGTTATTCAACTCCTAGATATATACCCAAGGGAAATGAAATTTATATCCACTCTAAAATATGTACCTCAATGGTCATAGCAACATTATTCATAATAGATAAAAATGGAAACAACACAAATGTCTGTAAACTAACAAATTTATGTCCATACTTTGAAATATTTTTCAGCAATAATATTAATTAAGTACTTATACAAGCTACAATATTGGTCAATTTTCAAATCATTATGCTAAGAAGAACCCAGTCACAAAGAACTAGATTGTATGATTCCATTTCTATGTAATGTCCACAATAGATAATCTGTATATAGAGAAAAACAGTTTAGAGTTGCCTAGAACTGGCATGTTTGGGAGTTAATAGGGAGTCACTTCCAAAAGATTCAAGGTTTCTTTTTAGGTGATGTTTTAGTTTGTCACAGGGGTGCCAATGCAAAGTGAAATGGGGTGTATGATTGTTTAAACAAATGTATTTTATTGACACATATTAATAAAGCATACAATTCATCCAAAGTATACAATCAATGGTATTTGGTATAATCACATAGCTGTGCATTCATCACTTCAATCATAATTAAAGCATTTTCATTATTTTAATAATAATAGTAAACAAAAAGCAGACAAACAAACAAGAAAATTTTTTACTTCTCAATTGCTCTATGCCTCCCCTGCTATACACAGCTTCTATTTCTGGTTATTCTTGCACAATTATTTATTTATTGAGCAGTTTTATTGAAGTATATTCATATACCATACGATCTATCCAAAGTGTATGATCACAATGTTGTACATTCATCACCATAAAGATTTTAGAACAATTTCATTACTCCAAAAAGAAAAACTCCATACCCCTTTACAATCCTTCTCCAGCCCTATATAAACACTAATCTAATTTCATCTTTATAAATTGATTTATATATACATTTTATATAAATGGAATCATACAGCATGTAGTACTTTGTGTCTGGTCTTTCACTTAGCATAATGTTTGTTTGTTTGTTTGTTTGGTTTTCATAAAGGGGATTATTTGGGGCAAAAGCTTACAGTTCCAAGGCCATGAAATGTCTGAATCAAGGCACCATCAGAGATGCTTTTTCACCAAATTTAGCTACTACTGATCCTGGCAGGTTGCCACATGGTAGATCAAGATGGCCATTGATCTCTGCCCACCTTTCAGCCTTCCCCTCCATGCTTAAGTGATCCTTTAGTCCTCTCTCTTACATGAGAAGATCAAACACGGTGGCTTCCTTTTCCAGTGTCTGAGTCTCTCTCTGTGTTTTGGTTTATTTCTGACCCAGCAAGGGGGTGGAGACTCAACCTGAGTCACACCTCACTGACATAGTCCAAATAGAAGCCCTAAATTGATCTTATCAAGTAATCTAATCAAAGGCTCTGCAACTGAATTTAATGCAATCAAAGGATAACACACCCAGAAGAATAGATTAGTTTACAAACAAAATATTTCTTTGTATAAAATAATTTCAAACTGTCACAGGTGATGAAAACATTCTAAAATTGATTGGATGCTCAACTCTCTGAATATACTAAAAATCATTGAATTCTGTATCAAATGTGTGAATTATATGGTATGTTAGTTATATCAGTTAAACTACCAGTTATATCTTAAATTTAATTATATCTTAAGTTATTATATACATTTAAATATTAGCTTCATAAAGGCAAGTTCTTTAGCTTTGTTCACTGATATCCTAATAGCCTAAAGCAATACCTAGTACATAGTAGTCTCAATAATTGTTTAATCAAAAATTATTTTCAGGAGCTTTTTTTCTATTATGGAAATCATCCTTTGGTCTGAGACAGCATTGCATTCTTTCTGGTTTGCTGTTCCTCTTTGAACTTTGCTTTTTGCAATTTTTCTTTGATATCTGGAAAATCTTGGCATTTATTCAGGTGAAATTATCAACATCTGTATGACTTCTTAACAGTGTCTCAAAATTAATACTAAAAATAGAGATAAGGAAATTTTACAGGTACAAATTCTTCATATAAATTTAAATGTTTCTCTATATCAATAACAATATAATTTACATAATCTATACAATTATTATAGAATATAGGATTTCACCTACTATTATAACAAAAGTATGTGAAACCTTGGAATTAACTGAACAAAAGATACTCAAGATCTCTATTTTAAAACTGTATTAAAATACTCAATATTCAATATGAAGAGAAAATAATAGATTTTCTGAATAAATTGCAATATAATCTATGACCTTAGTTACTGTCTTAAACAGGTCAAGAAACCAATTCTTCCCAAATTATTCCTTACATTCAATGTGATCTCAAAATATTGTAGCTTATTTTAGAAATTAATCAATGTGTTCTAGAATCTATATAAAAGAGGGAAGCAGATGTGGCTCAATTGGTTGGGCTCCTATTTACCATATGGGAGGCCGTGGGTTCGATTCCCCGGGCCTCCTGGTAAAGGCAAGCTGGCCCGTGTGGTGCAGTGAGCTGGCACAGCAAGATGACACAACAAAGGAAGACAAGCAGACACAGAAAAGCGCACAGCAAATAGACACAGCTGCACAAACAGCAAGGGAGGGATAAATAAATAAATAAAAATAAATCTTAAAAAAAAATCTATATAAAAGAATAATATTTTAAAATTAACTCACTCTCCTTTGGAAAGGATTGACAATTGTGGGTAAATTGATGTATCCTTTGTTAAGACATGTTACAAAATTCATGGGGGGCCTTTATGAAAATAAACAATGGGCCAATAGGATAGAAAAGAGAGTGCTAAAAACAACCCATTATATTTAGGATTTCAATAAATGAGATATTTGACCATAATCTTATGGGAAAACAAAAGTTTCTTTAATAGTTATTGTCTTAGTTTGCCATGTTTACTATCACTAATACCACAATTTGGTTTGGGCTTAAAAAGAGAAATTTATTGGCTCATGGGTTTGAGACAAGGAGATGTCCAAGATCAGTAATATTGGCAATGCTTGCTTTCTCCCCTAAATCTGTAGGATTCTGGTGCTGGCATTCAGTAATCCTGGGGTTGTTTTGCTTGTATCTCTTCTTCCCATTACATGGGATCCCTCTTTCTCCTTGCCTCTGCTCTTCAGGTTCCTGCTGACTTCCTGCTTGTCTTTGCGTCCTTCTCTTACTCAGACTTCAGATTTCTTTCTTTAAAAGCTTCCATTAATATGGATTAAACCCATTCTGTTTCAGGTGGCCATACCTTAATTAAAAACAACATCTTCAAAGGGTCCATTTTTCATTGGGTTCACACACACACAGATGGTATTGCTGTGGATAGTAACATTTTAAAACTGAACTCACAAAGCACAACATATAAATCAAAATAATAGTAATATTTCAATTAATCAACATAAATAAGATAAACATTTTGCTATTTAATTGCACTTTATATGAATGCAGCTTAAAGGGTAGAGATATGTGAAATATTTCACTCAGGACTGAATATTACCACAATTATACTCTAAAATGTTCAAAAGATATTTTCTGAGAATTAAAGAAAAAACCTTATTAAGCCAATATTTCCGTTTTCTGGCTGCTACAACAAATATCATGCAATGGATTGACTTAAACAATGGAAATTTATTGTCTCACAGTTTTGAGGTTAAGTGAAGTGCAAAATAGTGTTGTCATCAGATACTGCTTTCTTCCCGAAGGATGTTCCTGAGAACTTCAGGCATACTTTCAAAATCTATTTCTGTAGAGTCAGGAGGCTTGTATGAATACAGCTTTATATAAATCTGCCAAAGAAATGTAAGCCTCTTTATCAGGTTTTCTTAAATTATTTCTGAACCAAGTCTAATGACTATTTTTTTCTAAGACTTTTGCAATTTCTTCCATGATACCATTAAGGGCTTTTTTTTTATAACCTTAACTTTTTGGTTATTTTAATTTTAATTTTCACCATACCATTCAAAGTTTTGTGCCTCCAAGGCACAAGTTTTAATTGCTTACATTTTGTCTTTTTTTTTTAAAAAAAAAGAAAAATAAACCACCTATAGAAGCATAAAAGTGGCATATGTTTCCTTCCTCCCCTTCTCTTTCTCCCTCCCTCCCTCTCTCTCTCTTCCTCTCTGTTTCTGTTAGACTTCTACCGCTAAACCGCATTTTGTTTTCCAGCTGTATACATTTTCTATTGTATTTGCATGAATTGATGGTTTTTCCCCTTTATTTTTCCCTGGAAAACTAGAGATATTATGGTAAATTGACACAAAGGTCATTACTTAATTTATCTAATAATTTCTAAAGTAATCGATGTAGTATACATATATCTGCCAATTAAAATTGTTAAATTTTGTTAACAGAAACATTTTTTGTACAATTAAATTTAAAGTATATTATGCATTGAAACTTAGCTCATGCATATGCAAAGATTTCTCATATATCTTTTATTCAATACAAATATGCGTATGTCCTCAACCCAGTATTTGACTACAGTATAGCTTCAGGTTCAATGATTTTTTCATGGCTTTATTACATACTGACATTTTAAAAAATCATGTATGTTATATGATTTTATGCTAATGTGGCTTGGTAATCTCTAAATACCTCATTTATAAGTCTAACCATTGTATTCTTTTAAATTAACTTCTGACGTTGAATATCAAGAAGATCTTTATTCAGAATGTAAAAAGCGGAACTCACTCATAAGAAAAGCTCACTTAATTTTAAAATGCATTTAATGAATATTTGGTCAAACAGTATTAATGGAATATTCACTGTATGTAGGCATATTGAGCATAACCTTAGAACTTGGTGTAATAGGTAGAATAATATATTTTACTAGTTCTATACCTAATAGAAATGTATTTCATTAAAAAACTAAGTGATGAAAATCTAACAGATCACACTATTTAAAAGTGAGTCCATATTTCTGCAGGGGGAGTCAGGAACAAACTTGGTCACAGTCCTTACCTACCCCCACCCCTGCCTCCTTTCCTATTGTGTGCAGATATTTCAATGTTTCCATACCACAGCCTGGAGAAGACATTTGCTTTAATAATAAGGCCTGACCATACTTTGAACCCTGAAATTGGTGAAACAAGAAGCCCCAGCTTCCTATCAGTGCAAGAACTCCAAGTGTCAGGGTCCTCTCCCCCTGGGGGATAAAAATATCCTGCCCTTAGGCAGCACAGATTTGTATCTCCTTTCCTACCTGAAATGGGACTTGTAGAGCTGCCATCCACCTACCCTGACCCAAGCAGCTGGCCTCCCCAGGAGATCAGTACAATGGTATTTCTTCCCCTGTTCTTTTGGACCCATTGTATTGTGTAGGTAATAATGTAGTTATTTACTGGAAGTTTCTGTTTTGCCTGAGACTGTATTTCCACAGTGCACCATATAGCAACTTACTTCATAATTTCCAACATAAAGACTTTCACACAATGCATTTCTGCTTTTTCCCCCATCATATTATTGCCTTGTTTCAAATTTAAGTACAGCTCACAGTTGGTTTATTGAATAATAGAGCTAAAAATCAATTCATGATGTCTTTTAGTCCAATTATATTTTCAAAATATAAACTTCTATGAAATTATTAAATTTTTAAAAAACTGTCAGAAATATAAGTGGATGCTTTCATTTTTATGAAATATTTACAAAATTGATGTACTTGAAATTGAGTAACTTTCAATTTAATAGCAATTTACCTTAGCACTGTATATCCATATATATATATACATATAATAGCATTTACTTGCATAGGATTAATTATAGTAAAAAATGCTTAACTCACTAATGGTTGGATGAAAAATAGTGAGTGTTAGTTAGATAAGTCTATTTTAGGTCAATGGTTTTCAAGAAGAAGATCTTGCCTTTTGGGAACAGTTTAGAAATTTGTAAGGCCATTTCTAATATTCAGAATATTAGACAGTCTGGCATTTAGCAAGTGGGCAGTATGTGATCAATGTTGTAAGTTCTTAATGCACAGAACATTCCCAAGAAAAAAAAGAAAAAAAAGAAGAAAAAAAGGTGTTCCATTGTCTATCCAATGTTCAAAAGTCCCAACATATATTAATTTGAGTATAAATCTGTTAAAAAACTATTTAAGCCTAGCTGTGAGCTCCATTTCACAGATCAACACAAAGTATTTTTACACACAATTTTAATAACTATTGTATTTTCCAGGGATGAAACTTTCATATTAATCAAGGCAATAGTATGTTTTATTCAGTGATATTTACATATTTTAATATTAAGCTAATTATTTGCATTAGAATCAGTGGACTGATATTTTTCACCTTGAGATTTAGAAATAAGTTTTACTTATGTCTCATAGTAATGTTCTAAAGAGATCAGTTAGGTTAAAAAAAAAAAAAAAAAGTAAAGGGGATAAAAATTCCCTTCTCTAAGATTGGCTAAGGCCATATACCCTTTAGCATTCACCTTTGAGGCTAGGGAAAGAAGAAATACTATGCATTTTTATAACAGTATGTCAGTGTGTATAGGTTTCTCTTTAGAAATAGAATCAGTTATATGTGGGACCATGATATTATGAAGACCATACATTTCCATCATTAGGTAATAGAGAGGGGCAGTTTTGTAGAATACCTTTGAATATATTGAGAATTTTAATTTCATTGTAAATATTATGGAATTATTTTTAAGCAACTTATTACAATGATTTATACTCATGACAATATCTTTGAAAAATGCCTCAGTTTTCTCATTTCTAAGTGAGGATGATGCTAAAACCTACCTCATGTTGTTGATAGAACACCAGCTGCATAACAGGCATAGCGTGAGAGCTCAGTAAGTGTAAGCTGTTAGTATTAACTGTTAGTCTTAACTGCAAATATAACTGTTAGTCTTATTTGCAGTTATTATTAACATTATTGTTTTAAAAGTAGAAATAGCAATATTAATTACATAAAATCCTACTTTAATACATAGTAACAACAATAAAGATGGAGAAATTCTTATTGGAAAAAATAAGTTTATTCATAAACACATTATTTGATTTAAAAATGAGATGACGAGTAGATTGTTGAGAACAAATTGATATGAAGGAAATGGTGAATATGCAAAAAAAAGTATAGTAGATTATAAGAAATAAAATTTTGGTTCAATTTATTCCTAGTTTTCAGTCATTCTGTTGTTTTATGTCAGATTTTAACTTAACCTCTGTTGCTGTATTCCTCTTGTAGAAAATGTGGAAATGGATATGCTTGTAGTTCATAATAAGATATCTTATTACTAAATTTTCTTTTTTTTTTTTTTTTTTCTAAAAGTGAAAAAATATGGAACGCTTCACAAATTTGCGTGTCATCCTTGTGCAGGGGCCATGCTAATCTTCTCTGTATCGTTCCTATTTTAGTATATGTGCTGCCGAAGCAAGCACACTAAATTTTCTTGATTGGTATAATGCGTGTAAACACACATTTAAGATTGCTTGATTTTAAGTCTATATTTAAATGGACTCCATGTTCATCTCTAATCCATTTCTCCATCGATCTCTGGCAGTGTTCTTTTGCAGAATACTATTCCATGATTTTTGTTTGTTTGTTGGAATTTTTGTTTTTTGATTGGAATTTTATTTTCTTACTTAGGAGACACTCATAACTGCCATATTCTCCAATTATTTCTGAAGTTTTCCAATGTTAGTCTATTATATTTAAAAATGAATTTGAATGTTTCATGACTTCTTCCCCCCTGTATAATTCAGATACTGTTCTGTTGTCTGCTGGCATTAAATATATTGTGATAAGTCAGCCCTAAATACTCAAATTTCAAGTGCTTGCATCTTCTGTTTTTATAACTAAAGAAATTCTTAATTTTTGCTGATATTCAGTAACTGTGGTTGATTCAATTATATTCCTCTATTTGCCATGTTCTTAATTTTAATCCATATTCCTAAGAGTGTGACCCATTGTAGATAGAATCTTTTAAAGATATTATTTTAAATTAAGGTGTGGGCCAACTGAATGAAGTTGGGCCTTAATTCAAATTACTGGAGTTATTTATAAGCAGAAGAAATTCAGACAAAGTGAGAGAAAGCTACACGGAGGAACCAGAAACAGGCTATCAGCAGGATATAGAGAAGGAAGAGAACATTGCCATGTGATTAGAAAAACAAGAAACCCGAAGGATGCCAACAGTCTGCTCCAGAATGCTAGAGTCTTCAAGAGAAAACATGGCCTTGACAAAGTCTTGAATTAGACTTCTGGCCTCTGAAATCATGACCCCCAAAATTCCTGTTGTTTAAGCCAACCCTTTGTGTGGTGTTTGTGATAGCAGTTCCAGTAAACTAAGGCAGCAATTTTGCCAGAATATCCTTCTATGTCAATCTTTGTGTTTCATTTTGTTTCCCCTGGAGTCTGGTAAATTCTTTCAAATATGAAAATTCAGTTCTTGGTTTATTTTGTGTTGCTGAATGCATTGCATTTTTGTTGGTATTCATTTCTTGCATCCACATAAATATATTCTTTTTAATCCCTCTATCTTTTTTTCTTTGTATACCCTTTGGCAATTTTAAGTCTTTCCTCTCAGACTATGTAATGTGGTTTTTAGCATGGAAATTCTGTTATTTCTTTTACTCCACTATACTTCTCTTTAGCCTTCTAAAACTATGTATATATGTAAACAAAAGTCCATATGTGCCTTTCTGTTGACAGTCCAGTAGCATTTATATCAACATCAACGATACCTACTATCAGTCTAGGTTCTTGCATGTATATAAGGACATATATAAACATGAAAAAATGAGGGGTGTACATTGACTAGGAAGGGACAAAATTATTATGATTTGCAGATGTTATGATTGGTAATCTAGAAAACTAAGAATTGAAAAAGAACTATTAGAAATTGGGAGAAAGAATTAAATATGATGGCCTCTTGTATATTAATATTAAAAAAATTATAGGCTTCCAATAAGAAACAGCCATGACCTAGAAAATAAAATGGTGGAAAAGATGTCATTTACAATAGTAAACATAAAGTTAAAATGCATAACACAAGAAATTTTTTAAAAATTCTAATGAAGGATGTAACAATGACAATGAAATAGTTGTTAAATATACAGCATATTATTGGGTACAAGGACTCCATATTTTCAATTTGGAAAATCTTCCTAAATTCATCTGTAAAGTAAAAGATAAGAAACTCTGAAAGAGAAGAGTGATGAGAAATAATATATTAAAAGTCAATATTAAACTATATTTTGAAGTGTTAACAATTCAAACAGTTTCATATTGAAAAATTACACTTACCAATTGAATGTAAAATAGAATCCATAATTAGACTTATATCTATATAGAAATTTTTTTAAATAGCATTTCTATCAAGGGTAGAAAAGTATGCCTTTTCAAAATTAACAGTATTTGATATTTGAATGTTATAGTATAAAAATTTTAGCAAGAGAATATGAGTACATTGTTATTTTCTTAAAATGGGTAAGCTTTACTAAACTTGGCACAAGATTCAGAAACAAAAAAAACTGAAAGAGGTGCTTATGCAAAAGTATAAGATTTATTAATGCATAAATTCCAAAGACATCCAAGCCTCCAGAAAATTTATAATATGCTACACAAAATAATATATAATTTACCTTAAAAATAATTTACAGGAACTGCTATTAAATATGACAGATTGAAAACACTTATTTTCCTCTATTTGTTTCCAAACCCCACATATATTATGATAAAAGGAATCAAGGAAAATGGGAGAGAAAACATCAGTAGAAGAGATATTCATCAAAATTTGAAAGGCAGGAAGATATGTGATGACTAACTCAACAGACCAGGAAAAACAAACTAAATTGCTGGCAGAAGGGAAGCCACCAAGCAAACTGAACACTTGAAAGACTGAAGAATTTGTCACACCAAGCATTCCAGAGAGTTTGAATGGGATGGGCTTGAAATTCGAAGTATAAATTAAAAGTTTGTTTCAACAGCAGTTAAGCTTATAGGTTACCTCCTTCAGCTTGTGCATCTAGTCCGTACCAGGATAAATCGGGACTTTTACTATAGTTAAACAAGAGCGTCCTGTACTAGAGAACAATACACTCCAGAACACAGAGAATGCAGTAATTTCCCACATTCTAATCTAAAAATACTGGCATTCTATTGCTACGTATCATTCTATTTTTTTTCCCAAATGATTACATAAATGTTACATAGAAAATATAAGGGATTCCCATATGACCCACTCCCTCCCCCCCACATACTTTCCCACATTAACAACATCCTTCATTACTGTTGTACATTTGTTACAACTGATGAACACATATTGAAGTATTGCTACTAACCTTGGACTATAGTTTACATTATAGTTTACACTCTGCCTCGCACAATTTTGTAGATTATGACAAAATATATAATGGTCTGTATCCGTCATTGCAATGTCATGCAGGACAATTCCAAAAATGTCCCCATGTTACACCGATTCTTCCCTCTCCCTCCCCTCAGAACCTCTGGTGGCCACTGCCTTTGTATCAATGATAAAACTTCTTCCATTGCTAGAGTAATAATAAGTCTATAATAGAATAATAATAAGTCCACTTTAGTCCATTGTTCATTCCCCAATCATGAGTATTTTGGGGTGGTGATGCCCACTCTGCTTCTAATTGAACAGGGGCTTAGATCCAGGGGTCTCTCTTTACTGACTGGTAGAGGAAAATGAATTACAAATACAGCACGATGGAGGTTCCCTAAACCAATCAGCCAGGATTCTAGCTGTTCACCAGCAATTATGCCTGCCCCCAGAAAACTTCACTCAGAACCAAATTACAGAATTTCAAAACATTTCTTTCTTTCTTTTTTTTTTTTAATATACTTTTCAATATGAGTGGAGAATGAAGGACAGCCAAATATGAATATGAAAGGAAAGCTTCTAACATCACATCCAGGGAACAAAAAAACAGAGAGGAAAAAAAAAAAAAAAAAAACACAGAGGAATATAGATAAGACAAGAGTATAATAAAATTTTGACAAACACCCAAGAGTTAAAATTAGTATCCTAAAAGAACTAAGAAAAGGGTAGAAAATATATACTCAGATCTAAAATGTGTGAAAATTTTTACTTCTCAATAGACCTTTCCAGTAATATTCTTGAAGAATGTATGCTTCACCTAAAATAGGAAGCAAATGAGAAAAGGAAAAAAAAAAAAAAAAAAAAAGACAAGGAAACTGGTGGTCCAATCCATAAGAGAACAATAAAATCTCAAAAGTTAAGGGTGAAGAAACATCCCAGAAGACACTGGGAAGTCTAAGAGAGACATCTCAAAGTAAAAAATAATACGGCTAACAATTATCTGATGTATTTTGTATATACAAGGACATCAGGGGATAATTATGGCTAGGTATGTGGAATAGTAAAATAAAAATAAAGTTATTAACTTCAGAGAAAAAAAAAGTACAGGAAAAAATATATGTGTATTGTGTTTCAGCTGTAAATCATATTGATTTGGCCATAATCATGTAAAATGAATGTTGATTTACCAAATTTAACCTAATCATATTCCAATAATGGAAGAAAATCTGTGTGTTTGTGTGTGTTTTGGGAATGAGAAGCAGTATAAGAAAATAAATGCCGATTTTCCATAGGATAAAATGAATGGATAAAGTGGATAATGTCTAAAATTGAAAAAAAAATGTTGTAAAGCCTATTATTTAGAAATTTGAGATGAACACAAGAAGAAGCAGTGAAATGTATTGAAGTATTTACATATAAGTAGCAGGACTTAATTTGAAAGGGTGAGCCAAGAAAATGTATTTTCATAAGAATAACTACATGCTATTTGATAAAACAGAAATAAAAAATAAATCAGAAGAATAAAACATGGAAATGGGTTTAAAATCAAAAGTGCCTAGTACCTGAGAAGTATTTGTACATCTGCCTGCGTATCAGAAGCCATAGCTTCCTAAGATCATCCTCCTAAGTTTCCAACAAATGGAGATTAGAAAGATTGATTTTTTGGGAGGTATAAGTAGGGAATTAGAGTAGATGGTGCAAAGAAGAAGAAAATATTAACCTATTATTTTACAAATCAATATTAAAAGGATTAGCAATGTTTTATACAAATTTCCAAAATTAGGCAATTTATAAGAAACTAAAAGGTAACTATACAATAATCATATGAAAAGTTTATTCATAAATTAATGAAATGAAAATCATATCAAGGATAGTATTTTTTTCAATCAGACTGGTAAAAATAAAACTACATTGTGATATCCAGAAATCTCCAGGGTTTGAGAAACCCAGCATTCTCAAAAAAAGTGATGAAAATATTAATTGCTACAACCTTTCAAAAACAATTTGACAATACATATTAAACAAAAAACAACAACAACAAAAACACATTCCATTTGCTTAGGGACAATTCTGTAAGGGATGTTCTTTATAGTTTCTATCAATATATTTTTATATTTGCCATTCATTTCTGTATAACTGTGCTTGCAATAAATACAAACTCGGATGTCTTAGAAATAGAAATATGATGGTGCACTGGTATAATATATTATTTTCAACATTTGAAATCACTATGTGCTAATTTGGATTCATATCCAAGTTATATCATTAAAGGAAAAGGACAAATTTCAGAGTACAATATATGACCATGTTATGATCATTTTTTTAACAAATCAATTTTATTGATTTGTAATAATAAAGCATAAATCCATCCAAAGTGTACAGTCAATGGTATTCTTGTAATCACATATTTGTGCATTCATCACTTCAGTCATTCTTAGATCACTTTCATTATTTCAATAATAATAATAAACAGAAAACAAACAAAACTCACCTCTCAATGTCTCTGTGCTTCCCTTGCCATACATAGCAGCTATTCTTTATCTTTCTCTCTAGTATATTTGTGTTTATATTTTGTAAAAACAGTCTTATGTATACAATATCACCCAAATTCATGTTTTACATGAGGTTTTACTGTCTTATACTGTCCCATGTTACAGTTTTTAGCTTTCCTTCTAGTAATATACATGACCTTAGACTTTCCCTTTCAAACACTGTGTATCCTTGGAATAACTCTACTAGTTACAAACACCGTGATATGCTTTCACCACTTCCATTCATTTCCAAATATTTACAAAAAACCTTTTTACATTTCTGCACAGATTAACCCTCAGCTTTCCATTCGCGACCCTCCTTCTATTTAGTGGTGACCTATATTCTAAGAATTAACTCCATGAGTTTACACAGTATTTTTAGTTCATAATACCGCAATCAAAAGTAACTATTCTTTTGTGTCTGGTTTACCTCACTCGACATAATATGGTCTGGTTTCATCCATGTTGTCATATGCTTCATGACTTAATTTCTTCTTATAGCTGTATAATATTCCATTGTGTGCATATACTACAATTTGTTCATCCATTCATCAGTTGATGACACTTGGGTTGTTTCCAACTTTGGGCAATTGTGATAATACTGCTATGAACATCGTTGTATAGATATCTGTTTGTGTATCTGCTCTCAGTTCTTCTGGGTATATATCTAGTGACGGAATTGCTGGGTCCCATGGCAAGTCTATATTCAATTTCCTTAGGAACTGCCAAACAGTCTTCTACAGTGGCTGTACCATTCTACATTCCCACCAACAATCTAATTGGTGTGAAAATATAGCTTATTGTAGTTTTGATTTGTATTATCCTAGTTGCTAGTGATGTTGAACATTTTTTTCATGTGTTTCTTTGACATTTGTATTTCTGCTTTGGACAATTGGTTTTTTAAGTCTTTAGCCCATTTTTTGATTGGGTAGTTTGTCTTTTTATTGTTGAGTTGTATTATCTTTTTGTATATCATGGATATTAAACCCTTATCAGATATGTAATTACCCAATATTTTCTTCCCATTGAGTCAGCTGCCTTTTCATCCTTTTGACAAAGTCCTTTGAGATGCAAAAATGTTTAATTTTGAGAGGTTCCCATTTATCTATTTTTTTCTTTTGTTGCTCATGCTTTGATGTAAGGTTTAAGAAACTACTGCCTATCACAGTATCTTGAACATGTTTTCCTACATTTTCTTCTAGGAGTTTTATGGCTGTTGTTTTTTTTTTTAGGTCCTTGACCCATTAATTTTCATATAAGGTGTGAGACAGGGGTATTCTTTCTTTTGGATATGGTTATCCAGTTTCCTCAGCACCATTTATTGAATAGACTGTTCTGGCCCAGCTGGGAGAGCTTAACAGCCTTGTCAAAAATCACTTGGCTGTGGATGTGAGGGTCTATTTCTGAGTTCTTAATTTGGTTACATTGATCAGTGTCTGTCTTTATGCCAGTACCATGTTTTTTACTACTGTAGCTTAGTAATATGTTTTAATGTCTGGAAGTGAGAGTACTCCAACTTCATTCTTTTTTAAGATACTTTTGGCTTTTCGAGGCCCCTTACCCTTCCAAATAAGTTTGATAATTGTTTTTTCTATTTATGCAAGAAAGACTATTGGGATTTTTATTAGGATTGCATTAATCTGCAAATCAGTTTGGGTAGAATTGACATCGTAACGATATTTAGTCTTCCAATCCATGAACATGGAAAAGACAGACAGGTAGGTAGATATGTTGATATAGGTTTGTTAATGCTAAAAAAATGAATGAATGCACAGAACTTTGTAAATATTTATTGAATGTTTCCCTAATTTTTCTGTATTGTTTCAAAAAGAAAATGTGAAAAATTAGAAAATTGGAAACAACTAGGTTGTTTCTTTGATTCTAATTCATCCAATTAAGATAAGGTGAGTACATAGGGGAAAAAGTATCTATTCCCTTCAAGATTTAGGGTTAATCTCCATTTTGGGCCTATTACTGATACTGATTTATATGTCAACTCACTAGTAAGACCTCTGCATTTAAATGTAAAATAGGTATCTCTAATTTGACACAGTCAAATGTAAACTCATACTTTCTACCCTAAATTCCCTCCTTCTAAATATTTCTCTTAGTAAAGGATGCCACAGTGCCTAAACTCCTCACACCTAAATTAATTTCTTCCCCCACACCTCACATTGAATCTATTAGTAAATACTGTAGATTTTACTTCCAAAATATGCCCTAAATTGGCCATTCCTTACCACCAGCAAAGCTTCAAGACTCTTATCATCATTGCATATTCATATCTTCTGGATTATTATAATATCCTTTCCTGAATTCCTTGAACCTAAACTTTCCTACTCTTCTTCCAGGCCAGTGCAAGAAAAAATAAGATACTAAAGCATAAATAAGATTGAGTAATATTTTAACTTGTGCTTATGCACCCAAATTTCTTATAGAAATATTTTCTGAAAATTGTTCTTAATTTTCAGATGTTAAATCTGAATATCCTTCTTAGGCTTTATGCTATGTAGGTTTTAGAAACATAAAGATATGTTTCCTGCCAGATAACTAACAAACACTTCCATCGAATTTACAAAGAAAATTTACTTCCTAGATACAATGTGAAACTGGGTCCTGTAGAGAGAAACAGATGCACCATTTTAGCTTGTTGATTCCATTCTGCTTATAAAGTGCACATCAAATTGACATCAGAGCAATTTATTGACTGCTCGTGTGCTCCAACATTGTTTTAATGGTGACTGCTTATTTTCTGCCTAAAATTACCATTCTCTATATCAGTTTAAAAATCATGCTAGCAAATTTTAACTTATCTTTTCTCATTTCAAATGTGTTCTATTAGTGATAAATTCAGTTAAATATGGCTTGTGGTGCTATTAATATTAGTATTTCAGGGAAGGCAAATATAAATAATGATTTTATGTATATTAAAAGCATCATCTTAAAAGATATAAACTGTTTCATGACTTTTATTTAAATAAATAAATAAATAAATATAACCTATGTATCTCACAAGACATTCTACAATGTAACCAAGCCAAACAATATATCCTGACACCTCAGAGCCCAAAATAACATAAACATGTGCTCTATTTAACTAATTCATTACACCAAATCCTTATAAGTCACTTGAAGACTATCAAAATTTTCTTGTTCAGGGAGTACGGAGAAAGCTTTAGTACAAACTGGATGCTGTCTTCCTGAGGTTGTACACAATGTAATTATTTAGAGGCTATATATACTGATTGGTATTATTATAAATGATAAGTGACATTTCACTAAAGTCAGACTACCAATTTTAACAAGATGGCTTTTGTGTTAGATGTTTCTTTTAAAACACATGTTGACACAAGTTGCTCACAGCAATGAAGGATTTCATAATACTTAAAATGTCTGAGGTTTATTTTTTTTAACTTTATTTTAAAGAAGTTTTAGATTACAGAAAAATTACCTCTAAAATATAGGGGATTTCCATATACCACATCCTCTCCCCCTCTCACATTTAATTACATCTTACATTTATTTAATGTGGTACATTTTTTACAATTGATGAACAAATATCGAAGCATTGATACTAACAATGGTCTATAGTTTATATTATGGTTTACACTTTGCACCACACAATTTTATAGGTTTTGACAAAATGGATAATGATCTGATCCGTCCTTGCAATATCATGCAGAACAATTCCAATGCCCTAAAAAGGCTCTATGTTCCATCTCTTCTTCCCTCCCCCACCTTCAGAACCTCTGGTAACCACTATCTTTATAGCAATGTTATAAGTTAACCATTACTACTGTAATAATAAGCCTACTTTGGTCCATTGTTGCAGTCACCCCTTAGGTTTATTCTTTCCTCAATCTTGAGGATTTGTGTATAGTGATGCCCTTTCTGCTTCAGATTCAGAAGGAGGTTAGACTTTATGGGGCACATGGAAGAAACTGTTTTGCTTGCAGTTGTAGATACTCTTTGCTTTTTGGAATAGTTGTCCATCATCATCATTTTTTAATTGTCCTGAAGGAATCTGATGAACTGGAGAGTAGGTGTTGGCTGCAACTATGCTGAGATTAAGGGCTCAACCGGCATATGAACAGACTGAATATTTAAGGCTCTGGAACACATATTTAACAGGTATAGTGCTAATTATAGATTTAAATAAAAGGAGTAGAAAAATCATGTGTAGGGAAATTATAAATGAGTCTAACTCTGTTACATTGCAGAGATAGATTATCATATATTCCAAGGTAAGACCCACTGACAAGGTGTTGATTTTGTGGGGTTTTGTGCCTTTCCTATATTGTCCAGATGTCTCTGGAACCTTCGGGGGCACCCTGTTTGAGGCTTTGTTTACTGTGGCAGTTAGTGAGATCCACCTGAGACATGCATAAGTGTAACCTCTAGAATGACACCCCTACTCACTTTAAAATCTTTTACCATAAAAACTTTTTTTGTATTTAATGTTCCCACCTTTTGGTCATGGTATTTTTCCAAATGCTTTGCTGTTTGGCACTTGGCATTAATCTATTTGTGGTAGGCTCATCTCTGGTAATATTGTCCCACGCCAGGGGAAAGGTCGTGACTTTATTTGCTCAATTTGGCGTAAAGAGCGGCCACATTTGAATAACAAGGAGGTTTACAAAGGTAACTCTTAAGCAATGGATATTAGTAGGCTAAGATCCAATTTTACAAGAATGAAGTTCATAAGTACAAGCATTAATATCAAGGGCTTGGTGTATTGGTCTGTTTTCTTTTATTAGGCACCGTCTATGCACTCGGGAGATTCTTGTCACTCTCTTAGAGAAAGTAGTAGGACTCCAGTGGGTGCAGACCCACAAAATAACCAAAAAAATGATGTTTATTTTTTAAAGACAAATACAATCGTATACTTAAAATAATAAAAGCTACATATAGTTCATGTGAATACATCATAATAAGATTAATTCTGTCACTGTCTTTCTGTCATTCGATTTTTTTTTTTTGAATACTCATCTATTTCAATGTATTCAATCAGTATTAAATTTACATTACATACCCAGGTTTTACGTTTTTTTAACAAATCAGTTTTATTGATACATATTAATAAAGCATAAATCCATTCAAAGTGTACAATCACTGGTATTCAGTATAATCATATAGTTGTGCATTCATCACTTCAATCATTTTTAAAGTATTTCCATGATTCCAATAACAATAATAATAAACAAATTAACAAACAAGAAAAACTCATCACTTTTCAATCTCTCTATATTTCCTCTGCCATACATGGCTGCCATTCTACTTACCTCTCTCTAGTTTATTTGTATTTATATTTTGTAAAAACAGTATTATGTATGCAATATCACCCATACTCATAATTTACATGTTTCACCATGTTTTACAGTCCCAGTTACATTTTTTAGCTTTCCTTCTAGTAATATACCTGACCTTAGACTTACTCTTTCAACCACTGCCATACCCATATAATAGCTCTGCAACTTAAAAATACTATGATGTGCTTTCACCATTTCTATTCATTACTAAAGATTTATAAACAACATTTTTGCCAGTTATGCACAGATTAACCCTCAGCTTTCCATTCTCTACCCTCCTTCTATTTTCTGGCACCCTATATTCTAAATTTTAACTACATGAGTTTACCCAATATATTTAGCTCATAATAGTGCAATCATACAGTATTTGTCCTTTTGTATCTAGCTTGCTTCACTCAACATAATGTCCTCCCGGTTCATCCAGGTTGTCATATGCTTCATGACTTCATTTCCTCTTACCGCTGCTTAATATTCCATCATGTATGTACACCACAATCTGCTTATCCATTCATCAGCTGATGTACACCTGGGTTGTTTCTAACTTTTGGCAATCATGAATAACACCAATATGAACATTATTGTGCAGATGTCTGTTCATGTCTCTGCTCTCAGTTCTTCTGGGTATATACCTGGCAGTGGTATTGCCAGGTCACATGGCAAGTCTATATCCAACTTCCTTAGTAACTGTCAAACAGTCCTCCACAGTGGCTATACCATTCTACATTCAAACCAACAGTGAATAAGCATTCCTATCTCTCCACGTCTTCTCCAACATTTACAGCTTTACAACTTTTTAATAGTGGCCATTCTAACAGGTGTGAAATGATATCTCATTGTAGTTTTGAATAGCATTTTCCTTAATCCCTAGTGATGTTGAACATTTTTTCATGTTTCTTCGCCATTTGTATTTATTCTTTGGACAATTGTCTTTTCAAGTCTTTCCCCCTTTTTTAGTTGGATAGTTTGTCTTTTTATTGTAGAGTTGTATCATCTCTTTGTATATCATGGATATTAAACCCTTATTGAATATGTGATTACCCAATATTTTCTCCCATTGAGTCGGCTACCTTTTCACCCTTTTGACATTGTCCTTTGAGGTGCAAAAATGTTTAATTTTGAGGAGGTCCCATTTATCTATTTTTCCTTTTGTTGCTCGTGCTTTGGGTGTAAGGTTCAAGATACTACTGCCTAACACAAGATCTTGAACATGTTTTTGTACATTTTCTTCTATGAGTTTTATAGTTGTTGCTTTCATATTTAAGTTCTTGGTCCATTTTGAGTTAATTTTTTAAGGTGTGACATAGGGATCCTCTTTCTTTCTTTTGGATATGGATATCCAGTTCTCCCAGCACCATTAATTGAATGAACTGTTCTTGCCCGGCTGGGTGGCTTGATAATCACTTGATTATAGATGTGAGGGTCTATTTCTGAGTTCTTGATTTGGTTCCATTGGACAATCTGTCTGTCTCTATGTCACTACCATGATAATTTTCACAGTGTAGCTAAAGAATATGCTTTAAAGTCTAAAAGTGAGATTCCTCCAGCTTCATTCCTTCTCTCTTAAGATTTTTTTTTTTTTTTTGGCTATTCAGGCTACTTACCCTTCCAAATAAATTTGATAATTGGCTTTTCCATTTCAGCAAAAAAGGCTGTTGGGATTTTTCTTGAGATTGTGTTGAACCTGCAAATTAGTTAGTGTAGAAATGACATCTTAATGATATTTAGTCTTCCAATCCATGAACGTGAAATGGACTTACATTTATTTAAGTCTTCTTTAGTTTCTTTTAGAAATGCTTTTTAGTTTTCTGAATATAGGTCCTTTATGTGTTTGGTTAAATTTAATCCTAAATATTTTATATGGGATTTTTTCGCCTGATATCCTCTTCAGAATGCATATCAGAGTGTATAGAAATGCTATTGATTTGTTTTTTAAAGAATTTACCAGGGATTGAAACTGAGGCCTCATACATGGGAAGTAGGCACTCACACCACTGAGCTATATTTGCTTCCCAAAATGCTGTTGATTTTTGGTTATTAGTCTTGCATCATGATACTTTGCTAAACCCATTTATTAGTTCTAGTAGTTTTGTTGTGGATTTTTCAGGATTTTCTAGATGTAGGATTACATCATCTGCAAATAGTGAAAGTTTTACTCCAGCTTCTCTTGTTTACTATTTGCATGGAATATATTATTCCATCCTTTTACTTTTAACCAGGTTGCGTCCTTATGTATGACGTGAGTGTCTTGTAGACTGCATAAGGAAGTCCCTTTTAAATTTTTTTCTATTCTCTCAGTCTATGTTTTTTGATTGGGGAGTTCTAGCTGTTATCATTCAATGTTATTACTGCAAAGGCATTACTTACTTCATGTATTTTGTCCTTTGGTTTTCTGTTGTCTTATCATATTATGACTGTCTTTTAACCTTTTAAATTACCCTTCCTAATAATCTTCATTTCTACACTCTTCTCCAAGTCTTTCACTCTTGTATTATTTTTTTTTCTTTTTTTCTTTCAGGCTGCAGCACTCCCTTTAGTATCTCTTCTAATTCTGGTCTTTTGGTAACATAATCTATCAGTTATTATCTTTCTGTGAAGAATTTGGACTCACCCTCATTTTTGAAGGGCTGTTTTGCCTGATGCAGAATGCTTGGCTGGAAGTTTTTCTCTTTCAGTACCTTAGATACATCATGCCACTTTCTTCTCACCTCCATGGTTTCTAATGAGAGGTCAGCACTTAATCTTATTGAGGTTCTCTTGTATATAATGCTTTGCTTTTCTCTTTGTCTTTCAGAATCCTCTCTTTATCTTTAATATTTGTTATTCTGAATAGTAGGTGCTTTGGAGTAGGTCTATTCAGATTTATTCTGTTTGGGGTGCATTGTCCTTCTTGTATATTTATATTTATATCTTTCATAAGAGTTGGGAAGTTTTCGGTCATTATTTCCTTTTCAATTTATCTAGTTCTGAAAATCATTGCTGGTATTTTATTGAAATTGCACTAAATTAGATATGAAGTAAGAAAGAAGTAAACAATTATAGGTCTTCAAATTCTTGAGCAGGATATCCTTTCCAGTGTGGAAATCCTTTTTTCTCTTTATTTTTGTGGAATAACAAATATCATTAAGACTAAAGCTGTTACAGTTGAGGCATACAACTATATAATTATTTTGGCAGTATATGTAGGGCACCATATCATTTACCATCCCAACAAGAACACTCTTGAAAGAGAAAGTGGGCACTATTAAAAATTAATCTATGGCAGTATGTTTAAACAGAGACTGGCATGGACAATTTTACATGCTATGTGACTGTTATTTAGACTTTACCAAGCTTTTTTTTGCGGGGGGGGGGGGGGAGGAGAGGGTCAGTAGACATTGAAGAGAAGTACCTGTGTTCTAGAACTTTTGGGTAATTCTGTTTAAAGAATAAGTTAAAGAATTACTGTTCTATAATGTATTTTATCTTCTTATGTGAAATAGATGTGCTACTGAGAACTTTATAGATAAAGAAACCAGGACAAAAAGAAAGTTATTTACCAAATCACATAGAGATGAAGAATTAGAACTAAAATTGTCTCTCTTTCTAAGGTCAGTGATTTGAATACATCAAAGCATCCACTTACTGCATGCCATTCATAAGTTCAGTGACCTTTGGCAAATTGCATAAAATGGCTAATTGCACAAAACAATGAAAGGTTTTAACTTATTTGACCTTTAACACTCTTGTTGATTCCAAACTCTTACTATTCTATATGTTTATGTGTATAATGACTTAAGTACAGTAGATTAATTTTCGTTAATAATAACAAGCAAATTGATTTGGCATTGCATGTCTCAACTCATTGACATGTTTATATGATTATCTTAATGTCCTTTGAATACTTTGCAAGGGATACTTGAAAGTCACAATAATTTTCTTTGCACCTTATAGTATCACTGTGATTTAGATTTTTTTTCACCAAAACTTACGTTTTCAATTTATGTATATATATTCAAAGAAATACATACAGGTTTATTATATACTGCATAATTATATTTAAAGGAGCATGCCATAAACACAGACACATGTGTATGCATTTGGATGCTATATATGAAATGAAGAAGAAACAGTTTAAACGCCTAGGCTTCTGTAACTCCAGAAAAAAATATTTCTCCTTTGTTGATAGCCAAGCTGGTTGTCAATATTAAGCCTGCAAATATTCCAAATACATTTATAAGAAGCATGGACTATATTTCATAATTGTCTTGAAGCTGGGAGTGCTACATCAAAACCCACTTGAAAAATATATTTCATCAGTGGAAATTACTGTAAGAATTAACTTTTCCTTCCTTCAGAGCACTTATATTTTAGACTGCTGAAGCACCTGCAAAAAAATTCATTAGTGTTATGTTAGTGTAACAAGAGGGTGTCTCCTTTGAGGTACAGCCAAAGAATTGTCTACCTCCGTACCTCTTCATTTAGGTCAAATCTAGTCACATGCATATCCAAATAAATATTTATTAAATGACTAAAACAATGAGTGGATAATATCAATACAACCTCTTGCTTATTTTTTTCATTTTTTTCTTTATTTTTAAAGAAGCTTCAGATTACATAAATATTACATCAAAAATATAGGAGATTCTCATAAACTTCAACTCCACCCCTTCCCACACTTGCCCACATTAACAATATCTGTCATTAGTGTGGCAATATCTGTCATTAGTGTGGTACATTTGTTACAAATGATGAACACATATTTAAGCATTGCTACTAACCATGATCTATAGTTTGCATTATGGTTTATAATTTGCACCAGGCAATTCTAAAGGTTTTGACAAAATGTATTAGGGCTTGTATCCATAATTGCAATATCATGCCGGACAATTCCAATGTCCCCAAAATGCCCCATGTTACACCATTTTTTCCTTTCCCTCCCCTCAGAACATCTTGCTTTGCTTATTGAAGACCAATTTTTCTCAGGCATGGGATTAGGAGTTTCAAAACCTGCTGCTTATTTTCACAAAAATTTTGATATATACATATCAATTAAACAAGTAAGTTACAGCATCTGTATTTGATTCTAGGCCTGTTTTTTTGCCAAATGTCTTTTCATTAACCATTCATTTCAATGTGTAAAATTAAGTTTGGTCAAGAAAAGACACTTTCTATGAGAATATTTTCAAAATGCACCTTTATCCATCTTTATTAAAAACCTCTTCCTATGTATTTAAGAAAATATGTGACTTAAATACTTAAATATATTAAAGTATATGGCTAATCATTTTTTTCATTTTTCCATGTTTCTGATGTAGATGTCCTCTTTGTTCCACTGGCAGATTCTGTATTCTCAATCTTGAATATCATTTAGGAAGCCAGAGTACATCAGTGCATGGTCTTTGCCTGATCCATTAGCACAATTGCAGCTGTAGCAGTCAGCAAGGATCTGTAGGAAACATCTGTGAAATAGAAACTGAAAATTGGAGAGCTATGGCCTGCAAAAAATGGAGCAAGCAGTATGTATTTAAGTGGCTATTTCTTCTGCTAGTGTGTTGCAAGGATTGCAGGCAAGTATTTCTAGAGAAATCAAATTCCTTAGAATTTAATGTTATTAATATATTTATTTGATGTATCTCAAATATGTATAATGATTGATATTTTAGACTGCTTTCCTATATGGAAAAATAAAAAAAGCTTCAGTTGGATTCACTCGCTTCTTTAGACAATGACAATGCTGACTACACAGACTTGCTCATGCAAATGAAGCTAATAAGGCCACGCTGAACTATTGAGCATATGATAGTAGGGATCAAAGGGCTGAGGAGAAAAACAGGCAGCCATGACCTCACAATAATTTTGCCTAAACAGCTTTAGTACTGTACTTTTATCTTTAGCTGCATAAGCACAGTGAGTGCCAACATTTTCTTATTTCAGGAGTAAAACTTAATTTCAGCCTTTTCCAGGTCAGTTTGTTGCCCTGTTATTAATTCAATTTTAAAAATCACAAAAGATACTATAACTTCTGTAAATTCACATAGGGCAGGATTCAAAGCAGCTATGTAGTCGTTCGGCAGCTTTTAAAAGCAAAATTATCAGAATATAAACTTTCAAATTTTTATTACTTACTTGAGATTTTATGCTGAATCTTATTGAAGTGACTGTTCAAAATTATTTCAAAGCTTCTTTATTATAGTTGCATTTTTAAAGGCAGTGTGGATGCCATAGGAAGAAAATGATATTGTCATATTAAATCACACATAACTTCAAGTAATATTAAAATAAATGTTTATTTTTATATCCCATTTAATTAAGCAGAATGATTCCCAAAAGTTATTTGGATTTCCATCTTTAAATAAAAAAAAAAAAACTTTCTCCTATTTTATATTTGTAATAATATGCTGAAGGTTTGGAAGCAATTTCAAAAGATAAGTTTCAAAAATGGAAATGACAATATCATTGGAGTAAATGTATGGCCATGCAGATTAGCTTTTTAAATGAAAAAAAAATCTATGTGAGTGCACAAGTTCTGGCAAGCTTGCTAAAAAGTTTATTTCATTACTTTTGCATTTCACATTTCACATATGTCCTAAGTAAAAATCCAATAGCATAAAATGTAATAGCATGATAAAGAACTTTATAACACTTTCAAAATTGCTTATTGAAATAAAGATGTCTGTCTTGGAATATATATATATATATATATACTTTCTATTATAACATAGAAACTCCTTCAAAATTTAGTGAAAATATAAATGTAAGTAACAATTTTACATGAAAAAGAGTATTTGAAGAATGAAATTTAATTACTCATTAATACATTTTGAACCATGATCTTTTTATGTGAATAAATATGTATGCATATGTGCACACACACACTTAATCAATAAAAATCAATAATTTAATATATCAATATTGTATACTGGCTCTACATTATATAATCTTTAAATATGTATTAGAATACAATATTCTTACATTTATATTCATATATAAATAATATTTACCATAGGTATATGACACTTCACCAGCTGGTAATTTAAGTATATGATTATTTTCTTTTACTTTTTGATTTACACCCAGTGCATCCCTTGTATGTCCATATTATCAGCAAGGCATTTATCTTCTGTACAGTCTTTCCCTTCTTACTGAATTGTAAAGAACGCTGTTAGCGTCCTCAGTTCAAAATGTTCAGGCATACTTCTAATGTCCTCACACAGTGAGATATAAAGAAACTGAGCAGCAAAAATATTCCTAGGATGTAAGGCGATTTCAACTGAAAGCAGAATAATTTGGGGAGAGGCTTAAAATTGATGTCCCTCTTACACTTTCTTCCCCTCTTTCTCTTCCTCTATTTGGTTTCTCCTTGTCTATCTGTTTTCTTCTCTCTTCATCTGGAGTCTTCCTCTCTATCAGATTTATCCCATTCCATGAGGTTTCTCCCTTTACATTTGAATTTTTTTAAATCTATTTTATTAGAGAGATTGGGAACTTACAAAACAATTATCAACATGTGTGGAATTCACATAGGGCTGGAGCCACAGCTGTGTGCAGTGATCCAAGATGTGCAGTCCAAGACCATCTGTAGTTGCCCAGAGAGACTGATGAAGCTCCACACCCCACCCTTTCTTCCCCAGCCTTTGGCGGGAATGGAGCTGCAGGTGTGGACAGCAAAGTAGGCTTAGTGCATCAAAACTGACGGAAGTTGTCCAGGTGGATTGATGAAGCACCAGCCCTGCTCTTCCCCTGCTAGGGGCAGGAATGGGGCCTCTCATGTGCTCAACAATCTAGTCCCTCTAGGTTGAAAGCAACTTCAGTTGACGGGAGAGGGTCAGGGAGAATTGTCCCTCTTCCTGTCCTCTCAGTGGCAGCGATGGAGAGACAGACATGTCCAATATTCTAGTTCCACTGGCCAAAAGTGACTACAGTCCCCCAAAGGCTTAAGGTGCACTATCCCTCCTCCTGTCCATGCAGGCTAAAAATGACTGCAGTTTCCTGGAGAAACTGAAGGAGCACTTCCCCTTCTGCACAATCAGAGCAGGAATGGAACCACTGGAGTGTCCAAAAATCTAGTCTGTTTAAGCCGAAAGCACCAGCAATTGCCCAGAGAGGTTGAAGAAATACCACATCCTTCTATTCTATTGGGGGCAGAGATGAGTCCAAAGGTTTGCCCACCAGTCTAGTCTGCAGGACGAAAGTACCTACATTGCCCAGAGAAGCTGAGGGCACACTGTCTCTTCTGCCCTGTCAGGGGTGGGAATGGATCTACAGGATTGCTCACCACTGTGCAGGCCAAGAGTGACTGCAGTTGCCCCAGAGGCTGGTGCAGATACCCTTAGCTTCCTCCCTGCCAAAGGTGGGGCTGGAGCCCAGGCTAGAGCCATAACCTGACCTGGATGGAGAAGCTGGTCCCTACCTTTACTGTGATTTTCAACCAAACCCTGCTTCCACTCATGTCGGGAGCAGAGTTAAAATGGAGGCTACTTTCTCACATGGACAGGCTCAATCTTCAGTTGTTCTTAAGATTGGATTTTAGCCAGACAAATTTACTGATCAGTAGCTGAAATCAGTGTCTGACCATCTCTTCCTCCCCAGTTTTGGGGAAATGTATTTTCTATCTCCAGCCAGGATATAGCTTCTGAGGTGGCTTGTGCTACCAGCAGGGGCTGGGCACCAGCATCTGTGGTGTGGAGTGCTCTATTCTTGCAACTTCACTGCTGATGGGCAGTCCCCGCCTTCTGTTTTTCCAAGGATGTTGCAGGATGCTGTTCTGGTTTCCTGGACCCCCAAACAGGTGATTTAGATAGCTCTGGCTGATTACTACTTGCACTGTAGGACAAACTGACTCACGGTGCTCCTTACTCTGCAGTCATCTTGCCCCCTCTCTCAAATAATTTAGTTTTTATTTTGATATGTGGATAAGAGTGATAGCATTGATGATCCCTTCATTCCACTTACAGGACTAGAGATACTTAAAAATTTGCTCTTATACTTTCCTGTGCTAGTGCACTTCCAATCACTCTTAGTCTTATTAGTTTTAATCTTTTTTTTTTCTCTCTCTCTCTCTCTCAACCTTTTATGCAGGTGCAGGAGGGTTTGTCAGAGCCCTGCATACTTGGTAGTTTCACAGACTCCATTGCCCTAAAATTGTGTTTACCTCTCTGGGTTTTATTCTTCTTGGTTTTTTCCTTTGATTCTTTACTCCTTTTGGCTCTCAGATACATCAAAGCAGATTTTTATTTCTATAGTTTGTCTAGTTATCAGTGGAAGGGTTATCCCATTACTTAGTCCATCTTTACAAGAAGTTTATATCCAAAATGGCTTTTTAACAATATAAATTAAATAATATTACTACAATTTTAAGAACCATTTAATGATTTCATTTCCACCTAATATCCTCTCCAATACCTTTTGTAATTCTCTACAAGTTTCCTCATGATTTGCATCTTTACTTCACTTTCCAATATCATCTCCTAGAACACTCTGTCACTTATCTCACTCAAATTATACTGATCCCCTGTAGGAGTTCTACTCAAGGTCTGGTTTCCATAAACATGCTGAACTTTCCCATCCCACAGTGCTTTTGCTCTTACCATTCCCTCTGACTGGAATATTCTTCTGCTAGCTCAATGCCTTTCAGGATATGTTTTATTCTTTGCATGAGAGTTCAACGTAAAACTATTTTTGAGATACCATCCCTGACATCAGTGCCACTCCCTATCATTTTATAAGAGCTCAATTAAAGTGAATGAACTATAAGTGTGTGTCAGTAATTTATTTAAAGCTGTATATCTTTCATCAGCATACACATACACACACATACATACACAAACATGGTATTGCTGGTTTTATAATACTTTGACTTCTGTTTATCATTCCCTATATTGTATATGCTAAAGCACATCATGGCACAGAGAATTTAGCAAAGGGCTCAGACAACTGAGATACCAAATACATCCCACAAGTTGAATCATTTACTCCTCAGATTTTACTTAAGAGGTCTTCTCATACATAAATTTGCATTTAACAAATCCAAAATTAAAATAGTTTAAGGTAAACATTCTCTGGCTCTATAGGTTTCATTGTATTTATAAATTAGGGCATATTAATTCTTATTAATAAAAATTCTCTACTCAATGTCTGGTTGAAGTACTGTTGAAGCCAAGGAAATAATGATGGAAATTATATTTCTATATTGATTCCTGGGCTATAAGCCACTGAAGATCAATCTAACCAAATAGAAAATAGGAGCAATGGAAACATATTTGGAAATTAACATTAAAAAATGATATGGGCTGGAGGGAGGTTGTTCTTCACTCTGAAAAGTTTTTATCTGTCTTTTGTGGGCATAAAAATTTTAACTTTTTCCAAGAAGACAGAAACAAAAATTAAGCAGAAAATATATGACTTTTAAAATGGCAAAGGAATTGCAGCCTCACTGAAAGAAGACTGTGTTATTACAATTAGATGGTCATTTTTTAGCTATAGTGCAACAGGTATTTCTTTCAGATTCTGATTTAATTCTAAATTTCAGTTCCTCCAAACTCATTAAAATGCAAAAGCTATACAAAACATTGTTTGCATAATTATACAACAATTTACTAAATGTTGCATTTCAGGAAGAAAAAGGTTATATGCAGGAATTTAATTAGTGATCTGGCAACGCAAAACATTCAACACTGGGTCTAATTGTACGCACATCTGGGATTTTCTCCAAAAGAAATAGATTTCTAAAGGTCAAGCATTTATATTAAAGAGTTATAAAATAACCATGTTGTAATAAGGAGTATGAGAAGATTTTCATCAGAAGTGGTACAAATTAACTTCCTCAGGGAACTGACCGATAAATTTACCTTACACAAGTGATACTTGTATCGATATATTCACCATTTATGCTGAGCTCATTTGTACACTGGGGAGTATTCGAGCAAATGGTGGTAACAATACAAACACGAACATCACCCACTCTTTGCCAATATAGCTAAAGGAGACCTGGTTTTTAGTTTTATTTGCCTAGAGACAATCATCTCTATACAGCATCTTATTCTTGCTCAAATTTCCCATTATGTAAGTTGACATGCAAGCTCCATTTCTCTAGTTGCCCCACATTACTGTTAAGAGATAAAAACTGAGAGAATATTGAGCCTCCCAGGAAAATCGAATATATTAATATAAGCCTATATTATTACCCAAGCATAATATTCCTTGGACTGCTCAAGGCTTTATTTAATTTCATTTCCTTGCACTTTTCAACTGATGTTAAAACATCATCAACAATCTAACCAACAAACCAGCCAGCCACCCAAACAAGCACAGACAAAATTACAAACCCCATTATCTACTTTTTAAATTTATCAAATAACAGGTAGCCCAAGACCACAAAGATTTTTAAATGTCAGGGTTCGCTTTCAATATGGAACTGCACAGCCAAAATAGTCAGCATATTACTGGCAACCATTCTTAATATTCTTTTTTTCTTGTTCATCCAAAACATTTTCAGTTCTTTCAGAGAAAGTATTATTACTACTCATTAGATAGGACTGTTTTTCTGTTTTCTTTCATTCAGTTCTAAGTAGAAGAATCATATATTTTTATCAATATTAAAGATATGATATGCTAAGTTTTAATGACATGTATATACATCTACTTAGGTTACTGAGTCTTATTTTTAACTCAAATCATGTAGATCTTCTTTTAAACATTTACTCAAGGATCATTTATAACTGGAATTCAAAGATAAATAAAGTATTGCCTTCCTGTGTCATGAATGCTATGTCAATAATTTTGTCAATAATTTTGCCTGTGGGATTAGAGAATATAATATTTGAGATGAGCATTTAAGGATGAATGGGAAAAAAATAAGTCTTAAAAGGTCACGTAAAATGCAAGTTACCATAATCAAGTAACAAGTGAGAACAAAGCATGTCTACATATTATGGAGATTAATGAGATAATATATAAAGGCAAGGTTGTTAATTTGAAAGTGTGATACATGCAAAATATTATATAATGTTATAATGAATTTAATTATTATGCAATTGAGCAATCTCAAATGACAGTAAATAAAAGAGATGAAAATAAACAGGCATAGGTGTAGAAATGACAGTGTTCCAGTCAGAATTAAGTACTGTTTAGTAAAAATTAACATTATATTCTATGTATATAATTTCCGAGAAATATAACAAGGGAGTGGTTGGGGAGAATATTTTGGGTATGTCACTATTTTCCTCTCACCATCTTGTAACATTTACCCCGGAAACTTTAGGTGTTAGTCAAGGCAAACTCATGATAGGTAGACATCAAATCAGTCAGGGAATACCTAATTTTGTTCACCATCTAGAGTACTGATACAAGATGTATAAATTCCAACAACATCCAGGCAATTTCCACTCTTAATTTTTCTGCATACAATTATAGGTTAATTGATGTAGTTCTTTAAGTCCATTCTCTTGCCATCAGGCAGTAAGCTATCTCTGCATTTGTAATTTAAGTTGATATGCGGTACTATTTTAGATGTGTATATTTGAGGAATTGTCTATCATTTAACAATTTTCCTTAAAATAGGCAATACATAATTTCCTTATATATTCGTTGTTTCCAAATTACTCTGAAATTTTTTTCTGGTGTTACATTATATAAAGAAGCTTCTTAAAGCTGCTGAAGGAACATAACCAAAATGATTTTTTTTTTTTTTATGAATAGAAGATAACATGACTTTTCTTGCTGCCATGGCACTTCTTAGATTTCTGATCTGCACAAGCTTCAAAATGCTGACTAAATATAAAAAAAGTATTATAAAACAGAAAAAAAAATGCAACATAGAAAAAAATGCAATTTTCGTATTTCTCAGAAAATGTGACATCTATCTTTTATTTTGGCTCCTGAATAAAGATAATACTGGTCTAGTATAATGGAAGAGCAACTGGTGGTCTTTTACCTTAAATTTAAAAATGTGGAAAACAGAGAAAAATGGACAAACAATAAAGTTAGCCATAAAATATGACTGTCAAATAATATTTCAGAGAGTTATGCCAAAAATGTATCAGGAAATAATAGAGGTATTAAAACCAATATTCTAAGTGTCCATTTGTTGTTTTAAATTTTATCATGTATTTTTATTTTTAGAAGTATCTACCATAATTTTTAAATGACCAAGATTTTTAGTATTTATATAGAAATGCTAGAGAGTCAAAAACTATTTTGGAAATGAATTTTAATTCATCTAACTATATGAATGTTACTGAGATCTTTAGACAGAAAAAAAACATTGAAAATAGTAATCTCTGTCCCATCATTAGACATGGCAGGAAGCAGTTATTCCATGTAGACAGAAATACAGCCAGAAAAATATTAAATAACCTTCAATGAGTGTGCATATGTTAAAAAAACAGGTATGGGGAGATTTATTCTGCTTCTAAGACAACATTTCACAGTGCTTTCATTTAATTAGTAGTGGAATAACTCCATTATATGAAAACTACACTAAGAAATGTGAATTAATCACTTACAATAAGCTACATGACAGTAAGCCAAGCTTATTGCTTCATGAATAATTTGTCATTCATTTGGACATTTTTAAAATGTGTCCTAACAAAATAATGTATTATCTACCTATATCTATCTATCTATCTATCTATCTATCTATCTATCTATCTAATCTTTCTAACAACTTAGCTATTTATGATTCCACACATGTATTCACTCAGAAAACTTAAAAAAGATACCAAATATTATAAGATCACAGGGATTAATTATACATTAAAAGTAATTTGTTTATGTTGTACCTTTCATATGGATGCACCAAAAATGAATGTATGATGAAGTTTTATCAGCAGAAATTCAAGCTGAATAGATTTGTAAGCCCATATATTTTCAAAGAAAAACAGTAGTATTCTTATAAAACATCATTATTTGGTGCTAATGATAATCATTAATTATGAATTTTAATAGTTATAAGCACTAATGGTAAAAATTTAGTTTTCACAATATTATACCATTTTGAGTTCTACTTAATAGATAGCTTCTAATTTTTATATCAACTGCAAGAAAAGTAAAGTAGTTTTGTTAATGTCAAAGAAAATAGTTAAAAGATATTACTAAAAACAAAATGGCAGGTGCAAGGATTTCCAAAGAAGTTGTTTTTAGCAGAATGAAAAGTATGAAATATGGCTAGATTTCTCTGACAAGATGGATTCTTCATACTGGGGCAGGTAATATTTTTCATGAAGTGTGTGGCTGCAGCAAGGCACAGCCCATGTAGTGAAGCTGGCATGAGTTCAGAAGTCAAACAAAGCCCACAGCTACACAAGGAATAGGCTGTATTATTATTTTTTTCTGAGGGAAATATCAATGGCTCTAGATATATCTCTGTTTTTCAGAGTACTGATGCATTAAATTAGTAAGAAACATTTGTAACATTCAACTGATTAAGATCTGGTAACCAGATTTTAATAGTGAACAAAGAAATGGTGACAAGATGAAAATACAATTAATTTATTATATTCATGACCAAAATTAAGATTGACTAGGGGTCTATTCATACATATTCATACATTTTATATAAAAAGCCAATATGAGACCCATAAAAAGTCTGCAACATAAACACAGGTAGAAAATTTTACTATAATAAAGCAAAAAAAGTATACTTTTTTCCAACATCCACTAGAGAGTTAAGATGCTAGTTGGAACCACAGGTATTTTTCCACTTAGAAATGCATAAATACTCTGGAAAATGGGAGAAATGAGAGAAAAGTAAAATAAAAAAGCATCTGAATGAAATAATAAGGGATCATAGTTAGATATTAATATATTTGTAGAAATAACCATCTGTTACTTCTTCCGTCCACTAACAGCAGTAATAGTGGAAATAGTATTACAGAAATCTGATCTATGATGTGAGGAACAATCTGGGAATATTTCTATTGAACATAAAGGAAATAGAAAATATAGGAGAAGGTGATTAACAAATAGAAGAAGCAATGAACTCTAACAAATTAATATTACTAAATGAAAACAAAGCAAAGGCTAAAGAACCATAACCTTAAACTATAAACCAACTTCTAATCAACCACTAGTCAACTACCATAACTATACAAAGCCTACCCCCCAACAAAATCCTCATGAACTAAAGTCAAAATAATTGAAACTAAATGTGAAATTGTATCCAAATGAATTGTCTATTTGAAGATCATAAGATTAAAATGATTAAAAATAAAAATTAAGATTACTATAAAATAAGACTTCTTAACTTTCAAATCCAATGCCAAAAACAGCAAATGGAACTATCTATAGAGTTTGACAAATGGAAAATTTGATTAACAAATAATTTTGAGGCATATTCTTTTCCACGTGAAGACAAGGGAAACTGCAGTATATAATTATTAAGAGTTCAGTTAAGGACTCCTGGTCCTTCTGTTAATTATCAACCCTTGTGCAAACTGATACCTCGACTCTACTGGTACTAAGTGGGAGCTTCTGTTAGAAAACTGTGATCCCTGTTAGGCCACTTCTCACTGGGCTAAGGAAGGTACATGAGCAAGCTTGGCTAATCAGAGAACTTTTCCAGAATTATTTCTGGGAAAAAGAGATAAAGATGATAGAAATAGACATAATAGAGATAGAGGTAGAGGTAGAGGTAGAGGTAAAAGAGGTAGAAAGAGAGGGAGGGAGGGAGAAAGAGACAGAGAGAGAGAGAAAGAGAGAGAAAAAAAGAGAGAGAGTGCCCTTGGAGGAAACTCCCTGGTGACTCAAAGGCTAGCAATTGACCTGAATGGGGGTGACAGGAGGGTAGTGGGCTGTAGGTAGAAAGCTGGAAGAGCTGTGAGGGGAGAATGCAGTAAGCTAGGGCTTCTGGAAGACTTAACTCTGGGCCTTCCTGCTTCATATGTTCAGTTTTGCTCTGGACATGGGTCTCTGAAGGGAGATGGGCTTGATGTCTTCGGGCTGTGGGGGACTTTGCCTTGGACTGAACGATTTTGCAGGGTGACTTATTTCTACTCCAATGCTGTATTTAAGTGATGGGGACTGGGCTGTGTTGTAAATAAATCATTTTTTGTTGTGTAAAAAAAAACCAATCAGTATCTCTTTGGGTAGTTAGAAAAGGGAATATATTAAATTGAATTTTTAAAATCATGGATTTTATAAATAAGGTGATAGATAGACAATGTTCAATAATATATAGACAATCATTAATAGTTATTTTTCTACCTTGTCTGTGATCCTATATTCCAACCTTTATATTTTTTGGATTTTCTTTAGTTAACTTGAAGAATGTACAACTACAACCAAGTGTTGAGACAAACCATTTCAAAATGGAAGTTTATGTGAAGATCATGTGAGTGGTTCTACATGCAACTTTTCTGGGGGTAAGTATCACATTTAACAGTGATAACTTCAAAGTAAAATGTAACTTTATCACAATGAAATATTTATCTATTAATTTTCCTGAAAACAAGTTTAGATTACTTCACATTTTTGACTCAGTTAATAACAAACTGTATTATTACAGATAATTTTCTCTCAAAAATATCAAGAGAGAAGTAATTACATTAAAAAATAAATGTCTCTAAGGTTGTCTTTACAAAGCTAAATCCACTTACACTCTATGTTGTAGTATTCTTCTTCACAGCCTGCTAGAATCGGCCAGAAGAGCATTATCATTAAGATAAATAAAGCAAGCCAATTATTAATTAATTGTTCAATCAGCTTTAAAATAAAATTGATTTTTTATAGAAAACATGCAATATTTTTAAACTTTATGTAAATATATGCAATTATGCATGTATATGTCTTTAATCTATACATAGCATTTGAAATTAATGAAAAGGTAAAGTGATTTAGTTATTTTATTTGTATACAATGTGATATCAGTTTCCTGGTTGAATTTTCAGGCTCTAATATTGAAGTATATTAATCTCAATGATTAGTGTGAATGTAAAATACTGATTGTTTCCTTTCCCTTGGGTACTTTTTTTTTTTTTTACTATTTTACATGGAGAAATGTAATATTACTTAACTGAAAAGAATAAAATGTACCTTTGGTGGCAGAAAAGATATAGCAAATATATTAATTTTAGTTTTTATTCTTTTCAGATTACAAATAATACAGAGTTTAATATTGCTTTACAAAATATTTAGGACTAAAAATACACTATGAGCAATACATACATCAGTAAGCATATACCTTTATATACTAAAGCAAAATTATATATTTTACATGACACATTCCTAGTTTTTTGGAGCAAAATAATTTCCATTTTCAAATTCAATTTATATACATTTTTCTAAGAAATATTTCTTATTATCCTTGTACAGAGCTCTGCATCCTGTCACTTTTAAACACCTTAGATTGCCATATTATGCACAACAGCTAATATAGCTCACAATAATGTACAAAGAAGAGCAAGGATTTAAGGTGGACTACTTTGTTCTCATGAGAAGCTCAGATTTTGAGAGGTAGAGACCAAAATGATCAATATTAGAAGAAAAAATAGGGACAAAGTCAAACCAAATGCTATGCTGTTGAGTCCGATAAATTAAAACTGTAAAATGAATGACATCTAGGGGAAATAAACTAAATTGTGTGAAACTACCGAGAAATGCAATAGTTTAAGAAACTCTCCAAACCAAGTCATTTAATTATATCAATAAGTCTAAGAATCAGTAACGTGCAATTGCTTTTATTAATAAAAAACCCAGATGAAGAATCATAAAGTTTTAACAAGTAGTGGCATTATAACTAGAATTAATTTTGAAATGTGCAGATGTCTCTGTGGAAAGCCATTGTTTCTGAGCTCTTTTGTTTATATCTATGACATCAACTACTCTATACTAAAATTTCATTATCTCATTCAGCTCCAGAAATTATAGGATATAGGAAAATTACAATGTTTATGAATTTGTTTTCTTGTTATAAGTTTTATTAAAATACTTTTTTTTTTGTTTTTAAGGGACAATCAAAGAAAAATATGTAATTTTACATGTGCTAGGTCATGTGAAATACAATAAACATACACTTTTGGAATGGAGAATAGATTAAAAATCTTCAAAAGAAAACTTTAAAAATATGCCTTATTTATATTTACCTCAATTTTCAGATTTCTTTTCCCCATTAATTTATAAATAATTATTCAATTAGTCTAACATTGTTATCACTTTTGCTTTCTGAAACTTTAGAAGTCATATTTCTAAATGAAGACCACTTTTAATTTATAACAGCCTATGTAAATATAGTCTAGATTTTATTTGAATTATCATTTGATTTGGTGACACTATTATGAATACAGTTTCAGTAAAAATTAGATGTTATGAGGGGAAAAAACGCAGAGAAAACTCACCAGCAAGCACTTACTGTAGGAGTCTTTTATATATGATCTTTCAAGTATCTACTGATTTAAAATCTAGTGTTTTTTGGTCTAGTTATAAAAAATGGAATAACCTAATTTTTAATTTAAAATTCCCAGAAGTGAACTGTGCTTGGGATGGTAATAATAGACCTAAGTTTAGTGAGGCTACTGGTTCTCAAATGCTATACTTTGAACTGGAAAAATATTGTTGTTTGAAACCTGAAAAACACTTTGGAACTGGAAACTGACTCTTTTGTATGACAGACCATATTGAATTTCTGTCCTTCTTTCAATCCATTCATAAATCAGAAACATTAAACAAAATTTGAATACAAATTACCATTATATTTAGGGGTAACTTCTAATGGGAGAAATGGAGGTAAGAAAAAGCATAATGTGATTCAAACATAATGTGGTTCAAGAATTCATCCTCTAAGGAAAGGAGAAGAAAGAGATATTGCATTTTGAAATCTAATAATTAAGACTTAACAAACACCTTTTACAGTCAAATGCCAGTTTAAAAATGTTTGTTGTACTCACAATAATGTGTTACCGTCAACTCTATCCATTTCCACAGTTTTGCAGTAAAACTGATTGAAAATTCAACATACATTAAGCATCAGCACCCCTTCTCAGTCCTCATCCTATCTCTTAACAACCCGTTGTCTAAGTTTTAACTCCATGTGTTTATTCTTTGTATTTAGTTCATATTAGTAAGACCATACAATACTTGTCCTTTTTGGCCTGACTTTTGTTAGTTAGATAATGTCCTCAGGGTTCATCCATGTTATCATATGTGTCGCCATTTCATTTTTTCTTACAGCAGCACAGTATTCCATTGTATGTATATACCACATTTTGCTTATCTCTTCATTAGTTGATGGACACTTGGGTTGTTTCCATCTTTTGGAAGTTGTGAATAATGCTGCTATGAACATCAGTGTGCAAATGTCTGTGTCACTGTTTTCAGTTCTTTTGGATATATTTCTAGTGGTTTATAAATAGGATTGTGGCTGTATGTTGTTGTTTTTTTAAATAACAGTATTTTCCATTTTCTACTCAGTTGCTTAAGTTTAAAAATTAAGATTAAACTTAGAAACATACATAAAAATGTGCTCATATATAATCAACTTGTCTTTCTTTGTCTTCCTTTAAGACTTATTACTGTTGCTCCCACTTTCAGAAATTTAAAAAGTACCATTCAATTTAATGTCTCATTTACTTTTATTTAATTTTATTTCATTTTGCCATTCAGAAAATAGTTTGTTGAAAAATTTAGCATAGACATGTATGCAAAATTTTTAACTACCTGAATCTTACATGAAATTAGATATACCAAAATGTAGGTAAAAATTAGAAGTATTATTTACCCAGGAATGGAATTCTTTTCTGTAGAACTTAGAGAAATTGATTGACGTGACATGGGAAATCAAAAGAAGAAGCCACCCACTACCATTTGCTCTCAATCCATACCTATGCTATTTATAATAGGCGCCTAAGAGAGCAGTATATGATTTTTCTCTCTGATGTTATTTAAGCATTGTTATCTTGTCCTTTCTGAGTTGAAATTTTAAATAAAACACTGGCATATGTGGGAATGGTTATGCATTCAAATGCACATTTATGGGTTCTTTCAAAAATATGCAACTGCAAGCATTCACATATTTATATTGAGATTGATCTTTTTAAATACAAGAAAATAACATAATGTACATGCTCAGGACAATATTTCCAACTTTTACAACTTTATTTCAAAGCCATTTTTCCAGTGACTAGCTGAAGGCTTCAATTATTTCACAATCAAATCTACAAACATGGCCTATGTTATAAAGGGAAGTCATTTTTGGTATTAATTATAATAAGAATGCATCTCAAATATTCTGTTGGACCTTAATATTTAGCATAAATTTTTCTAGCTTTACTCTCAGGTATTATTTTTAATAAGGAGTGGTTCAATACCAAATAAATTTATTCAAAATTAAACAACCACCATACAAGTGATGTGTATCCACGATCCATCATGATGCTTAGTTGCAAGAAAGGGAAAGTTGTTCTAGATAGTTCAAGCAAAGAAATAATTACTTAAACCATTCATTTATATCACATGGATTCCACGAGGTCCAGAAATTGGATTCAATAGCTATCATGTCCAACCTCACCACATTTGCTGCTCTAGCAGAAACTCCAAAACCACTGAGCCTCCAAGACTCAGGGCTAGATGCCAGGATTTTTGTCACTGCTTTTTGTAAATTATAGAAACAAACACCTCTCTCTTACACTTGTCCAGAGATTGAATCCCCCACATATAGGTGCCTTTTTAAAATGCTCATTTATGAATCTAAGACTCCTACTAAGATATTTGATTGGTAGAACCCAAGTCTCATGCTGTGTCATCCAGACATGTAAGGTTTTGCTGTTATTGTTCTTGTGGGGTTTTTTTGTTTTTGTTTTTGTTTTTTCTTTTTTTTTTTTGGTTTTTTAGCTTTTAGTATGGGAAGTGAAGCACATAATATGGGAGATTATACAATGTAGGGAATATGTTCAAAGGCCTGAAAGATACAAAGGTTGATGAGAGAACATATATGGATTTTTGAGTAGAACCTATTTGCCAAATTTTAGAGCTGATATTGATACACAGTCTATTTAAGTCATGGGAGAATGGGGAAGGTAATGACAAGGCTGGATAATGGCTAAAAGACTTAGATTGAACATGATATCTGCCCTCACATTTTATTTTCTATTTTTTAAGTTTTAAAATGTTTGTAATATGAAGAATTAAGGTGATTGTTTTAAAATTCTGAAGCCATAACTGTAATAAAGATATTTGATATGACTTCCTCTAAAAGTTTTATAATAAGTAAAACATACCATCAATGGAGTATTGTAAATATCAGATAAAATTATATAAATCAATTTTGGCATTTTTTTTCCTGAAATAATAATTTTAATTTTGTTTTATAATAACTTTTATTATTATAGATGTTTAAGGTTTACAAAAAATATGCAGAAAGTATAGAGTTCCCATATACTCCCCTCAAACACATATTTTTCTCTATTATTAACAATTTGAAATGGTGTGGTATCTTTGTTACTATTGATGAAACAATATTATTATAGTTATAGAATTAAATATAGTCCATAGTTTGCATTATGGTTCACTGTTTGTATTGTACAGACTTATGTTTTGGGGAACTTTTATTCTAGTATACAGTGTTAAATAAATTTTTATTCTAGTACCAAGTTCCCTTTTTAACCACATTCAAATGTATAATTCAGTGGTGTTAATTATTGCCACAATGCTGAATTACCATCACCACCATCTATTATTACCAAAGCTTTTCCATTAGCCCAAATGGAAACACTGAAATATTATCTTGAAGATACAAGTTGTGGTATGTAAAAATTAAAATTCTCTTTGAGTTTAGCTCTACTGATTTTTCTGTCCAGAATAACAGTATCTTTCTTCTTTCTAGATAATGAGAATGATCTAATCCCCTCACATTTCTAAGTTTGTTTAGTTGCCAGGAAACTCAGAATTATGTGTTTCTTTGCAACCCCAATAACTGTCTGAATTTGATTTGTATTCTTTCATAAATACTACCATTTTTCTCCCTATCTTCAGTGCATTGTTCTTGTGGTTTTTCCTTACCATTTATTAATGAATTTGTTTTGTATTAATCTTTTATTATAAACTCTCTCAAATACTTTTTTGAGGAGTATGAAAGATTGGAGGTTATAGATTTTGCATAAATAGCATAAATGCTGTAAGTTTTCCAGCACTAAGTAGGAATATTGAAATACATAATATTCATGACTTTTTTGAAATCTGTTAATAATATATATTTTTAAAATTATGTAATCTACATCCAAATGATGGTTAACCTAGTAAAATTTATCCTTTAAATAATTTCATAAGTAAGAGTCAAATATCTTAAATAGGAAGAATCAATTTTGGTGGTATACTTGTAACCTATTTCATATGTATTTGCAAAGATATCCTTGTGATTATTACATAATATCAGTAAGTGCTTTCATTGGTATTTATTTCAATAAGTATAACTTATTATCTTTTTATTGAACTTCCATGGTGTATAGTGGCCTTTTACTTTATTAACTAGGCAAGACATCATTCCTGAATGCAATGGTTTATGAGTTATGAGACTTGATAAAGGCTATATTTTATTTTGAAGGCATTACAAGAACACAAAAGGTCAGCTTCTGAAAAGCAGGTTTACACAATCATTAGCCAATATTCCAGGCATAATAAGATACAGCTCTCTATTCTTTGTGTGTGTGTTCCTGTCTTTTAAAGTTAGGTTAATTTTAATATCATGGTCTGCATTAAAGGATTAAGAATTGGAGAGGAAACACATTCTTGCTTTGTTGAAAAGCTTGGATAGAACAACTAAAAATATTACATAATTTGGAGAAAGTAGATTTGTTTATTTATTTTGCTTTTAGGGCCTGGGTTACACTGGATTTGAATTCGTCTGGTTGCATGATAATTACTTAAGGGGATTTTTAAAAATTGGGATTCCTGAGAGAGGATTGTGGGAAGATGGCAGAGTAGGTAGCTCTAGGACACAGTCCTTCCACCAAAACACTATTAAACAAGCAGGAACTCTCTTAAACAACTATTTTGAAACTGTGTAAGTGAGAAGAAACTGTACAGCATCTAGGAAAGAGCAGGAAGAAGCAGCCAGTAAAATAAACTAAAGAACAGTAAATTGCTCTCTGCACAGCAGGTATCAGCACCCATCCCCCATTCTCATAGCAGGCTGACATGGATTCCTGGCCCTGGCTAGCTCACTGGTGACAGAAAGGGATATAAAAATCCTCTTCCCTAAGAACTGAGGTGGACACTGCTGATCACTGATCATGTGTTTTCATTAGCAAATTCAGATTCCAAGGGCCCCAGCTAGGAGGGCAACCATTGTTTCAATCAGCACGGGATAGGGCCAGTGGCTGTAGAAAATTAAAGACACTCCACTTCCTCAGGGTTGCAGAGGACAGTTAGTTGAAGGGCTGCATTTGGTGGGTAGGCCAGGAAAGCTCAACTTTGGGGACCTATTGGAGAAGCTCTTGGAGTCCTTGCTGACCCCACCCCGTGGGCACATTGGACAGTCTGGCACAAAAGCCTATTGCCTTCAAACACACAGGAGAGGGAGGACTGTCTCTTGGGAAAAAGAGGGAACAACCAAAATCCTGTAAACAGTAAAACTCCAGAACAACTAACAAGCAAAATCCCTGGACAAGACAGGCCCAGAAAGACAGGGAAAACCCTGCACAGTGCTTTAACCTTGGGCAGACATTCCTGATAGGAGGGCTAAAGGTCAAGAAAATTGCTATATTATCACCAGCTGGTTATAAAGCCAAGAAACAGACATCTCAGGGAATAAATCCCAGAGTTACATTTTAAAAGATTCAAATGTACAGCATACAACAAAAGATTATAAGACAAATAGAGAAACAGGAAATGATGTCCCATCCAAGGGAATAAGATAAAAATCCAGAAAATACCAACAAATAAAATGGGAATGTGGACCTATAAAAAAAGCTATTTAAAAAATCTTAAAAATGCTCAAGTAGATAAAGGAAAGTACAGAGAAAGCATTACAGGATATCAGGAAAATAATGAATGAACAATACAAGAGTCCAAGTAAAGAGGAGAAATTTTTAGAAGGAATCAAACAGAACTGGAGTTGAAGACACAATAACTGAAATGAAAAATGAACAGGAGAGTTTCAAGAACAGATTGGAGCTAGCAGAAGAAAGAATTAGTGAACTTGAAAACAACACAATTGAAATGAGTCAGGCTGAGAAGCAGAAAGAAATAAGAATTATTAAAAGTGAAAATAGCCTAAGACACCTCTGTGACACATAATGCATATCAATACATGCATTAATGGGAGTTTCAAAAGTAAAAGAAAATGAGAAAGGTGCAGAAGGAATAGTCAAAAAATATATATATAGTTACAGGTAATATCCCAAACTTAGAAAAAGACATGAATATGCACATCCAAGAAGTCCAGAGAACACCAAACAGGATAAACATGAAGAACCTCCTCATATATGGATGACACTATTGAATGCAAAGACAAGAAGAGAGTTTTGAAAGCTGCTAGAGTAAAGCAGCATGTTACATATGTACAAGGGAGCCCAAATTAGATTGAGTGCAGATTTCTCATCGGAAACCATGGAGGCAAGAAGGCAGTATGTTGAAACACTTACAGTGATGAAAGAAAACAACTTCCAGCCATGAATATTATATCTGGCAAGATAAAGTAATTCTCAGATAAACAAAAGCTAAGGGAGTTCATCATCACTAGACTTGCCTTAGAAATAAAATTCAAGGGAGTTCTCTGGACTGAAATGAAAGGACATTAGACAGTGGGTTCAAGATGGCATAAATAAAGACCTGCAGTTAAGATAAACATTTGGGTAATTATAAATGCCAATGTTATTGTAGTGTATTATTTGGTATATAACTTCATTTCTATAGGTGTTAAAATGCAAATGCATAAAAAAGTAATGATAAATCTAAGTTTTTAACATTTAATGGACAAAGATATAAGCCGTTAAAAGTACAAAAAATGTTGGGGAAAACAGAGGGTTATAGGAAAAGTATAAATGCATACTTTTGAATGTAAGTGAGCATCAAACCAATAACATTGATATATATTTAGGATGTTAACTTTTTAACCCTGTGGTAACCACAAGTGAAAAAGATGAAAAATATATCCAGACAGAAAAGAAAAGACACTCAATATGGTACAAACCACATAAAATAATCAAATAAATATAAAGTAGGCATTAACAGAAGTAAGGTACAAAAATGGTATAAGACTTACAAAGGTTAAATAATATGTTCTTTTCTTTTTTTTAAAATTCAAACTTTATTTCAAATACAAAAAAATTAAAACAGAAAATGGCAGCTCAACAAGTTATTTAGGCATTACTCCTAAAAAGTTCTGTCCAGGCACTTTTTTTTTTTTTAAAGATACTTAGACTACATAAGTGTTACATAAAAATCATAGGGATTCCCATATGCCCTGCTCCCCATACCCTCACACAAAAACAACATCCTCCATTAGTGTGGCATATTCATTGCAATTGATAAATGCATCCTGGGGCATTGCCACTGAGCATGGGCGATAGTTCATATTGTAGTTTACACTCCTTCCCACACAATTCTGCAGGTTATGGGAAGATATAAAATGGCCTATATATGTCATTGCAATGTCATTTAGGACAATTCCCAAGTTCAGAAAAAGCCCCGGTATTACACCTGTTTTATCCTCCCCCTATCCTCAGAACCTCCAGTGGCCACTGCCTCAGCATCAATGCTGTAATTTCTTCCAGTGCTAGAATCACAATAAGTCTATAGTAGAATATCAGTAAGTCCACTCTAGTCCATAGTTCATTCCCCAATCCTTAGGATTCTGGGATGGTGATGTCCACTCCACCTCTAATTGAGAGGAGGCTTCGATCCCATACAGCCGATGGATGGGACTCTCTTGCTTGCAGTTGTAGACTCTCTTGTTTCCTTGGTATGGTGGTTGTCAATCCGCACCTCCTTGTTAGTTGTCCTAGGTGAGTCCAACGAACTGGAAAGTAGGTGCTGCAACTCCACCGAGGTTCAGGGCCCAGCTGGCACACAGACAGCTCATAGATTACAGTCTCTTGGACAGACACTTACAAACTCCAGCACCAAGTGTAGGTTTAAATAGAAGGTACAGATGAGCCATGTGTAGGGAAGCCATAACTGAGTTAAACACTTTTATTTCATCTAATTTCAACCACTAACTCAATTGTTCCTCTATTTCAGGGGTTCTTAAACTTTTCTGTTCTATGGACCCCTTTGCCAGTCAAATGAAAACCATGGACCCCTTACTAAGTCCACACTATACTGTGCATTATTTCATAAATATATCACACCCACACCAACACATCCCAACAAGAATAATGTTTATATTGAATCTCAATTCAAGCTCACAGACCCCTTGTAAAGAACCCTTGCTCTAATGTCAGAAGATACATAGATGAACACAAATTAGTTAAATGATATAATCAAGTCTCATTAATGAAAAAAATGAAGAGAAAAAAATGCTTCATCATATTCATATCTGATAAAACCAAAACCCGTATTCTATTTTTTCCTTTAGCATGAATACAGTACTTTCTTTGCTTTTGCTACATAAACCTTACAATGTTGTTGTTAACTAGAGTTTATAAATTACATTAGTTATAGTTTCCCCATATATCACCACATCTTTAATACCTTGTAGAAGAACATTCCTGTATTTATATTAACCACAATCCTCACTTACCACCAAAATCATTGTTATATATTCCTAATATTATCCTCCAGCTGTCCTCCAACTAACATTAATCTCCCTAGACTGTTCATTTCAACCATAATCACATCCATAAATCAATAGTTTGTTACAGTATAAGAGCTTCAAAATTTATATGTTGCATCTATACAATTGTAAGTATGTAAGAAATTATCCCAAATAGTTTTCTTTTATAATGCTAACAGCATATTATAAGTTATTTTTATATTTAATGATAATAGACAAATTTATGTCAACCTTAAGTTCATCTGGTTGTTGTTTATTGTTATCAATATGTTATCTTTGAACACAATGAAAGAGCATGATTTGTATCATCTGAGGGAAAAAATAAGTTGATAAATAAAGGAAATTGAAAAGCCACTAGGATAATAATTTCAATAAACTTTAGCTTATGAACTAAGCTAGTTTCTAGCTTAGAAACGAGAATTTTCTAAAATTTGATCAATATTAAGTATCTGCTATTTTCCCGTTGATTTCACTGACAGAAATGGAAATTTTTAAAAAATAAAGTGACCAAAAATACATATGAAATTTGGAATAAAATTAAAAAATAATAATAATAATGCAATGCTTGTATTTTGCTTGCAAACTGACATGCAGAATTTCCCTCCTTCTATCAATTTCCTTGTCCCAAATTAAGAAAAGAAATTCTCTTAGGATATATTAACAATTATATCACTTCACAAATTGTTTAGCAATTCAAGCCAATTTCTAGTGGTAATGAATAAATAAAAGAAAATTTCCTTTAATTTCCTGTCTTAATCATATAGTTTATTTAAGTTTTGAAAAACTCTCAGCATACATTTCATTGTAACCCCTGCATGGGCACATTTATAATAACTTTCACTTATCATATTCTGCCCTCAAATTTTCTCTGTATCTACCAGGACAACCACCCGATGTGCTTTTATAGTACCAGTTTCATTAGTTTTTGACCTAGAGGAAATGATGTTTTCACAAACCTTAAATTCAGAATACATCCCTTTTCCTTTTGTGAAATATAATACACCAATATTTAAACATAAACATTTCTTCTCTTTTGAGATTAATGTAAAGCAAACTACCACACACAGTAGAAAATACAAAGCTTTATTACATCAGTAAACAAAACTCCACACACCAAAAAAACAGTTATTCCTACAAAAGTAATGAAAATTTTTAGGTATGTTCACCTACATTCCAGGGAAATTTAAAATTATGGAAATTTAAAATTAAGATACATATCTTTCAACTATTCTTAACAGTAGTAATTTGGGAGGCTCTTTAAAATATGAATGTCTCATACTAAATTCTCCCTTCCATTACTGTTTTTTTTTTAAATGGATGTGTTATAGAATTAATAATGCTTTCTATAAGAACTTAAAAACCTAACACTTGTGGTTCTACTCCTATCAATTTCTGATTATACCCAACTTGAAAAAGAATTCTTTATAAATGTTCAAAAGACAGAGGTTTTTTTTTTGTTTTTGTTTTTGTTTTATAATTTGCATTCTATTCAATTCATGTGGCATCCGTTTTACATGAACAGTATGCCGGATGCCATTTGTAACTGCTTCTATTCCATCCCAAATAAAATTAATTCCTTGTCCATTCTTATAACTCCACTGGTGACTTTTGCTTTATTAAATAAGAGTCAGAGGTGGAGTATTTATGGTAATGTTAGATGTGTTTAGCCACATCTGTTTTATCCCCAAACATAACATTATCAAATCAATTGGCATACCAGGTGTTTGTGTGTTGTGAGCGATTGGAACTGTTGACGTGATTTGAGAAATTTTCTAAAAGGTAAATATCAATCTACCTTTCTACCAAAAGAAATGCTACCTCCACTTACATTTTAAAGGCTTCTTTTCAGCAGTCTTTCATAGAGCTTTGGACATTCTTGTTGGCTTCAAAGATATGAAGAACTTTTAGGCTTCCAATTTTAGATTGCTTTAAATTCACTTAATCTTTTCAAAGAGATTAAGCTTTTCTAATATTTGAACCTGAGTCTGTGGCATTTATGTTGTGTGTGGGATATGGTCTGGAAACTAAGGGGGAAAACAGGATTATCCTTTAGTTTTTTTTAAATAAAAATTTTTTGAAGTACATCATTCATACATGAACATGAATAAACAATAAATTTATAGTAAAATTTGTGAATTTACAAAACAAACATGCATATCATGATACAAGCCTCCCATACACATCTCCCCACCACCAATACTTTGCCTTGCCTTGAAACATTTGTTACAAACTATGCAAGAGCATTTTCACAATATTACTACTAACTAAAGTCCATATCTTACATTTGGTGTATTTTTCTCCAACACACCCAATTAACACCCTATATTAGTATTATATATATGTTATCATTCAGGATAATGCTGTTTAAGAAACTGCCACCTACCACAAGATTTTGAAGATGTTTCCCTACACTGTCTTCTAAAAGTTTTATGGTTAGGTACTTGATTCATTCTGAAGTAATTTTTGTATAAGGTGTGAGATAGGGGTCCTCTTTCTTTTAGCTATGGATATCCAGTTTTCTGAGCACTAGTTCTTGAATAGTCTGTTCTGGCACTGCTGGCTGGGCTTGACAGCATTTTCAAAAATCTCTTGACCACAGATGTGAAGGTCTAATTCTGAGTTTGATAGTCTGTTCAATCTGTCAATCTTTATGCCAGTACCATGCTGTTTTTACCACTGTGGCCAAGTAATATGCTTTATTTTTTTCACTGTTTCCAAGTTAATTACTGAGTTGCTAAGATTATTTGCCCTTTCCCATGTCTTAAAAATTTCCTGTATTCCCCCATTCAATCTTGGCTGCCACAAATAGACAGACAGAATGCACGGGAACCTTCTTTTTCTTGCTTCTTTAGTGGAAACCTTAGCAGCAGACATTAACTGCTCCTGGTCTGTCAGACAAGCATAGTAATATACTTTAACATCAGGAACAGAGAGCCCCCACAAATTCATTCTTATTTTTTAAGACATTACTGGTTATTCAGGGCCCCTTACCATTCCAAATGGTAATCAAGTGGTCATTGGATTTTCCACTTCTGCAAAAAAAAAGGCTGTTAGGATTTTTATTGGGATTGCATTGAACCTGTAAATCAGTTTGGGTATAGTTGACATGTTAATGATATTTAGTATTCCAGTCCATGAACACAGGATGTTCTTCCATTTATTTAAGTCTTCTTTGGTTTCTTTTAACAATTTTTTTGTAGTTTTCTGAATACAGATCCTTTATGTCCTCAGTTAAGTTTCTTCCTAAATAGTTGATAATTTTAGTCACTATTATAAATGGAATTTTTTCTGATTTCATCCTCAGATTGCTCATCAGTAATGTATAGAACTCTACTGATTGTTGCATATTAATATTGAATTCCCCCACACTGCTGAACTTGTCTATTAGTTCTAGTAGCTTTCTTGTGGATTTTACGGGATTTTCTCGATAGAGGAGCATATCATCAGCAAATAGCAAAAGTTTTATTTCTTCCTTTCCTATATGGGTGCCTTTAATTTCTATATCTAGCCTAATTTCTCTCGCTAAAACTTCTAGCATAATAAAAATAACAGTGGTGACATGGGGGTGGGGGGCATCCTTGTCTTGTTCCTGATCTTAGCGGCAAAGCTTTTCAGTCTTTTGAGTACAATGCTAGCTGTAGGGTTTTCATACATGCACTTTATCATGTTGAGAAATCTTCCTTATATTTCTACCTTTTGTAGTGTTTTTTTTTTTTAATCAATAAATGATGCTGTATTTTGTCAAAAGCCTGTTCTGCATAAATTGAGAGAATCAGGTGATTTTTCTTCTTCAATTTATTAATGTGGTTTATTACACTAATTGATTTTCCTGTGTTGAGCCATCCTTGCATAACTGGGATAAAACCCACTTGATTGTGTGTTCTAATTCTTTTAATGTACTTTTGGATTTAGTTTGCAAGTATTTTAAGGAAGATTTTTGCATCTATACTCTTTAGAGATATTAGTCTACAATTTTCTTTTTCATAATATCTTTATCTGGTTTTGGTATTGGTGTGATGTTGGATTCATAGAAGGAGTTTACTAGAATTCTTCCCTGTTCAATTTTTTTGGATGAGCTTGAGCAAGATTGGTATTAAATTGTCTTTGAATGATTGGTAGAATTCACCTGTGAAGCCATCTGGTCCTAGGCCTTTCATCTTCGGGAGATTTTTTACGACTGTTTCAATTTCTTTACTTGTGATTTGTTTGTTGAAGACTATTTCTTAGGGTCACTGTAGGTTGTTCATGTGTTTCTAGGAATTTGTCCATCATTTTGTCTACGCTATCTAGTTTTTTGGTGTACAGCTCTTCATAGCATCCTTTTATGATATCTTTTATTTCTGTGGGGTCAATGGTTAATATCCCTATCTCATATTATATTTTATTTATTTTTATCTGCTTTCTTTTTTCTTTGTCAGTCTAGCTAAGGGTTTGTCAATTTTACCGATTTTCTCAAAGATCCAGCTTTTGGTTTTGTTGATTATATCTATTTTGTTGTTGTTTTTGTTGTTCATAATTTCATTTATTTCTGCTCTGATCTTTACTATTTCTTTCTTTCAGCTTGGTTTGGAATTAGTTTGAAAATGTATATAATACTGGATTGAAATTTGCATGACTTTAAATATTGCTGAAAAATTGTGGTTGTTTATCTTCATGAGCAAGGTGCTTAGATTTTGAATGTCCTAATTTTCATAAGTTTATACCTTCATTAAACATCTGAAATCACAATATAAATGACACAATTTATCATTAATAGTTATGGATAGATACCCATATTTCAAATTATTTTTATTTTGAGGTTTTTGGACTGACATTCTTAAATAAAATTATACTTAATTCTTACCTCAAAATGTACTTGATAGCGTCATACTTTGAAAAATATTTGCTCTGCCATTTTGCTTTTCTCATTATCTTTATTACTGTTAATTTCATTCCATAGTTTGATTTTGTTTGCTTGTCAACTTTGAAAGGGCACATTTTATTAACTCGGGAAATATTCATTGGACATACCCACAATGAAAAACATCACTGAGCACTGAAATGTAACAAAATATTCTGGGCAAAACAAGGGTGTATGTGAACCTTCCTTTTGGTGGATCTCCCACTCTTCTCTCAGGATTCTTTGTATACAAGGCATGCCACATGAATAACCTACTGAATGAATGAGCCTCCCTAACTCAGTCTGAATATTGAATATTTTAGAGCATGATTCCTTTTTTTCTTATGTTTATATAAACATGCATATAAATAGAGGTTTTAATATTTTCTTCCTGCACATTTCAATGGATTTTCTTTTGACTGCCTAGATATATACTGCTTTAATTTTGGACTTTACTTTAGATTAATGGGAAATAGGATTTGCAGGTGGATATGATTTCTATTTTTCCACATTGTTTTTATCCCTTTTTGTTAGAGATGATTGAGTTTCTGTAGGGGTTAATTGTTGTCTTAATAAAATCATTATTATTGTGTTACATATGGTAACCAGAAACACAACCAGAGGCTCCGATAATGCCAGACCTTCACACAGGCCAATCCCAGGTCCTCTATTATTTCATCTGAGATAGTTTGGCACATGTATTTTCTTCTGCATTGAAGTGTTTCTCAACCAGCTCAATTCCATGCCCCCTCATCTTGCTTCCCTAGAATTTTTCAGAATGTTCAATGATGTGTCATTGCTATTATAACATATATCATGCATCAATAAACAGATTTTAGGAAGGGACTTAGATTAATTCATTAAAAGTTACATGATACATTCTCAGTGATACCACAGATTACTCAAATCTTACTTTAATCACCGTGGCAATCACAACATAAAATAAAATATCTCTGCCTTAATAATAGTAGGTCATTTAAATCACATAAACATCTAAGAGCTTTCTGAGACTGTTAAAATTGAGCCTGGAAAAAAGCAATTTGAGTATCTTTTTCTGATTCTTTTTCTTTCCTTGTAGAATAAATAATAAGGGGAAGTCCTAAGCAAACTAGAATCACAAATTTGTGGTATTTGATATTTTATACAGATTTTATAAGAGAAAAAACATATTTTTAAAAATAGTGGCTATGAATCTCTTTCAATCTACTTTACTGACAAAATATAAAAATATCTAATCCAATTTTATTCTGTTACAGATGCTCTTTTAGAAATGTTGTTTTCCAAGGTAGGAAAGTATTGGTGACTGTGGAGCCGTTTTTTTAAGAATAACTGATATGTAGGGTATGCTCATAAATAATTTGGAGTGATTCTCATCAAAATGAGGCAGCAAATGAAAGGAAATATAATGCATTTTAATAATACTATTTTTTCATGGGTCTTATTTATCATGTTGACTCATAATTAGATTGGAAGCTTACTGTGATTATTAAAAGAAAATGTATTTTCTCCCCTACTTAGTTCATTCTTTCTTCAAATAATTATTGAGTGCTTACCATGTGCTAGGCAATATTCTCTGCACTGGACATGTAACAGGAGGTAATATAGTTATAGTTCCTGATGTCACAGAGGTTGCATTCTTTTTTAGGAGAAAGACAATATGGAATACAACATATATATCATAAATTAGAGATCAAAAGGTGCTATTGAGAGAATAAAGTGTGGTAAGAGGGATTGGGTATTATATGGTATGAGATTGTCAGAAAAGACCTGTTTGATAAGTTGACATTGAAAAGAGATCTGAAAGACGTGAAATAAGAAAACAGGTATATGGAGAAAGAAACATGCAGACATATAAAATGCAGACCCTGAAGCAAGTGAGCAGGTGATGTGCTACATAAATGGCAAGGAGGTCTGTGAGTTTGGACCTGAGTGGGCAAGGGAGAGTGCTGCAGGAGATCAGGTTAGAGAGTTGGAGGAACTTGGTCACATGGGCCTCTGTAGGCCACTGTGAGTACTGTAGCCTCTAGTTTGCCTAAGGCTACCAATGCAAAATACCAGAAATGGGTTTGCTTTTATGAAGGGGATTTATTTTGGGTAAAAGCTTACAGTTCCAAGGCCTTAAAATGTCCAAATCAAGGCACCATCAGAGGTGCTTTCTCACCAAAGTCGGCTGTTTATCCTGTTGTCCACCCACGTGGTGAAGCAAGTTGACTGCTGATCTCTGCCGAGATATCTGCCTTCCCCTCCAGAAGCTACTGTCTCCTGGAGCTCAGTTGTGGGCAACCAGGCACGGGGCTTATTTCTTTCCAGGCCTCCTCTATCAGCCTCTGAGGTCCTGCTTTCTCTCTGAGTTCAGCTGTAAGCGATCAGGCATATGGCTCATCTATCCCTGGGCCTCAGCTCTTTGAGCCTCTAGGGGGCTTCTCTCCTTCAACTCAACTGTGGGCAAACCTGGAGTCCTTTCTCTCACATGCAGAATCAAATGTGGTGCATGCCTTTCACTCTGTGTCTGTCTCTTTCTGTGTCTCCATTTATATCAGACCCAGCAAGAGGGGAGAGACCCAAGCTGGGTTCCTGCCTCACTGATGTGTTCAATAAAATAAATACTATTTTATTTATTCTTTGATCTTAGAGAATAGTCTACGTGCTGTTAAACTTCTTCAAATCCTTTTCTGAAACAGGGCAGTTTTCAAATAAATCATGAGGCCCACACCAACGTGAAAAAAAAAAAAAAAGAAGCCATTAGAGACAATCGGGTTTCCACTTATATAGACCATATCCACTCCATTGAAATGAGAAAATAGTCACTACCAGGCCATGACCCAAATGGAGGTGTGCCTCTCAAGTTTCTTTTAAGTCTGGGGCGAAGAAGACTGATAACGGTTATTTACATGCAGCTTTCTTTAAGTATTATATTTATTAGATCAGAAATAGAATTAGGGAATGAGCACTTTTACATCCAGTTTAGCATAACAGAAAAGGTGGGGAGATGGAAATGAAAGACACATCATTCAGAGTCCCTTTCCTGCTTAGTTAATGAAAATAGGTAGCTTAGCACAGTTGCATAATCTCTAAGTTTTCTCATCTCTAAAATGGTGATAATACTACTGGATAATGGTAACTAAACTTATCATCATTGCTATCGTTATTGTTGTTGTTATGTTTGTGCTGATGAAGTCAGGGTTTTAGGCCTATATGCCAAAAACTAGAGGCCAAACTATGATATATCTTAGCATAGTGAATTATCCCTTTATAAATAATCTATCATTCTTTACTTATAAAGAATATGCTCCCATTTCAGTATCACTCTCAATTACTTGATAAATCCATAGAGCCCCCTTAACCACACTTCCAATGAGATTTGATTATAGGAAATTAAAATAAAAATTTAGGTACAAAGTAACCGTTTAAAACATGAGACAACGTCCAAAAATGTTAATATTAAATGTGATTAGGTCAGTTTTAATAAAATCAATTCTTTTAGAACTGGTTTAAGTAAGCAATGATGCTGGTTTTAGGTGCTGGTAGAGATAAAATTCTCACTCACAGAAATCTCTATGCAATAGGAAATGCATGAAAAGCAGACAAATTGTAGCATACTTATCAGTGTTTTCTTGTCAAACTAAAGCATATTTTTCTTTGATCCTAGTGAATTGGCTTAATGACCTAATGTCCCAGTGCCTTTAATCGGGATTAATGATATATAATAGATTTCACCTTTTAAATTTACATCGAAAATCAACTGAGTTAAACCCAGTTTACTTTTTTTCTGCCTCATTCACTCATAACTTGGTCCAATAAACAGCAATTTAGAATTTCATAGTTTAGTCTATTGAGAATTTTTTTAAAGTTTAAGAATAAGAATCAAATTGATATTTAAAAATTGATGCTATTTCATCTGCTTTTATATTTTTAAAATACTTTTAACATTATTAGCTGATATCGACAGAAAACCACTTTATCCAAATTATAACATTTCATCTCCTTTTTTTTTTCACTTTTTTATTTTTTAAAAGATTCTTCGATTACATAAATGTTACAGAATATATATAGGGGATTCCCATATGCCCTGCTTCCCATACCCCCACATTTTCCCACATTAGGAACATCTTTCATCAATGTGGTACATTCATTGCAATTGATAAACACCTTTTGGAGCATTGCCACTAAGCATGGATTGTAGTTTACATTGTAGTTTACACTCTTTCCCATTCACTCATTAGGTTATGGCCAGATATTTTTAATTCATTTAAACTATTAACAGAACCAGTAGCGAACATATGGATTGAAATAACACCTGATATAAAATGTCCAAACTTTTCAATATTACTAAGCTCTCATTAGGAAGTGCCTCATCATTTTAAGGTCTTGGTTCTAAATGTGTAAGAAAGGCAGGAGGTAATCACTCCGATGCACCTGTTAATACAAGCATTTCTCTTTTTGAAAAGTTGAGAGCCTATGGAAAGGCTTATTTAGTTGCCCCTGCCTCCAGCATTCTCACAGGCCTAAGTTACCAGAATAACAAATCTGCTTTTGAATAAAATACAAAATCACCCTATAAACTATTCATCTATTTTCCATCTAATCACTTTATATTGTTCTTCTGTGAAATTTGGCTTTGTGAGCATAAAACCTGTAATAGTGGATCTGAATTCCTATTTTTTTCAGAATTTTATCTAGGCTTTTCATTTAGCTTTGTCACATAACTTTGGAAATGTATTTAACAATATGTTTGCCAAAAGGACACACTGAATGAAGAAGCAGGAAGAACTGAAATAATAGCTCTTCAAAGATGGCCTAGAAGTGAATTATCTCCTTAGCTATTGTTCTGTGATGTTTTAAATTTTTTGATTGAGGAATACGAATGCTTGTTTGTATATGTGTGTGTGCCTCTCCAATATTAATTCCAGAAGATAACCCTAAATCATACCATGTTTCAACTCTATTCAGGAAAGACCATATGCAGCAATGAAAGGATATGTTGAATTTAAGTAGAAGAGAGAACATGAAAATTACATTACTGGCAGCCACAGTATCCACCAAGCTTCTGTTAGGCTGAATGGCTCACTATGAATATAATTGTGATATTCACTGGGAAACACAATTGAAATTTACTCTCACATAAAGGCCTCCTTGTTGTTCTGGTTTTGCCTTCTGGCATGCCATGAAACATGAATAATAGAGTAACAACACAAAATAACATTATTTCATTTCTTCTTTTACTCAACAATCATTTATTGAGTACTCACTCTTCTTGATTATAGCATACTGGTACCTATGCATTTTCTTAATAATTATATAGAGTTGGGAAGGCCACTCATTCTCTGTGCTTAAGTTTTGTCACCTACCAATTGTGAATAATACTAGTACTTACCCCCCATAGGTTTATTGTGAACAATCAATGGAATAACCTGCACATAGTGCTTACGACTATCCCTGGCATATACTAAACACTCAGTACTAACTATTATTATTACTATGGGCTAATATCATCTTATGAGCTATAAAAATATTATTGAATAAAACAAATCAGAAATTCATTTATGCATCTTCCACACCACTACCAGTTCATTAGCAAATTCTCTACTTTCTAATAGATTTGAGAAGAAATGGTTAATGGTGATATTATTGGAGAGAAAAATGAAGAAAGAACTATATTGGAAAGCATTTCTAGATATGTCAAGGGCAGCATTATCCAAACTATAGTTAGCAGAACTAAAAAAATGAACTCAATTCTACTGTTAAATAAATTTGTATTACATTTTACATTATTTTGCTTGTTTTGGAGAGTCACTACAAAATATAGCTTATCAATTGCCCTGAAATTTAGTTATTTAGTTATTTGTTTTTATTTAAACAAATACTAGAAATAACAAAAATCTTTGTTCAACCCAATAAATTTTGAACTTAATAAATCATAAAAATTCAAATACCATACTACCACAAACCCTTCTCTTTTTTTGGTGAAGGGATCAAGGGAACTATTAAATTCTGAAGTTAGAAAATGAACTACATAAAAGGTGATTTAGCAGGGAAAATATAAAAACAATAAATTTTCTCATTCTGAAAACATAGTCTAGGGAAGCCAGTAGACAAGTACAAAGAGGAAGAAAAAGAGTGTAAATAGATAGATGCGAAGTACCAACATTAAGCTAAAGTGGCAGCCTCTTCTAAGATCAATAATGATATGTATAATATCTCATAATTGTAACTGAAGGGTAGATTCAGGTCACTGAATAACTGGACTCTATTCATTTTACTGTTTTTTTTCAAAGTATGGATAAAGTTGGCAACAAGATTGGAAAAAATTAATTTGAAGAGAAAAGCATTGATCTTAGATAATGTATGTCGTTAAATATTTTACATATAACTTCACAAAATAGATGTGATCACAGAATTCTATTTGCCTAGTATTATTTTCCTTATTACATAACAGTTTTTCTTTGTATGTTTTGAGTTGCTGTCTCTGATTTACTTCTACCTTTTATCAACATCATGTTTAATGTATTGACAGGCTTCTGCATATCAGATAAAATTATATCACATCCCCAGCACTGTTCAACAAGATGACAAAGAAATGTTCTAGTATGTAAAAAATTTAATAACATTATGAGCAGTAGTGTAATTTTACCATTTTATGACATATAATTTCCAAATATTTATATCAATTTTTATTCTAAAATAATGGAACTTTCATTAGTCAAACCCTTTCAATGAAACATCAATAAGTTTAAGTCCCAGTTTAGAAATAATGATTTCTTTGATTGTGAGAAAATTGATCTGGCTATAGCATAAGATAAATAAAAGAGAGGGAATAACATAGGAAATCAAGCACTAAGAGTAATCATTATGAAACAGCATGGATTTTTGGAATAAGAGAATAATTTGAAAAAAATATATTAACTAGGGAGATATTTCCATTAAGTTTTTAAAGAATTATGTGATGATTTAAGTTGAAGATAGTGAATATTAATTTCCCTAGATTACCCTCATGGTTAAATTGAATTAACAGTGGAACTGTATTAAGCATAAGAAGATGCTTTATTTTTTTACTTTTATTTCCTCACACAGTATTTTACATATCCTTATGCTTAATACAGTTCGATTGTTAATAGACCTTAATAAATGCTCCTGTTCACAAGAAAGATGCACTGCCCTTTCATTTGTCTTTAAACAGAAGAAAGCAAATATAAGGATAATGAGCCCTCTTTGAACTTTTTCAGTTGTTATGGTTGAAGTCGATTGGAAAATATCTCAGTTTCCCAGGAAGAAGTATCAGTTTTCATATTTTGTAACCCCTACTCATTGCCATTATTCACAAAAAGTTTCTTATAGGTCCTCTCAGTATAGGTGGAAGGGTGGAGGCATAAGAACTGTGTGATGACTGAGGGGTGAACTTATCTTTTTTGTCTCAAAAATTAACTTATTTGGAAGATAAGAAAAAACTGAAAAAAATTTTAAAAATCAAGTCTTTCGTATTGGAGCCACCACAAGTTTCTTACTTTCCTCACCCCCCTCAGATATACGTGGCAGAAACTCACAAGGAAGTATTGTCCCTCTCTCCCTATTTTCCATCCTCAGGCTATAGTTTCATCTTGAGAGGGGCAAGCCACCAGCCATTCTGGTTTCCTGTGTTGCAAGAAGCTCTATTCCACGCAGGAATGGCATTGAGGGATAGAGCTCTCTTGCCCCACACAGCCTTCATTTAAAAGGTGGGAGTTCTATCCCAGATGCAGAAGGCCCAAAATACTGGGCCCCAATCACACAAGCCACAGCTTTCTCATAGAGTGAAGATGACTGCTGTCTCCACCCCCATGTAAAGGTGCAAACTTCCATGAATGACAAGAGCCAGGATGTAGGGTATGAGCTATGATCTCTCCCTAAGGGGTAGGGGGTGACTTTATTTGGAATGGAAATTGGGGGCGTTCATGCTAAAGGCATGCAAGAAAAAATGGAGAATTTGGTTTAAGACAGGGAAAAATGGTATGTCATATAGAAGTTAAATATACGGTAACAGTGAAATAGACAGCTAGGAAAAGCCCTTCTGGGGTTGGAGAAAGTCTAGAACATGGAATCACCCAGCCTCTGAACAAAGGGTTTACTTTAATTGGATCAGATTGTGGAGCAATTTATGATCCATAGTGTTGTTGAAACAATATTTCATCACTTAGCAATAAGTGAAGGCTAACATCTGCCTGTTATATGAGTAGTGGCAGACCAGTCAGATTTTTAATTGGGAGAACAGGGAAAGAAATAGCCAGTGTGAGCCCAGCTCAAGTCATAGCCATAAGTAGTGGCCAGAGAGACTGTATGAAAACCCAAGTTTGCACCCCCTAAGGAACAGCTTCAGAAGCTTCACAATACAGGAGAAAACTATCTGCTAAAATACTCCATCTAAGCCATTTATCAAGAAAATAAGTTAATAAAACTGACAAACCCTGTATGGGTAGGGGATAAGTTGGGAAACATATCAGAATTGCAACAATATATTATCGAAAATGTCCAATTGGCAACAAAAATTAAGAGTCATGCAAAGAAACGGGAATGTGTGCCCTAAATATAGCAGGGAAGAGCAGTCAATATTAACTGACTTGGAGGAGGAGGCCCATATATTGGACTTAGTAGACAAACACTTCTTAGCAGTTATTATAAATATGTTCAAAGAACAAAAATAAACTATGTTTAAATATTAAAAAAACAACATGATGAAAATTTGTCATCAAATAGAGACTAATGAAGTATGCTATAATAGTCTTTTATCAATGCCAAAGATGTATTGTGTTAATAATAAGGAGGTATGGAAAAAATATGCCATATATATGTGATGGACCAGAGTTAGTGGCAATAGTCTGATGATATTATTTTCTAATCTGTAACAAATGTTCCACGACAGTGTGGTGTGTTGGTAGGTATTGTATGGAAATTCTACACATGTGCATGATTGTTTGTAAGTTCACAACTTTAGTAATAAAAATATATTTTAAAAACAGTAAAAAAAGTATTGATTCATAAGAAATTCATCAGTGAATTAAAAGAGAAGTAAGCAGATGTTTGTCCCTAGTGGCAGAAAGGAAATTAAATATTTTTTTTGTATCCCATATAGAATGTGAAAAATTATCTTTCTCACTCTTCTTGCTTCATCCATAGCAGTTTTGTTCTATTTATAATAACATCAAAAAAATTGAAACTTTCCTTAACTTAGTGAAATAAAAAGAATAAAGCATCTAACAATAAGTTTTCAAAATAAACACAATACATGAACAATAAAAATTACATAGTATTGTTGAAAGAAATTAAAGAAGTTCTAAATAAATGCATATAGATTCCATATTCATGAATTATATTGCTAAGATGGCAATTCTCCCCAAACTGATCTACAATTTCAATGCAGTCTCTATAAAAACCTCAGTTGGCTTCTTTGAAGAAATTGCCTTTATACTAAATTTAAGCTGATCCTAAAATTATTAAGCAACTGCAAGAATAGCCAAATGCACAAAATAGCTGAAACAATCTTGAAAAAGCAAAAAATCGGGGGAATATCAATTTTTTTTATTTCAAAAGTTCCTACAAAGCTACAGTGATGAAGATGGTGTGAGACTAGCATGAGGAGAAACTTATAGATAAATGGGATAGGATTACATTTGTGGTCAGTTCTTTTTGACCAGGATGCCAAGAAATTTCAATGATGAAAGAACAGTCTTTCAAAAAAATGATGTTAAAAAACATGGATATCCACATGCAAAAGAATAAAGTTGGATTCCTTTCTCAAACAGCACACAAAATTATCTCAGAAAGGTCAGGTGCCTAAATGTAAGAGCTAAAGCAATAAAACTCTTGGAAGAATGAAAATATAGGGGTAAATCTTCATGACCTTGGATTAGGCAAATGTTTCTTAGATATGATACCAAAAGCTCAAGTGACTAAAATCAATCAATCAACTAACAAACCAACCAACAAATAAATAAATAGAATTTAATCAAAATTAAATATATTTGAGCTTCAAAAAGTGCCATTTTCTAAAAAATGGTAGAAAATATTTGCTAACCATATATCTGATATTTATACAAAAAAATAAAGAATTCATTATTCAATAATAAAATTATAAACAATTAAAATATAGACAAAGCATTTAAATAATCATTTATCCAAAGAAAATATCCAAATGATCAATAAGCACATTAAAAGATGCCTATCACTATTGGTCATAAGAGAAATGTGAATCAAAATTATAAAATGCCACTCATTACCCACTAGATTTCTACTATTCAAAAAAAAAGTAAAAATAGTGACCAGTGTTGGTGAGGCCATGAAGAAATGGATGGGAACTCTAATACATTGCTGGGGGAAACATCATATGTTGTGGCCAGTTTGGAAAGCATTTTGGCAATTTTTCAAAATGTTGAACACATATTACTAGATGACCTTTCAATTCCATTTCCTGTACATACTCAAGAAAAATGAAAATTTATGTCCATGCAAAAAATTGTACACGAATGTTGATAAAAGCATAATATAAAAGTAGAAACAACCTAGATGTCCATCAACTGATGAATGAATAAATAAAATGTGTTATATCCAAACAATGGAATATTATTTAGCAGTAAAAAGGAATGAATTTCTGACACATGCCACAACCTATATGAAACTTGAGAGCATTATGCTCAAGTTTGATAAGGGAAAAAAAGTCAGTCGTAAAAGACCACATATATTATGATATCGTTTATATGAAATATCCACAAATGAGAAAACTATAGATACAGAAAATAGATTACTGGGGAAAAAAAGAAAGAAAATAGATTAGTGGTTGTAGCTTCCTATATGTGAGGGGAAAGATGGAAACTGAATGCTAATTACGTGGGATTTCTTTTTGTTAGTAACAAAAACATTGTAAAATTAGATTTGTTATAATCGTTTCACGAATCTCTAAACATTCTGAAATTGCTGAATTGTACACTTTAAATGGGTGAAGTATTTTAGTATTTATTTAGTATTGCATGTGATTCTCTTTAACAAAGAGTGTTACAGAGGCAGAGCGACTCACTATTGTGCGGAAGGCAAATCCTAAAACAGCAGCCTAAACCTGATATACTCTTCTTTCTTCACACAAAGAAATACTATGCACCATATTGGAAGAATCAATCTAGTGTAGAACTATAAATACTGCACATAAGAACAGAAGAATGATCGTAGGAATCCTTTGATTGTTTGAGATGATATCCACTATGGATGGAAACTTCTGCAATAGCAGTTCTAACAGAAAGAGCAGAGATTGCAGATGTGAATTGTTAAACTAAAAAAGAATTGTGACATGGAATTATGTTAACAATTAAACCACAGGAAACCAGAAAATTAGGTCGTTGTTGGTAAAAAGCATTGAGAAATGGATCAGAGTATGAGTTTTGAAATAAAACAAATTCTGAAATATTTGTAAATTTCTATTTATTACTAGCCATTTAGAGCAGGAGTACAATATACTATATACAATATAAAAAAGAAAACACAGCCTATATTAAAAATAGGAAGCATGAGGGGAAATGATAAAAACTTAAAATAATAGTAACTCAAACATGTATTTAACATTCATGAAGGGAGGAAATTAGCAAGGAAGCTTTTCATAGAAGAAATGGTCACTTTTAATTCAAATGAGCACCATGATTCATATTTTTAATTTTAATATCTTATTTTACAATATTATTGAAATGGATCAGAATAACTGAAAAAAAAAATCATTTTTTACCATTTGATGTGAAATCCAGTAAATATTTTGCTTGTTTTAAAGGTGAGTAATTTTTCTCAGAATTAAATATTTCTTTACTCATTTACTTATTTTTAAGTCAGGAATTTCAATAACATAGTCTAGAGGGAAAACCATTTATAAAAATTTCAGAAAAGCACAATTTTAGTAAGCCTGGGCTTGCTAAACAAAACCTTTATAAAAACAACATGGCAGATGTTGGCAGTTCCACAATTCTTCCAGGAAAATTGGTGAGGAAGATTAATATAGTCACTGTAATTGTATTTCTTTTAAATCATTTAAATGACTTCCTACTGTAACCTCATAGTAATAACATTTTTAAATCTGTACAGTCCAGTTATGATGAAATAATATAGACATTTTCTAGTCATGTATATTCATAATTGATTTTGAATGATATTTGTAGAAAATAACATAACAATATGTGGCTATCTTTTCCTATTGCCAATAAATAAAATAAAACCAATAACACATTTTTTCACAAGAGTCTTATTTTTCTTTTGGGTATTTTGAAGACTAGGATAGTTAATTATGTTTATCATATTAGTAAAATAGCATAACATTTTATTGGCGTACTATAAGCCAGGAAACACACACACACACACATATATATATATACAAACATACATATATGTATATGTATATGCATGTATATGTAATGTCATATAATATTGCATATTAAATCATTTTCCAAAAAAAAAGGTGTCTTCATGTCCATTATTTCTATTTAATGTCAAAAAAATTAGAAGCATTTACCTTAATTTTACAAAATAACAAGTTCATGACTAAAGAAATTTAGTAATCAGTACTTTGGATAAAATCACAAGTAAACATCAGACCAAGACTTGAAACCCAGGACTTCAGATACTAAAATCTAATAAGTTTTCAATAAAACCAGGATGATGCTTTGTATTATTTCCTCTGGAAAGGATAGAATAAAATATTAATTCAACATGGACAAGCTAAAATTATTTATTAGCATGTTGATTTGACTATACTGAAAATTATTTTATATATTTATATTCTTATAATTTAAATGAATCCTACAACATTTAAAATTATTGAAATTAATATTGGGTAATCATTTGTGTATAATAACACTTGAATATATAAAAAGTAACAAAATAATTAAAAGAAAATGAATAAGAAAAAAAACAGCAAACTGCTTCTTGTAAGAGTATCATATTGTCAATCTTGAGAGTTCTGGGTCCTAAACTATTAATAACATAAATAAATTAAGCTTAAGTAAAAAAGAAATGTTTCCAAATATCTAAAATTATAACTAAAGCCATTTTGCTATGAACTAATCTTGCTGATTGAATAGAAACTGCATTTCTGAGATCATTTGAGATATTTCAGTGATTTTTTACTACTTTAATCTTGGTCATGTTGTGACTTTTGCCAAACCACCATGTGATTACTAGTTCAGAAAATAAAGGCTTTTTATGGTGATATTCTAGTATTAACAATTGTTCCAGTACAGAAGAGTTTGCTTTTTTGTTCTGAGCACTTTACAAATATTAACTTTAATGTTTCTAGTAACCTTATAGGAATTACTATTATCCTGTTAATACAGTTGAGGAAATTTAGACATTGAGAGCAGAAACCAGTTGCCCAAGATCCCATGATTATGCAAATGAGGTAAAGCACTACCAAATTCCTCCTTTAAAAATTTTTCTTACTAAAATTTCTCAATTCCCTTCTTTGATAGATGAAACAAATGCCACTCATTTTTTTTTTATAATGAATTTTCAGCTTTATTTATTTCTTAGTTAAGTAAAGCAAGGAAATAAGAAGGGTTATCATGATATTCATTTTCAGTCATAATTAAAATTTTTAATGCTTGTAAATTATTTAATTTAGTTATTGCATTATAATTTACTTTCATTTTTCCACATCATTGAATACTTAATGATGGGAAGAACACATTTTGAAGTCACATCATTTGATCAATGCAGCAAATCAATCATTATGTAATGTTTTATCAATACAAAAAGCTTTGATTTTCATTCATGTCAAGAATTTTCTTGTTAATAGTTTTATTCTTCATAGCAACTCTTATTTGTGTAGTTTTTAAGAAACAAGTTTACAAATTGCTACTGCTTTCACAATCTCATTTGATCCTCAGGTCAAGCCTGTGAAATGAGTAGGGAAGGTATATTTATCATCAGCCTTTGTCCCAAAGGAAGTAATTTCTTTGTCCGTGGCCACACAACAAGGAAGTAATGCCACTCATTTTAGGTAGCTGAGACTAACATGCAAGGTTTACTCAAAATTTGTGTTCAGTTATCACTATATAACCCTATACAGCTTGAATCTCCACAAGAAATTCTAAAATTTAGTGATTTTTTGCACACTGCTCATGCAAGTAGTGCCTTATACAATCTCAAGTAGTGCCATAAATGTCCATGATGAGGGACTTGATCGAGGCCAAAAAATTTTATATAATTTTGTATTATCTGTGAAGCTGCAAGTAATATTAGAGCAAGCAAAGTGTAAGGCTAGTTATTGCAAGTCTACTTTTTTTTTCTCAAAAATGGATCAGCAGTTTCCTGGGGACATCCAGACTTGACTGTTATCTATTATGTCCTATAGATATTGGATTTTAATTTTGTATCTAATATAAATAAAAAGAATGTGTTGAGAGAGAAAGAGAGAAAAGAAAGAGACAGAGAAGGAGGGAAAATGAGGTAAAAACAGAATAAAAACCATTAGATCTTCAGGATGTCTACCTTATCACCAACCTATTCAATTCCAATGTTCTCATTTGAATTTGTACTTATTACAACTTGTTTCAGCAGCAAAAACCACTATATTAATTGTAGTGGCTAATGAGAAAAGATTAAAGGGGATTTAATCTGCAAATGTTAATTTATACCAGGAAAAGATCAAAGTTGTCTCAGCTTGCTCTGTGAAGGAAGGTTTCACAGTAGTTAGCTTTGGGAAAAGTAGTGGAAGCATTGAGACATATTCATAACTGATTATATTTTCAACCTGATAAATTTAAAAGAACCCATACCACTGTAATCAATACCATATGGAGGTTGTGTGCACATTTTATTGCAACAAACCAGCATCGGCCACAATTATGCCAATACCATTATTTGCATTTTATTAGTTTTATAGTTATGCTTCTATTTAACTTATAATTGTATTTTAGTTTATAATTCAACTGAATATGTAAGGCTAAGGTATTCATACTTAATTTTATCTTTGAACACATGTAAATAACATTTATAATAATTTAAGGACCAAAACTGGAGGGTCTCAAAAAATTTTTCCTTTAAAAGTTGTTAATCATGCATTAAAAATGCTTATATAATGAAAAGTAACAGATTAATAATAACAATGATAGTAATATGTCATAAAATACTGGTACATATCCTGCTTTAGCACTTAGAATGTGTACACATATTTCAAATAAAAAGAAGTAAATTTTTGCTAAATAATCCATAATGTAAATTACCCAGAATCACACTAGTTTGCCAGTTTACAATGTTGAATTTCAAACTCTGAATGTTGGGGACATGTCCAAACTGACAAAAAATATTAGGTATGTGCTGTAATTAGAATCCATATCTCCTAATTCATAGTTCACTTTCTTACTATAGCTGTCATCTTATACCTTTTAGCATTATGAATTGTATAAATGTAAATGTAGTATATGAAATGCTTATAGTAGAAAAGTTGCTAAACCTTCATATCATCTACTTTTTTATGACTTCTTCCCTATGGTGTCTTATTATGCAGTTTAGCCACATATTTTCACTGCACATTTATGCATTCCACTGTTCAGAATGGCATATATATCCCATTTATTTCATTTACTTGCCGAAGATTAAATGTGGCTGAGTCACAGTATGATTGTGGATGACAGCCTTTCTGCAAATTTAAGAAAACTTGAACAATATAAATTAGTTATACTATGTTTTATATTAAAAAATGAAATCTTGATATCCCCTGTAAGAATACCAGGGACAAAATTCTCTATCAATATTTTTAGGCAAGAGGGTGTGGCTCAGACTAACATTATGAGACGGAAGTTTCTGAATATTTCTTTGCAGTGCTAGTTGATACATCCTAGATTCTATGACAACTGAAGTCCTACAAAGTTGGGGTTTAAAGCACACTTAAGATATCCTGCACACACCCATTTCCCTAGTGCCATGCATCCTGCTTTACCACTTAGAAGGTGCAAAATTATTTCAAATATCTAGAAGTATTTTTTTGCTAAATAATCCATAATATAAATTATCTAGAATCACATTATGGATCTAAGTACATGCTGAGACTCATATTAATGTTATCAGCTGTTATGTCATTTCTAACTCCCAAAGTTTCAAAACTATGGTCCTGTCCTCACTGACACCAAAATATTTCATACAAATATATTCATATTACCCCCACCATTTTGTATATATCTATTCCTATTTACTGACCAAAACATTTATGTAGTAGTTATATGTTTATATCTGTCCAGATATATCCCTAGAACAGTTATCCCTTTTTCTAGGGAGATTTAGGTAGAGATACTACAGGTGAGGAACTCCTCTCCATCTCTAACCCTGAGAGAGGTTTCTGCTATTTGTTCACTGGACCTGACTTTTGTGATAAGATATTTTAGCTCAACCCTTTTGAGAACAAGGGCTAGATGGAGTATGGGAGGCAACTACTGATGCCATTATATATGACTGATCATGGTGACAGACATTGTTAGCTCAGGTATCTATTTTTATTATGTACCTACTGGACACTGGCAACTAACAAAGATTATGATTTGGGTAATGCAGTAGGGAACAAGAAAAAAAGAATAGTTTTTTTTTTTTTCCTATTCAATAGTTAACAGTTTACCCAGAAACAGAAGTAAATATAATAATACAAATAACAAATTAGTACTATCAATTAAAGAAAAGTGTTGAAAAGCTGAAGTACTGTATGCCATGAGGTGGACACCTTACTTAGCCTGGGCCAGAGAACTCATCCTTGAGGCACTGCTGTTTAAGTGAAGATCTAAATAATGGGTATAAATGTAGAATGTGAAAGGCAAAGGGTGGGCACAGATCATTCCAGTCAGAAGGAAATGCATATGGCAAACTATAAAAATGGATGGAACTGAAAATGTGAAGAAATTTTGGTGTGTACAGAACAAATATATCAAGATAAGTTCATAATGAGGGTAGGATCAACAATGGATGATTGGAACTTGAAGTTAAAATAAAACAAACTAACAAACAAGCAAACAAAAACATCTGGTGGGGACATCTATAATGGCAGAGAAAAGATCTCTGTGGACCCTCTCCTCAATGATATAACAGTTAAACTGGCGTAAATTATAAAATAAAGTCAGTCATTAAATGTCTCTGGAAATTGTTCTTAGGAGATTCAGCAAATGAAGAAACATTCATCCAAGAAAATCTACTAAATCTGAGTAAGAACAGCAAAAGTATGTGAAATTTGAGCTACAACCTAATTTTGTACTCCTCCTCTCCACACCTTTGTGTTAAGAAAGCCTGATTCTAGGAGCACTCTAGGCATGTGTGGTCAAAACACAGGAGCTCCTTCTCTCCAATCTACTAGTGAAGGACTATAGTTTCAATCTTGGAGGGGTAGACTGTCCATGTTTCTCATCATTTCACCCAGTCCTGTGCTGCAGAAACTCTGTTAGAGACATGCACAGCTGAGAGGATCAAATTTCCCTTCCTCTAGCCAGCTACACTGATGTGGCAGGAAATGATTACTGGAACCTTGATTGCCCATGCCCCAGCTCACTGATAGCATGGAGGTTCCACATGGGAAGGGGCAAGTCAAAAAGCCTAGGAGCTGCTACCACCCTACCCAGTGTCCAATGGGAGAACAAGGAAAGAACTCTGGGAATAGTGGGTCCCTCTGCCAAAGCTGTCAGACAGTGACTCAGGAGTTCTGCCCAGGGGAAAGGCAGACCACACATAGAAGGAAGAATTCTGCAGTTCTAACTGAGAAGACTGACTTTCTTGAAACAAAGAAAAGACAACTTCATGCCTGTGGGCATTGTAGAAAGCAATGAAGGTATTGCTATAGAACAATTAAGAGGAAACTGGTACCTCCATAATACAAGCAAAACAGCAGAGCAACCAGAAGTTTAATGAAGAGAATCAGGGAGAGATAATTTCAGGAAGAAAACTCCTGGGAACAGAGTCAACTGCAGGTATCACAGGCATACAGTGGTCTGTACCTACTCAGGGGCAATCAGAGCAAGACATGGGGCAGGATACAAAACATCCCCAAAGGTACACACAGACCTATCAATACAGGGGAGAATCCCCTCTGGCACAAGAGGTTCAACTACAACTTTTAACCAAACTCTGACTGAACAATTAGCTAATCTGACCCAAGAGCCAACCTAGGGAAGCCAAACTTAAAAATAAAACCATGTTCATCCCCAGTGATCTGGAAGACTGTGTGCATGCCCAAAGCTGCATCCTATAAGGAGCAATCATAGAAGTTACCTCCAAGCTAATACCTGAAGCAAAGAAATGTTAATTCTCAGAACCATGAAAGCAACCTCCAAACCACATACCCATCCAATAATAGAAGATAAATGTCTAACAGCTAAGGGAGTTTAAACACACACTTTCGTATAATGACCCAGGAACAACCCCTCTGTAGTTAGGCTAAAAGACATAAACCAGGAAAATAATCTGAGCAGGGACATCAGAGGCTACAAACTGTGAGAACAACAACAACATCACAACTCCCAGGTGGAGGCGGTTAGGAATGTGTAGTCAGAAGTGCTACAATACATGATATAAAATATTCAGTTTTCAACCAAATAATTATCAGACATGTAGAGAAACAGGAAAGTGTGATCCATACCTGGCAAAAAAAAAAAAAAAAACAGGCAATAGAAACTGCCTTTGAATGGGCCCAGATGGTGGACGTAGCAGACAAAGACTTCACAGTAGCTATTATAAAAAATGTTTGAGAGTTAAATGAGACCATTCTAAACAATTAAAGGGTGGTTAGATGACAATATCCCATCAAATAGGAAGTATCAATGAAAATTGAGAAGTTATTTTAAAAGAACTAAATTGAAATCCTGGTGTTGAAAAATGCAACACGGAAATGAAAAATTCATTAAAGGGACTCAAGAGCACTGATGATGCTACAACATGGATATATCTTTAAAACACCATGAAAAGTCAAAGAAGCCAGGGATAAATACCATACATAATATAATTTCATTTATATTCATTAAATGTCCAGAATTAGGTAGCTAGAGGATAAAAAGTATATTAGTCATTGTCTAGGATTTAGGAGGTTGGGGATGGAGAAGGAATAAGGAATAACTGCTAATGGGTTTGGGGTTTCTTTGGGGGTAACAAACTATTCTAAAATTAGATTGTACTGATGGTTATACAACCCTGTAAATATACCAAAAAAAAGAAAACCACTTAATTGTACATTTTAAGTAAGTGAATTATATGGAATATAAATTATATTTCAATAAATATGTTTAAAATACCATTTAAAATTCACCTGAAAATGAAGTTAATAGGCATAACTCTTGTAAAACCTGTACAAGATCTGTCCACAGAAAGCTACATCATAGGCACAGAAATTACACAAAAACTAACTCAAAATGGATTATAGACATAAATATAAAATGCAACACTATAAAGCTCCTAGAAGATAAGATTGGAGAAAATACATATGGTTTTGGTTTTAGTGATGTTTTTTAGACACAATACCAAAAGCATGACCTATGACAGAAAAAATTTAAGTTGGATTTTATTAAAATTAAAATCCTTTGCTCTGCAAAAAATCACCTAAGTGTCCCAGTCAGTGAAATAAGTCACTGACTAAGATAAAGTATTTGCAAGTCACATACTGTTTAAAGGATTTGTTACCAAAATTTGCAAAGAACACTTAAAACTCAACATGAAGAAAGCAACAACCCAATTAAAATATAGGCAAAAGAGCCTAACAGACAACTCATCAAAGAAGTTCTAAGGATAGAAAATAATTATATGAAAAGATGCTCAAATGCAGTTTTGCATGAGAGAACTTCAAATTAAAATGATAATGTGACATCATTAAACAAATCTAATGGAATGGACAAAATTCAAAAATCTGATAATACTAACTGCTGGCTGAGATGCAGAACAGTAAGAACTCTCATTCATTGCTGGTGGGAATACAAAGAGGTACAGCCATTTTGGAAAACAGTTTGGTGTTTTTTTACACAAACATATTTTTCTATATGATCCAGCAATTAAACCACTAGATATTTGCACAATTGATGTGAAAAATTATGTATACATAAAACCTGCATATGATTTTTACAGCAGCTTTATTCATATTTGCCACAAAATGGAAACAATGAAGATGTCCTTTAAAGGTGAATGGATAAATGAACTGTTGTACATTCATACAACAAATACTACTCAAAATAAATAAATAAATAAATAAATAAATAAGAAAATAAGAATTGTGTTATCAAGTCATATAGAGGTATGAATGAAACTTATATTGCTATATGAAAGACAGCAGTCTGAAAATCTGTACGATTACATTTATATGACATTCTAGAAAGACAGAAATAAGAGACAATGAAATGATCATTGGTTGCCAGGTATTTGAAGAGAAGGTAAGGTTGAACAGATGATGCATAGAAAAAAATTTAGGACATCTCTATGACACTATAATGATGGACACATGGCACAGTGAATTTGTCAAAACCAGCAGAACTTTACAGCACAAAGATTGAACCTTTGTGTATGCAAATTTAGGGGTACACTTTGGAAAGAGAGATAAAAGAGTAATTTTTCAGTGGAGAAACCTGATACTCACTTGCTAAGCAAGGTGGCCAAGTTTACTAACAGTAATAATTCATACTGATAGCATGTATCACTGGTGTGATGTGATTAGAATGGCAATTTACTCTGTTGTCTTTCTCCCAAAATACCATAACCCGTGTCGAACAAGGAGAAATCGTTTGAAAACCCAAACTTAACGACATTCTACAAACACTAGAAAAATACCTTATCAGTATTCCTCAAAACTGTAAAGATCATCAAATACTGGGAAAGTCTGAAAAACAGTCTCAGCCAAGATGAGTCTAAGGATATGTGAAGATGAAATGTAATGTCATATCCTGGATGAGACCCTGGAACAGAAAAAGACATTAGGTAGAAATTAATGAAAACTGAGTAAAGAATGGATCAATATTAATAAGAATGTATCAATTGTATTTCATTAGTTGTGACAAATGTACCATACTGGAATAAGATATTAACAATAGTGAGAAGTGCATGTGGGGTATACTTTCTATACCATCTTTGCAACTATCCTGTAGATCTAAAACTTCTAAAATAGTAACGTGATTAAACAATGAAGCTGAGGGAGAAAGAAAAAAGAAATTGCCCTAAATAGTGTAAAACGTGTTAACGAATTTAGACTTTAAGAATTTTGGAAAACCATTGAAATATTTAAAAAGAGAAATTGTAAGAGAATTCAACAAATATATTGAGATGAATGAAAATGGAACACAACATATCAAAACCTATGGGACACAGCAAAGGCAGTGCTCAGAGGGAAATTTATACCCCTCCATGCTTACATTAAAAAGAAGAAAGAGCAAAATTGAAGATCTGCATGCACACCTGGAGGAACTAGAAAAAGATCAACAAATCAATCCCAAACTAAGCTGAAGGAAAGAAATAGTAAAGATCAGAGCAGAAATAAATGAAACTGATAACAAAAAAACAATAGAGAAAATCAACAAAACCAAAAGATGGTTCTTTAGAAGATCAACAAAATTGACAAGCCTTTAGCTAGACTGACCAAGAAAAAAGAGAGAAGATGCAAATAAATAAAATCAAAAGTGAGAAGGGGGAAATTATCACTGACCACACAGATACAAGAGAGATCATGAGGATACTATGACCAACTGTATACAAAAAAACATGAAAATGTAGACGAGATGGACAAATTCCTAGAAACACACAAACCACCTACACTGACGCTAGAAGAAAAAGACCTCAACAAACCAATCATAAGTGAAGAGATTGAAACAGTTAATCAAAAACCTTCCAAAGATGATAAGGACAGGGCCAGACGGCTTCACAGATGAATTCTACCAATCGATTAAAGGTGAACTAACACCAATTTTGCTCATGCTCTTCCTAAAAATTGAGCAGGAAAGAACGCTCCCAAACTCATTCTATGAGGCCATTATCACTCTAATACCAAAACCAGGATAAAGATATTATGAAAAAAGAAAATAACAGGTCAATATCTATAATGAATATAGATGCAAAATATACAACAAAATACTTGCATACAGGATCCAAAAGCACATTAAAAGAATTATATACCGCAATCAGGTGGGTTTTATCCCAGGTATGCAAGGGTGGTTATCAATCATATCGATAATTTGAAGAAGAAAAATCATATGATCCTCTCTATTGATGCATCTATTGATGCAGAAAAGGTATTTGACAAAATACAGTACCCTTCTTGATATAAACACTCCAAAAGATATTTTTCAATTTGGTAAAGTGCATATAAGAAAAACCTACAGCTAGCATTGCACTCAATGGTGAAAGACTGTTTCCCTTCTGAGATCAAGAACAAGACAAGGATGCCTGCTGTCACCATTACTATTCAATATTGTACTAGAAGATCTAGCTAGAGCACTTAGGCTAGATAAAGAAATAAAAGGCACCCAAACAGGAAAGGAAGAAGTAAAACTTTCACTATTTGCTGAAGACATGAGCCTATATCTAGAAAATGCTGAAAAATCCACAATAAAGCTACTAGAATTAATAGATGAGTTCAGCAAAGTGGTGGTATACAATATTAATATGCAAAAATCAATAGTGTTCTATACACTACTGATGTGCAATCTGAGGAGGAAATCTGAAAACATTCCATTTATAATTGTGACTAAAATAATCAAATATTCAGGAATAACTTTAACCAAGGACATAAAGGACCTGTATTCAGAAAACTACAAATTATTGCTAAAAGAAATTGAAGAAGACTTAAATAAATGGGAGGACATTCTGTGTTCATGGATTGGAAGACTAAATATCATTAATATGTCAATTTCACCCAAACTGATTTACAGATTCAATGCAATCCCCACAAAAACCCCAATAGCCCTTTTTTGCAGAAATTGAAAAGCCAATGATCAAATTTATTTGAAATGGTAAGGGGCCCCAAATAGTAAAAAATGTCTAAAAAAAGAAGAACAAAGTTGGAGCACTCTCACTTCCTGACCTTAAAGCATATTACTTAGCTACAGTGGTAAAAACAGAATGGTACTGGCATAAAGACAGTCTGATTGAACAATGGAACTGTTTAAAAACTCAGAAATAGATCTTCACATCTACAGTCAAATGATTTTTGACAAGGCTGTTAAGCCCACCCAGCTGGGCCAGAACAGTCTATTCAACAAATGGTGCCAGGAGAACAGGATAGCATGTCCAAAAGAAAGAAAGAAAACTCCTGTCTCATACCTTATACAAAAATTAATGCACAATGGATCAAGAACCTTTACACAAAATCAACAACTGTAAAATTCCTAGAAGAAAACGTAGAAAAACATCAAAATCTTGTGGTAAGCAGTAGTTTCTTAAACCTACACCAAAGCATGAGCAATAAAAGAAAAAATGGATAATGGGACCTTCTCAAAATCAAAACTCTTAGACCTCAAAGAATTTTGTCAAAACAGTTAAAAGCAGCTAACCCAATGGTAGAAAATGTTTGGCAATCTCATATCTGGATAAGAGTTTAATATCTATGATATATAAAGAGATCATGCAACTCATTAATAAAAAGACAAACTATCCAATTAAAAAATGGGCAAAATACTTAAAATGATGATTTCCAAAACAGAAATACAAATGGCAAAGAAACATGAAAAAATGTTCAACATCACTAGCAATTAGGGAAATGCAAATCAAAACTACAATGAGATATCATTTCACACCTAGTTGACTCCCCCATATTAAATAGTTCAAAAACTGTAAATGTTGGAGAGGATGTGGAGAGATAGGAACACTTATTCACTGTTGGTGGGAATGTAGAATGGTACAACCACTGTGGAGGACTGTTTGGCATTCCTAAGGAGGTTGAATATAGACTTGCCATGAAACTCGGCAATACCATTGCTAGGTATATACCCAGAAGAACTGAGAGTAGTGACACGAATAGATATCTGTTCATAGCGGTATTATTCATGATTGCCAAAAATCTGGAAACAACCCAGCTGTCCATCAACTGATGAATTGGAAAACAAATCGTGGTGTACACACGCAATGGAATATAATGCAGTGGTAAGAAGAAATGAAGTCATGAAATGTATGACAACATGGATGAAGCTGGAAGACATGTTGAGTGAAACAAGTCAGACACAAAAAGACAAATACTGTATGATTGTACTATTATGAATTAAACATATTTTGTGAAATATGAATATATTATGTCAAATATGGATAAAATTGCTTATTACTAAGACTGTTTTTCTTTGAAGCTGAACAAATGTAGATTAATACTACAAAGTGTTAATATCAGACAAAAACAAAACATTATATTAAGTGAAGGAGACCAGACACAGAGTAATACATATTGTATGATTCCATTTATATAAAATGTAAATATAAATCAGTTTATAACGATGAAAGGAGATTAGTGGTTATGAAAGGCTGGCAAAGGAATGCTAAGTAAGTTGTAGGGTGCCTTTCTTTTTGGAGTAATGAAATTGTTCTAAATTTTTTTGTAGTGATGAATGCACAACATTGTGATTGTACTAAAAGCCATTGATTATACACTGATAGATCACATCATATATAAATATATTCAATAAAACTGCTTAATAAATAAATAAATAAATAATTGTGCAAGGATAGCCAGAAATAGCAGCTAAATATAGCAGGGGAAGGATAGAGAGATCGAGGGGTGAAGATTTTCTTGTTACTTAGCTTGTTTTTTGTTTATTACTAGTAATAGTTTTGAAATAATAAAAATGCTCTAATGATGATTGGGGTGATGAATGCACAACTATGTGATTATACCAAATACTATCGATTGTGCATTTTGGATGAATTGTATGCTTTTTAATATGTAGTAATAAAATTGATTTGTTAAAAAAATATTTGGCAACATTGTCCCTCAAAAAGTAAATTAAAATGGACAATGACTAATTCATAAGCTTAAAATTTTTTAAAAAAGCAAATAAAAATAAAGAAGAAGTTTGTTTTAGTGGTGTAAGTCCTGGAATAATGTTTAGAAAATCTGGCTACAATTCTTTTTTGAGGTTAAATTTTCTGAATTAAAGGGAAGATTCAAAGCATAGCAATGATGTTTTCTATAAAAATGTAGGGATTTGCATCCATTTATCCCAAACTCTGCATTGCTTATTGATTCAGTTGTTCCCTGTGTACAAATATGTGCATTATGGCGCTTAAGTCCTTGAACTCTCTCCTTCCCATTTGTGGTCTGGATGTGTGACATGAGTTCACAAACTATGAGGCCTCTGATTAAAAAAAGTAAAGACAAACATGAGAATAAATCAAAATAACAAAATTATCCAAACAAGATTGGTAAGAAAAATTTTTTTGAAAATATATGGACCTGAATCTAGGTTAGAGAAATATTATCTTTTCTATTTCCAGTATGACTCCAACAGGGGTTCAAGGTAAAGCTTTTAAGCAGAAGAAATATAAAAAAGGTGAAGGATTTGAGCAGAGATGGAAGAAAAATATACATTAAGAAGAAAATGATAGAGAAAGGTTGTGGGATTATCTCTTTTCACTTCCAAAAGTGAAAATAAATCCTGACCATTTTCTGCAAGAGGCTGATGGTAAGACTCACTCCACAAGGCATTTAAGCAACTGCCTAACTAGAGATTATAAGAGGTGACTAATTTATTGTACTAAAACTCTTGCAAATAAGAAGCTTAATGTGTGTCTTGTGATTGGAGCAACTAGAATTATCCTGAAGAGTTATCAGAAGAAATGGATAACTTGTATGGAAATATACAAGTACAGTTATCTAAAACTGACTTCACTCTTTCCCAACTATTTCTTTTCCACAATTTCAGTGAATGACACAACAAATCCCAGAGTTATGCTGGCCAAGACTAAGAATCTTTCTTGAAGGTCCTCCTCTCATCCACCATCAAGCATTTAACAATTGTGCTCTTCCAAACTTTTAAATCGTTCTGCCTTCATTCCCTCTAACAATACTGTCATTTCCTATGTATGGCCACCAATAAGTTTTCATTTTGGATAACTGAAGTAGCCCCCACACTAAATCTAGCCCATTTTCAAACCATCTTTAAATTGTTGCAAAAGGAATACTTCTGAAATACAAATCTGGCTTTTTGCTCTACTGTTTAATATCATCACTTCCGTTCCTCTTAACCCAGAAATAAACTCAGTCTTCACAGAGCATATAAAGCCCATTATGTCATTATGTGTAAAAGTGGCCAATCTCTACCTCTCTTGGCTTATACTTTACTGCTCTTCTTCCTATATGGTTTGCTGGATACAAAATGCACTTTAATTTTCCACAATTCCCCACAGGCTGTTTCCACTGTCTAGGCTGTCCTCTTTTCTCTTGTCTTTGAGGCTTTTGGTAACTTTTCAACTCAAGTACCCACTTCCCTCTAAAGCTTTTCTCTCCATCTCTCCCTCACTTAGAGTACCTTTCTCTCATGGCAGCCCATGTGTACTTTTTTTCAACCACTTATCAAACTGTATGTGCAATTGTTTATGTAGCAAGCATACAAGTAGACTCACATTGTGCTTGAGTGCACATAAGTCATGTAGTTTCTTCCATATAATCAATTTCTATTTTTAAGAAGGTAGATAAAAACAAAACAAATTCAACTTGTTTAATGTATTCCTATGAAGCAATTTTTACAGTCCCTTTGGGTAGTGCAAAATCTTCAAAGGTAAACACATTTGATGTGTCAGATTTCTTGGTGTTCTTCATCTCTCCTTGTTTCCATAAAAGTTGTTGGTATCCTGAAATTACTTTTGTTTCTGGACTGTCTCTTCTGTATCTGATCACTGCTTATTGCTTTGCTTGCCTTTGTGACTCAAGCTGGTGACAGCGTAACACAAGATTTCATCAATCTAGGTTTCCTCAGAGGCTCTTACTGACTCACCTTCTCCTTAATGTTTATTCACTCATCAGGTTTCCCAGTAAGCCTCTCATGACGATTTTGTCCTGCCTGCTGGTGGTCTACTCCCCCACACCCCCACACCCCAGCTCTGTAAAAAGGTTACATCGCCCTGGAGTGGAGCATCCCATAGCAAGCCTTCTAGTCTGCAGTCACAGAGAGAGACTCAGGAGACTAAAACAGATTCTTTTTCGGCCTCATTTTATTTCAAGCATCCTACTTGTTTTCCTGGGCCAGTTTTTGTTCTAAGACATTTTAGCACTCAAAGTTATCCTCAAATTATCTGAATGCTTTTAAAATCATTATCTGTATTTTCTATGTGACTTTTCAGTAACCCAAAGCTTCTGGGAAAATAAAGTGGAAAAAAAGATAAAACATTGAGGGAACATACAGAAGAAATTATCAATAATATAAGATAACAGATTTTATGGTGATGAAAGGCACAATGCAAACTTTTTTGAAAAAAAACTTATATTTATTTTAATTTTTTATTTCATTATTGTTTTTCTGTTGTTGTTGGCTTTGTTTTGGGGGAGGTTTTGGGTTGCAGAGGGGTTGCAGCTGTGGTAGGGGAGGATCACTGGTCTAGGGTGTCGGTGGTGGGGTTTTGTGTAGGTAGGTGCACCTGAGCCATGCCTCTCTGGAGTGTGAGTATGTTCATGTGGTCATGGGATATTGTCTCATTGGGTGGAGACCCACAGAATAACCAATGGAATATTGAATTCCCATCCAGGATAGTCCTGCTACATTCTCTCATAGAGTGGCAAGAATCTCTTGACTACATGTGCAGAGCCTAGCAAAGGAGGGCAAATCAATGCATCAGGCCCTTGATACTGATGCTTGTACTTAGGAACCTTGTTCTTGTGAAATCAAAACTGGACTGATAATATGTATTGCCTAAGAGTTATCTCTTGAAGGCATCCTTGTTGCTCAAATGTGGCCTCTCTCAAAGCCAAACTCACAAATAAATTCATTGCCTTTCCCTCAATGTGGGATATGACTCCTGGGGAAGGGCTTCCCTGCCACCAAAGGATTAATACCAGGCAACCACTAGTGATGCATTTGGAGAATGACCTAGACCAAAGGGAGAAATATTAAATGCAAATGAGTTTTTTTATGGCTAAGAGATTTCAAAGTGAGTCAGGAGGTCTTTCCAGAGATTATACTTATTCTCATCTCAGGAGGATCTCACTGTCTGCCGCAGTAAGAGTGTCTAAAGTAGGAATGGTCCTGGTATCTCTAGAGACATCTAGATACTATAAATAGGGCAGACAACCCAGGAAATCAGCACCCCATCAGTGGGCCTTATCTTGGAATATATGATAATCCATCTCCACCAATATATCAGAGTTAGACTCATTTATAATTTTCCTACACACTGTTCTTCTGCCCCTTTTATATGAGCATTATACTCATTAAATATAAATTAAATTATACTCATTAAATCCCAGAGACTTAAATCTTCCTACTGTTCATATGCTGGGTAAACCCTGAATCTCAGCAGAGTTGCAGCCAATGCCTACTCTCCAGTTCATCAGACTCGTCCAGGACAACTGACAAAAGAATGATGACGGATGATGCCCATCCCAGAAAACAGAGACTATCTACAACTTTAAGCAAGACAGTTCTATCTATCTGCCCCATGAGATCTAAGCACCCTCTTCATCAGAAGCAGAGTGTCATCACCATCCCCAAATCCTCAAGACTGAGAAACAAACAAACAAAAGGGGTAAATGCAGCAATGAGCTAAAGTAGACTTATTCTAGTAATGGAAGAAGTTGTAGTATTGATATAAAGACAGGACATTTTTTGGAACAATGGAATTGTTCTGATGACATTGCAATGACGGATACAGGTCATTATACATTTTGTCAAAACCTATAAAATTGTACAGTGCAAAGTGTAATGATAATGTAAACTATAGACCATGCTTAGTAGCAATGCTTCAATATATATTCACCAATTGTAACAAATGTACCACACTAATGAAAGATGTTATTAATGGGGTAAAGTGTGGTAAGGGGAGGGGAGTTATAAGGGAATTCCCAAAAAGTTTGATGTAACATTTATGTAATCTAAAGCTCCTTTAAAAGTAAAGAAACATTTTTTTTAAAAATTATCTAATTAAATTTCAAAGTTCTTTTCTGGGAATACAAAGGAGAAGGGGATAGGGCTTCCTCCATGCCTCTAAATTACATTCCTTTTAAAAAAAATAGAGCAGAAAATCTTTAGCCTAACTACTTATAGTCAGTAATTATGCATTGTCTTGTTTGGACTTTCATTTCATGAAATGATATGAAAAAGAACTTTAAAAAAATCTCTAAAAATAACCGAAATTGGGGAAATATTTATTTTGGCAACAAAATCTTATTTCGAAGGCCAGCATCTAAGTATTGTCCTCTCTTTCTTTTCATTTTTGGTAAAAGTTTCAATTTTATCAATGTACAAGGATGTCTTAGGTCCACTAGGGAATGGGTTATTTGGTTGTAAAGAGAAAAGGAGACAGTATTTTTTCCTTGGTCTAGGAAAAGGGATGAGAAGTAGCAGGAGAAATGGAGAGAAGGGTTTACATAGAGTTCTATATATTTCCTAAAAAGTGGTGAATTATGGTTTAATTTCTGTATTTTTATTTCAACTTTCATGATTAATTTCTAGTAGTATTTGATTGTAGTAATGGACTACGGCCTATGCAATTCCTCTGTGAAATTTATTGAAGTTTGTTTTTGGTTTAGACTATGTGAATTAAGAATTTTTAATGCAGTTTATAAATGGTGCATATTCTCTGTTAGTAGGAAAATTATACATACCCACACAAATATATTTATAATTAATTTTCTTAAATATATTATTAGGTATTCTCTATACCTGTATGTTCTTATTTTTTTGTCTATTTTTGTCAAGGTTTAGTATATCTTAAACTCTTAATCTACAATTTGTTTTTAACAATTGTCCATGAATTTCCACCATCCAGTTGTTTTATTTATACAGTAAAATACAATGATACATAGTCCCTAAGACATTTATCACTGAAGATTTTAATTTTATAGTATATACGGTCCATTTGTCTGATATTGGGATTACTGTTTTGATTTTATTAATTCAATGTTTTTTACTGTTATTATTTTTAGTTTCAACCATATTTTGCTATTTTAGATGCCCCTCGTTTAAACAGAATATGGATAGAGTTTTTAAATAACATGTGACCTCTTCCATTTGTTAGAGGTACTTAAACTGATTTTACATTTTATATCATAAAAACTACTTGGCCATTTTTAATATGCTCTGGTTCTTATTAATTTTCATGCTACAAATATTCTTACTATATTTTGAACTATGATCTGTTTTCTCATTCTGCATTATTTCTACTAGTAGTGATATTTTCTGTTCTGATGACTTTGTATCTATCTTTTAATCAAAACATTAAGTAAAGATACTTTCATTTAAGGTAAATTTATAGTATAACTTTAGATCCAGATTGGAATTTTGTTTTACTTTTGCATTATTTATCTTCTCCTCAAATGGGATATTTGGCCTTCTTGTTCCTTATCATAAATACTGACAATAATTTAGATCTTAATAGATGATGATACAATGGCATAAAAATTTTTTTCACACAATTTCTTTATTTAGATCCATACCTCTAATGAAATCCATGTTTTGTTAATTTCCAGGGGAATGATATAAGAATCAATATGGTTTCTTACACAAATAACACAATTACTTTGTCTCATATTTAGTTCATTTTTAAAATTTATGTACCAAAGTCTTCACCTCAAGAATCCTTGTTCCTGTTACATCCCTGGTAACTATGCTGCCCCCATTTGCTCTGCTTTATTATCTCTTTTATGTGCATATTATTCCTTCTAAGACTCTCTTCCATATATAATCTGGCCTTTCCCCTCAAATTCTTCTCATATTATTTTCTTAATATCTTGGTTACATTTCAAAATTTTGCTTTTTAAGACGTAGGCTAGTAGCCAATCAGTAGTTCTCAGCTTCCATTTCTGTTTTATTTTAGCAATTCTTGTTTTTATCTCAATGATGTATTTCCTGGTCTGAGAAGTTTCCTTTCCATGATTTCATTTTCTATTTTCATATGTATAGTCTTCTTTATTGAGAACATGAATAGATAATGTTCTGAAATTTCCTCTTACATTTTTATAAAAAGAGAACATTTACCCAATGCACAGAGTTATGTAATTTTGTCTTTTAATTGTTCTCACTTTTCATAAGTGCAACAAATTTTAGACTATTCCAAATCTTAATAAAGTAAGGTTTACCTTTCATCTTGTATTTTGACTTAAGATGAATGAGAGAGTTTATAAGACTTTTATTTGTACTATATCATTTTATCATATGGTAAGGTTTTTCTGGAAGTAACAGGCTGATAGAATAAAAGTTGATTATGTATGACTTTGCATAAATTATGTAATCTTTCATTAAAATTATGAGTGTTAATTATTAGCCCTATATTTTTATAATAAAAATCTTTGCATGCATGCACATCTTAATGTTGCTTAAATTATATGTCAATTTAAGTTTATTATTATAAAAATCCTTATATAAATACTTAAAAAGCACATCAGCATGTTATTTAGTACATTCAAGAAACTTCACGTGTTATTGATCTGTCAAGCACATTAGATAGAATATGTTGACATTATTGTACTATATAATAAATGTCAATATAGTATGTACGTAATATTGTAAAGGCTATAACATTTTCATGACTATACCCCCCAGAATTTAATCCAGTAACTAGCTTATAGGAAGTGCAATAAATTTAAATATTAAATGAATAAAATGTAAATGCAAAGATTAGCAAAACACACCTAAAAATATAAATAAAAGACATTAAAACATTTAAGTAATCACTTTTTCCCCCAACCCAACTAATAAATTTTTATTTTAATGTTAGACAATTCTTCAAATGAGAAAGTAACTAATTTTATCTTACTTCTTTATGGTCTGTAGTAATTTAATTAGAGTAGATATTTTGTGTTGTATGTTATAGCAACAGTTCTGGTAGCTCAAACCATGTAATAATACATACACACACACACACACACACTCACAATCCTTAAGTATGATTGTTAGGAATATCTGTTTTGGAGCTTCAGAAAAAGAGAAAGTTGTGAAACTGTGCATGATATTATTTGTCATATGTCATATTTTCTGTGGACCTGCTTCTTTACATATCTAGTATATTTTATAGGTAAAGCAGAAGTGAAATACAGAGAATTTTTGAAAGAAATATAAACAATTAATTATTGCTTTTCAACTTCACTATACCAATTGGACTTATTAATTGCTATGTGGGTTTTACAGCTTACTCTCAAGAAAAAACTAGTGCTTTGAAACTACTCATATTTCCACTTGCCTTTTCTAACTCCTATTGATGAACGATTGCCTTTTATCTTTAAATCAAATGACTAGCTGCAGATTCTTCAGTAACTAAGGATTTTAAGGAATCATAAGTACGTTCTATGATTAGAGTCTTTCAAAGGAGGCAATATCTTTTCAATGAAAAGATATTAACTAACATTTAGTTATTAAATCTAATTATGCAGCATTCCTCCAGAAGCAAAACTGACCTTAACATGTCATATTCTCATAGACTGAAGGCAAAGTCATCCTTCACTGTTCATTCCCCCACAGAGTTGAACTCACAGTCAAGGCAGAAAGAAAATGAAATCTATGACACTCATAGATTTCATAGGCCTTATTGAGTTTGAATCTAACATGATGATTTTCTCTGCCAACACAAGGAAATATTATTTGGTAATCAGGTAAGGTGTCACTCCACGATCTTCTCTGAGAACAGTTCAAGGATGAAATTTAGATTAGACAGGCTAATTTTAGAGTTTAACTGTTTTAACCATTGGATTTCATTAAAATTTCATCAAAATATCCTGTTTTTTTTCCTTTGTTCCCTTGGTTTTGTCTTGTTTATCTTTTATAGATTTGCTCCCTTTTATCATCTGAATATATAAAACATTTGCTATATGCATATATACAAACATGGATGTGTATATATACATACCACACATCGAATACATTTATATGCAATTTTGAAATAGGTATATTATTTGTTCTCTCTATAAAATACATATTCATATTTTGTTTGTTTTCTTAAAATATTATAGTACAAGTGAATTATCACTCAGCATGACTAAATCACTGACCTAGAAAACAATTAAACATTTTCTCCCAAAAAATAACTTAGACAAATATATTTCACTTTAAGTTTTTAGTGTTCCTATTTGTTCAAATAATGGATAATCCAGTCAATTTCTAGTCCTTACTCATCTAAAAACATATGACAAACAGAACATAAGTGTGTGTCAATAATGTAACTTTGAGTGGGTGAAAAATATTAGAAGACCCTTTTTCCATGCCTGGTAGGCCTGTTGTTCAAATCCAGGGGACAATGTACAAGAGACACTTGAAATTAAATTTTTGATTGTTGATAATCACATTTTACCAAAATAGTGTATTTTGCTATCTCAAAATTTTTAAGAGATGGGCATTAGTAACCAATATTATATTTAAAAAGAGGTATTAAAACTTATGGTATTGTATGAAAAGTATCTTTCAGGGATAACATGACTAATTGCATTAACAAATTTTCTTATTAGATGGTTGTTAAACTTAACGTAGATAATTCTGAATACTCTGTTATTCACCAATTATTTTTATTTTCTCTATTTTCGATTTTAAAATCTATCCATATGAAACACAATAGATGAACACAATGTAATTAAATGAGAGAACATTATATAAGAGTAAAGGAAAGGCAAGAACTGTGACCCAGTCTGTTAGGAACTTGAACACTTAATTTATCTTAAGCTTGCTTCTATTGTGTTATGTGAAAAACAAATATTTAAACCAAAAGTAGCTTATGTAGCCTATAACGCATTCTATACTTAATTATTCAAGCAACTATTGTACAAATATTCTCGTTTCATAATCCACTGACCTCTGTACTTCCTAAGAATCCATCAACCATTCCTTTCTTCTCATTTCTCCTTACAACTTAGATTACATAGTTGATTATTTTAAGAACTCTCTTTTTACTCCCCTTAAGAAAACTTGACAATTTTTGTATGTATCACAGATGACTAGCAAACCCAATGTCTAATTTTTCTGTGCCTTCAATTGCACAGTTACATAGAGCTGCATTGTTTCAAACTAAAGTGTAACAATTTTACTCTTAAGTCTTGACCCCTGATCTAAAATGGAAACACCAAACTGCCCTGATAGCCTACTAGGCTTCTCAGTTTATTGCACTATGCCTGTCTGTCAACATTTATTTTTCACTATTTTGCAGTCTCCTCTGATTTCAGCTACTTGCCACCCATCCCCAATCTTAGAAAGCATTCACTCCCAAATCTTAAAGAAAAAGAAAATTATCAACCTTTAACTTTTTTATCTTCCTCCCATCCTACCTATAGAGTGCCTATATCTACAACCCATTCTCACTCCTTTCCTCCTATTACATTAGAAGGCTTTCCTTTCTTATCATCTGTCTAATCTGTTGTTGTGAATTGAATTATGTCCCCAACAAAGGCATGTTCAAATCCTAATCCCTGGTCCTGTGGCTATAAACTCATTTGGTGAAGCTGAACTGAATCAAGACAGCCATTCATACTATATGACTTGATAAATGTGACAATGTGGATGAACCTTGAAGATATTATGTCGAGTGAAATAAGCCATACACAAAAGGAAAAATACTGTATCATCTCACTTATATGAAATAATTAGAATTAGCAATTCTAAAAACTAGAATATAGGTTTCCAGGAGCCAGGCTGGAAGTAGGGAATGGGCAGTTAATGCTTAAATTGTACAGCGTTTCTATGGGATGTAGGGAAATGTTTTGGTTATGGATGATGGTGACGGTAGCACAATATTGTGAATGTAATTAACAGCACTCAAATACATATTTGAGTGTGGTTAAAAGGGGGAAATTTTAGGTTGTATATATGTTACCAATATTTTAAAAAAATAAGGCTGTACAACACAAACAGTGAATGCTATTTTAAATGATGGACCATAGTTAATAGTACAATTATAAAAAAGTTCCTTCATGAATTTTAAAAAATGTTCCACCCTAATGCAAGGTGTTAATATTAGGGTGGTGTATCAGTCAGCCAAAGGGGTGCTGATGCAAAATACCAAAAATTGGTTGGTTTTTATAAAGGGCATTTATTTGGGGTAGAAGCTTACAGCTACCAGGCTATAAAGCATAAATTTCTTCCTTCACCAAAGTCTGTTGCCACGTGTTGGAACAAGACAGCTGCCGACATTTGCCAGGGTTCAGGCTTCTTGGATTCCCTTTTTCCTGGGGCTCTGTTGCTCTCTGGGCTCAGCTCCTCTGTTTCCTCCACAAGGTCAGCTGTAGACTATCAGGTGAATGGCTTGTATCTATCCTGGGGCCTTCTCTCCTTCCTCATAACCAAGCTCCCTTACTTCCCGGGGCTCCAGCTCAAGATTCCAACTTCAGAACTTTGACTCAAAACTCCAACTCTGTCCTTTGTCTTGTCTTTTTATCTTTGAGACCCTGCCCACCAAGGGGTGGGGCTCAATGCCCTACTAACATGGCCCAGTCAACACCCTAATCATAACTTAATCATGCCCAGATTAACAGACCAGTTTACAAGCATAATCCAAAACCTATTTTTGGAATTCATAACTATATCAAACTGCCAAACTGCTACAGGTGGTAAGTGGAAATTGTAATTAATGCATGATTTTTCTGTAAACCTACAACTTCTCTAATAAAAAAATGTGAAAACAAAAGTAAAGGATATTTAGCACAGTAGTACTAGTGAGGAGACAAGAGATATATTGCCATGTAATGGAGGAATAGATTGAGCTAAGGATTGTCAGCAAGCTATCCCCAGAACACTACAGACTATGGAGAAAGCATGGCCTGCTGATATCTTGATTTTGGACTTCCAGCCTCCAAAACTGTGAAACAATCAATCCCCATTATTTAAGCCTACGTGTCTATGGTATTTGTTATAGCTGCTCTGACAAACCAAGACAACTCTTGGATCTAGAGCTTTGAATAATTTCTCTTTTATTACCTCTACTACTTTGCTTAGTAATTGCACCATTTCTCTTCTATATAATTAACTTTTCTACAACAATTTGATTCTTCCTAACACCTTTTAGCCATGCTCAAATTTCTACCATTATATAACAAAACAAAAACAAACACTTCATTCAGCCATACCATCTCCCTACAAATTTTATCTTTCTCATAGAAAAGTTTATTTAAATTTTTGTCAAAAATCACTGTCTTCTTTTCCACCTCTCTTATACTTTAAGCTACTTAAATTTAGTTTCTGCCACCATCACTGCATTAAAATGATCTCTATTTTGCTAAATTAATGGAAATTTTTCAATCTCCATCATACTAGACTTTTCAGCAGCATCTGATGATCAATTGCTCCTTTCTTCTGGAAAGTCAATTCTCTTCCTTTGGCTTCAGTAAAACAATATTGTCCTGGTTATGCTATCACTCTCTTTGCCTAACTCCCCACAATCTCCAGGATCTTTCTTCCTTAAATTTAGTTTGATTTAATTTTTATATATCTTGTGAGTTAGAGATCAAATTTTATATCTTTCTTCTCCTTCATCCCTCACTCCCTCGCTCCCTCCCTCCCTACTTCCTCCCTTTCTCCTTTCCTCCCTCCCTCCCTTCCTTCCTTCCTTTTTCCATTCGTTTCCTCCTTCCTTCTTTTCTCTTTTTCTTTCTGGTTTTCTTTCTTTCTCTCTTTCTATTTATTTATTATACAGGAGTCTCTGATTTTCCAGCATGATTTCTTAAAATAACTACTATTTCTTCACTGAATTGCCATTGCTCCATTGTCAAAAATCAATAGACTCTGTACGTATGAGTATATTTCTGGGTACTGTTCTATTTCATCAATCAATTTGTCTTTCTATCTCACCAGAATCAGATGCCCTTTCTCTCTCTCTGTTGATTGCTTTAGCTTTGTAATAAGTCTTGAAGTCAGATAGTTTAAGAACTCCAACTTTGTTAGTCTTTATTCTTTGCATTCCTTTATGGATTTTTGAACCTGCTTGTCAATTTCTACAACATGCCTACTGGGATATTGAATGGGATGCATTTAACTTATAATCAATTTTGGAAGAAGTAACATCTTAAAACACTGAGTCTTATGACCCATGAATACAATATATCTCTCCATTGATTTAGGTTTTCTTTAATTCTCTTTAAAAGCATTTTGTAGTTTTCATTGTCCCGGTCTGTCACATTGCTTGCCAGATTTACCTCAAAAATGTATTATATTTTTATGATATTTCAATGTTATAAACAATGTTTAATGCACTTATTAGTTTTAGATTTTTGATAGTTATGTAGTATTATCTATGGAGACAATCATGTCATCTGTAAATAAAGGATTTTTCTTCCTCCTTTCTGTGGCAATTTGATAATATTTATGAATTCCAAAAAGAAATATAGATAATGGTTGTAAAGTGGTCTGTTCCTCTGGGTGTGAAAACCCTTTGATTGTATTAGATTCAACTGAGACATCTGATCAAATTTTGTTAAGATTGGGGCTTTGATTCAATCACATCATTAAAGTGAGACTCAGCATTGAATGCCCATCCCCTCAGTCAGCTGATAAAACAGACTCTTACATGGAAGTAGACACACACAGGAGAAGAACACAGAGGAATAGAGAGGGCTCCATGGACATGGAAAAAGCCCCAGGGAGAGAGATGAGCCTGATAGTATACAGCTGACCTTGTGAAGAGAACAGAGCAGCTGAGCCTGGAAAGAAACAAGCCCTGGGAAAAGAGACAAGCCTTATGCCAGCCTTCAGCTGAGATCAGAAGAAGCTGGGACCATGGAGCATTAAGAGCAAGAAGGAAGGCTGAACCCTCACAGACATCACTCATCATCTTGCTTTAACACATGGCAACAGAGTTTGTAAGGAAGTAACCTTGAGATGGACTCTGTAGGGCCTTATAACAGTAAGCTTCTACCCCAAATAAATACCTTTTATAAAAGCCAACAGAATTCTGGTACTTTGCATCAGCATCCCTTTGGCTGACTAATACACTTTCCAATCTGGATGTCTTTTCATGCCTTATTCCATTGGCTAGAATTCCAAAGCAATGTTGAATAAAAAAGGTAAGAGTGGACATCCTTGTGTTGCTACCAATCTCAAGGGAAAAGTATTCAATTTTTCACAATAAGTATGCTGTAAGCTGTGGGTTTTACATTGCTGCCCTTTATCTGGTCAAGAAAATCCCTTTCTATACCAGGTTTGCTGAGGAAATTTTTAAGAAATTGATGTCATATTTTTTCAAATGTGTTTTCTGCATCCATTGTGATTGCATTCATCTCTCATGCCTTCAAATGTGCTTTTGGTCCTCTGTCCCACAGCTTTTGCTCTTAAGCACTGCAAGGTTTCTTATTTTCTTAGGAAATACCAAAGTGTTTAACGTAGTGGTAGTAGGTTTTGTTTGTTTTTTCTTGTTTTTTTTAATTTTCACAATGTCTTAGGATTTGTTTTAAAAGCCTTTGCCTGAAATAACTTTTATTCTTCATTACAAATCTCTGAAGTGTGTACTATAATAACTTTAATTTTACAGATGTAGAAAATATTCTTTCACAAGATCACATAGCTAATTAATGGCAGAGCCAAGATATGAATGTGGAAACTGTGGATCTGATTCTATACTCTTAATCACTTTATTCCAGCTGCTGCTGGGGCATGGTAATATGTGCCCTGACTCCTACCTTCTTCACCCTTTATTTTGCACATTCATCCTTATAATTTGTTGTCCAGACACACTAACATCCTTTCAATATTACAAGTAGATCATCACATTCCTTCCCACCACAGGTCTTTTGCCCATGTTTTCTCTCAGTCTGAAAAAATCATCTTTTCCCTACCACCATATGCACATGTAATGAATTCTTATTTTTCTTTGTATCTTAATCAGTATTTATTTCTTGAAAAGACTTAACCTGATTTCCCAGAGTAGGTTAATTCTGCATATTTATAACTCTTATGACCATACATTGGTCCTTTCACAGTGATCATTTCAATTTATATTTTTTTTACCTTGATTAAGATTTATCTTAATCACATGGCAGTGATGTTAAATATTTTAACAATTTATATGCACAATTTTATCCCTAGCACCAAGCAGAGTGGCAAATCTGGTAGGTACATGATGAAAATATACTATATGAATGAATGAAGAATGAATATTTTACCACCATTTTTATCCCTGGATTTGACACTTTTTAAAATAAATCACAGTCCTTAGATAATGCATGTGTTCTTTTAGATAAAAGCAAAGAGGGGAGAAAAATGCTAATATTTGAGTTTAGGGAAGGTTTCAAATGTAGTTTAATAGGCAGTTCTCAGAGTATTAGGATCTGTATCAAATGAACAGGGAGCATTGTATATGAGAAGAAGAGCCAGAAACTTGTTGTTTACAATGCAAACAGGGTTTTTTTCTAGTGCTTTACAAATTAAGTAAAAAAGATACTGGAAATGTCATGAAAGACTTTTTAATACCTGTTGATAGTCAGATTTCCTAGTCTAAAAAATTTATTTCTCTAAACTCAGTGGAAGAATATAAAATCATTAAATTTCTTTCAATTGCAAAGATACTATCATTCAACTAGGTAGACCTGAAAACCCTTTACTGCATCCTACTCACTCATCTATTTCACGATGTGGGATATTTTGTTTGACCTTGCCAGGCAACAAACTTTAAGGTATTTTTCCCATACTGACATCACAGTTTACTAAGATGGTTTCAATCTTTCTCAAGTCTGGTCTCATATCACCATGTTTCTCATATTAGTGTTTGCTTATCACCCCAATATATCTCTATCTCCAGGAATTATTGAAGTTTTAAATTTCTTGAGTGTAAAGTCATATAAATTTACTTGAGGATATTGAGCCCTTTGTTTATTTTATATGCTTCAATTTGTGAAAACTTGGAAGCTCTAGGTTCTATTCAAATTAAGTTTCACCTGAGATCATAATTAAGGAGAGAACACTTCTCTATTCTCACTCTTCTCTATCTCACATTAGCATTCAGTACAGTTAGCCTATTTTACTTTTTGAAAAAACAAATTAACTTGACTTCTATCACTGTTCACTTCTCTGGTTTTCCTTTAACCTCATCTTTATTTCCAAAAACTTTTTACTACTTCCTTCTTTCATTAGTTCTCAAAATTTGAATTCCTCCTTTTCCTGATTCCTCTTATGGCTTCCTTCTTTCCTTTCTCCAAAGTGACCTTATTTGAAATTTATGGTCCATATTTCATCTGCATTAGTGATATTTCTGTTGTAATATTGCTGGGGAAAAGACCCAAAGCTTAATGTCTTAGAACAATAACCATTTGTCTTATTCAGATCTCCATGGCGGCTGGGACAGTTATGCTTCAGGTTGGGGAAAGGGTTCAGCTATGGTCCATGTGTCTTTCATTTATGGGCCAAGAGCTACACAGAACATGCTTTTCTCTTGGCAGATGGTAGAGCCCCAAAAGGGATGCGTGGAAATACCTGACGTATCTTAATAACTAAACACTGACCTGGTACACTTTCACTTCAACCATACTTGTTCAGCTAAAGTTAAGTCACACACCCAAACCCAAACTTATGTGTTTGAAAATATAATTTCCTCTCAGTGAAGTATGATGAAAGTAGAAAGGAAGTGGAGAATTGCGAGCATTAAATACAAGTTTTACATTTTCCTATATGAGTCAGATTCCCACGTCTCATTTGATATTTATAAAAAGATATATTTAAACAGAGAAATTAAGCACAATATTCCAGAAATAAAATATTCATGTTCCACCCCTATTCCCCAAACTCTTACTCTCTTTCTTTTCTTTAATGAATTTTTATTGATACACTCAATAAATTACAAAAAATTAAAGCAATTCACTTGATGCTTTTCTCCCATATAACTTCTAAACACATCCATCAGCAAATCCAGTTTATTCCATTTTAAAATATATTCTCAACCTATTCATTATTCTTCAACTCAACTGTGTCTTTTCCAGCTGAAGTTACCAACATCCCTCAACCGGAACAATGAAAAATATTTGATAGCTCATCGCCATGCTTCCACTCATGCTCTCTACTATCCATTCTCCAAACAATAGTCATAATACTTTTTAGTGTATTTAAACCACACTAAATAGCACCTCAGTATTTGTAGCATGATATCCAGACTCTTCCCAATGGCCCATACAACTTCACTTGTTCTGGCCCTGGCCTATCTTTCCAGCTTCAGGTTTATTTCTTCTTCTGCCCTAGCACTGCTTCCCCTCTTTATACTCCTCACCATTACTCAGATTCACGAATTGTATGCATTCCTGTTTCGTCCAATCAAGAAAGCTTTTCTGTGGTTTTCCCAAAGCTCTTTCCCCAGCTTTTCCTTCTCACCAATTATATTTCAACTGAAATATCACCTCCTTTGAGATGCCTTCACTGACCTCCACAACTGAAGGAGATCCCTTCCTTTGCTACACTCCATTACCTGGTCTCAGGTGCTGGATTTGATCACCACTAAAAATGACTAATTATTAAAGTGTGTGGCAAATTTTATATAATAATTTATTATTTTAAATACACTAAAAAGAAAAATGCCCTCAATTGGTCAATCTTTGAAGCAAATTTCATATTAAAATATTTAATACATGATTAAAGGTGATAATATAATGTCCAACATTTTAGAGTTCACACCTTTCTTTGAAAGAAGAATTGTGCTCTATAATCCTCTGTCTCCATGGAATGAAATCAACTTACGTATTAGATATGGTTAATACTTTAAATTTAATAGTTTACAATCCTTAATTTTATAGATATGAAAACAGAATCAAAAAAGTAAGTGATCTTCTAAAAATGATATGTCTAATTTTGATTCTAGCTAAAAATTCCATACAATTCATTTACTTCCCAAGAGCATAATATATTGCTGAAGATGATTATCACATCATTTTATATTCCTTTACTATCCTAATTGGAAGCGATATTAAAGGATTTTGACCGCCTTGCTCACCTGGTACTGTTTAATGGACCATAAGTATTAAAGCAGCATTGCTAAGGCCCATCTGCTCAATAAATCCTAGATTGGTTGAGTAATTGATTAATATGATCTAACAATTCTCTTTTAAATGTGGGTTTTAATCAAATGAGTATTCCAGTAATATTGTGATGTATATGCTGCATATTCGAAGAAAGTGATTTTGATCTTGTCATAAAATATGAGTTATAGAAATGAGTCACCAAAAATATATTCTCAGAAACAATTTTTAATATTTGCAATTAATATACCTGTTAGTGCAATTTAATATTTTCAAAACCAAATAAAATATTATAGTTTAAGAAAAGACATGTTGTGAGAACTATATATATACACACACACACACACACACACACACACATATGAGGTAATAGGTACTGAATACCAGGATACTGGTTGTAGCGACCTGAATTCAAATTATTGTCATAGTGTTTTCCCATGAAATAAGAAAGACCCCTGAATGTCAGTCTTGTGCAATGAGCTGAAAGCCCCCTGCAGAGACTTGGCAAGTGTAAGGATTGGACAGGAAGTCACTGCACATGTCCTGTCAGCACCATTATTCCAACAACAACACCCTTTCCATTTCAAAATGCTGCTTTAAATAATTTCACAATTTCTGCTTACTTTATTTGTATTACATACATTTGTGTTCATTTTACTTTAAAGGGTATAGTAATAACCATAAAGCAACATCTATTACTATACTGATGCTGTACATCAGGAAAAATATGAAAAATTGAAAAAAGAAAAAAAAATTCTGTAACTCTACCTTTCAAAGAAAACTGACCTTGATATTATCATACATTAAACTATTTCAAATATGCATAAAAACTTATTTTTGGTTTTCCAAAACTGCGATTATCACAAATATTCAATCATATTTTTCACTTATTATTTTTGTAATTTTTCCAATAAGATAATATTTTCTACTAAATTATAATTTTTAAATGATTAATTACATATTATGGATGTAATATAATTCATCTTAACAGTACAATATTCATGGAGTTTTCAAATTTTTCCTCTTTATATATTACTAAGTTAATTGTCCTTATATATCAATCTTCAAATGCATCTCTACTGATTTCCTAAGAGTGATTTTTACAAGAGCACTGTCCAGCAGAACTTTTTGTAATGATCAACATGTTCTGGATCTGCACTGTCCAGGTGGTAGCTACTAACCCATGTGGCTATTGAGCATTTGAAATCTGGCTACTCAGACTGAGGAAATGAACTTTTAACTTTATTTTATTTTAATTAATTAAAACTTAATTTTAAATAGTCACATGTGGCTACTGCACTGGACAGTTCATAGAATATAAAACACTAAGCCAAATGTTTTCAAGCTTTATTAGTCTGTGATTAAAATATTGGATTGGGTTTTACAATTCCCAGACACCCTCATTTTCTTCTTCAAGAAAAGTGACATTTGATTATTTCTTCTCCTTCAATTCTTATTTCTTCCTGTAAAATACCTGTTATTTTTGTGTTGGATCTCCATATTCTTTTGTTCCCAGTTAACATCTTTTCTGTTGTAATTTTTAGTTGCATTCTTGCATAGTATTCTACATAACCACAAAATAGTAAAATTTCCATGCCTGTTTTTTTGATATCATGATGTACCATTATCTCAAACCTTTTCTTTTCATCTTAGTATTTCACCCCAAATATTTGGTGAATTTTTCTTTCTCAGTTATATTTTGTTTAGATTGTTTTGTGTGAGATATGGTAAGCCCAGATACACATCAAGAAAGAGAGACTGGAGAAGTTTGAAAAATTTATTATACTCAGATTTCACTGAGGAGAATGCAACACAGCATGCCACATGGAGCTGCTCTGGGAAAAACACGAGGGTAGATTACAAAGCAGCAAAAGTACAAATGGAGCTGAGAAGTATATTTATTGTGATTTCTATGGGAATCGGGTAAGGCGGTGGCAGGAGTATGCCAGTGTGGGATTGCTTGGCTATGTTTGAAACTGACACTCAACTAGTTTGTAAGCCTACTTTTAAGTAGGCTGGACTGAGAATTATCTAGGAGTGACAGATGTTTGCTGAGGTGGGGCTTGGCCACCTGGAGTTAAAGCATCAACTTATAGGAGCTAGGAAATGTGATTAATACAATTTAGCATGGAAAATTTTCTATGAGTCTTCATAATTAGGTTATTTTCTCTTTGTTTGCAGTATAATTTTCTACAAATAGTTGTGTTTGATTTTCTATTTATTTGTCCATAAAGTAGGCATCAATATCCATTCTGCCTCAGCTTTAGCCCAAAGACCATATATATATATATATATATATATATATATATATATATATATATATAATTTTGACCTACTCTGGGTTTCTACTGAGTAATCATTGTGCCCATTGTCATATATACAGTAAAAAAACTGAGAAAATATTCAGTGCTCCCAATCCAGATCTCTTATTTTAACAAGCTAATAACTCATCTAGTATAGCTCTGCTGTATTGAGAAAAAACTATTTCTTCCAAAGGTCTGAACATCTTATGCCTTGGAATATATGAAAAATCACAAACCTGAGGTTGAACAGCTACCAAAGTTATCCTGGTTTCTGCTTCTTCTGTAGATATTTATTTATGTTAGGTCTACCAATATATAATACTGAACAGCAAGCATATCTGCTTTCCTGTCCCTCTGCTTCCTGTTAGTTTCTTTCCCTAAATGCATATGGCTTGATGAAAGAATTTTGGTCCTCAGAGTCAGAGAAAAGTAAGATAGGACAAACAAACTCTTCCCTTGTTTTAATTTATGAACTAAAACCTCTCTAAATTTTCTAACCATCCTGTTCCATCCAGAAGTCCTCTTAAGATATGCCAATAGGACGTTTTCCTGTTTATTGCCTGTTGCTTCTCAGATGCAAAGCCATTCTCTATACTTTGCTCTGTGATAGGAGTTCTAGTGTTCTGCAAGCTCCATTTCTCAGTCTTCTTTGCCAGCTGTCTTCTTATTTGGACCTGAAAATAGGAGGAATCCTCAACGATACCTGCAGCTCCTACACACAGGCACTCTTCTGGGGTTCTGCGCATTAGCTTTGTGGGGCTTCTCTAAGCTACAGTTTGTGGAACTACACCTTTTACCGTTGTTTCTCCAGCCTTACGGACATCTTAGGGACATCCTGACCTTATTAACTTTGGGTTATCTCAGACGTACACTCATGCTTTTTGATCCCTCTCATAATAATTAGACCTCTTTAATAATAATTGTGTAATCAATTCCCCATATTAAACTCTCTGAGAGAGTTAGCCATCACTTGTTTTCCTAAATGGACACTGACACGTTTAGCTTCAGTTTTCAATGGTCCTGTACATTTTCATCATTTTTCTCTGTTTTTATAATTAGTCTTTGGAGAGGCCACATGAAGAACTAGCTACACAGATACCATTGTATTTCAGGAGTATTAAATATTTATTTTAAAAAGTGATCTCTAATACTTTCATGTGAGAAAATTCAACCCTTCAGTAAACTATTTTTGCAAATTCATAGCAAAAAAATCTATATTCTTTGTGCTACAAGTGATTTTCTATTTTAGCAGCTGTCAGTTTAAGCTAACATTTAAATTTTTATCCACTATCATTTTATTCACACTTTCTTTCATGTGGTTTTTTTTCTTATGATGCACTATTATTTACTTTCTCTTGGCATAAGCTTGCAAAGCTGTATTTCCTTTCCAATGTTCCCACAGTTGAGATCACGCCAATTGATTTCATAACGTGAGATTATTCTCCAGTGTTCTTGGTAACTGCAGCTTTTCTTTATTATTTATTATTTGAAAATTATCCTCTAGATCATAAATGAAATTATTAAGTGGGATCATTAAACAGAATCAATTATACAAGATATTATATCTACACACATAAGGGGGGAGATAATTCTTTCACTATCAAGCCTTTCCTCTACTCTCTCATTATTTAAAATGCCTAAAGGAGAAAAGACAAATAGCAATTCCATAGGAAATGTCCTGTGTAATCACTCCAAACAAAAACTCTATTCCATGAGGTCCCAGAGTGAAACAGTACGCCTATGACACTGTCACGAGGTGCAGCAAAAGATTATGCAAGCAAATGTGAATTGTCCATTCTAAAACACTGTAAACATTTAAGAATTCAATGCCATGCCTGGGTTTTCATCTTCATGTCTGGAATGTTTAGTGTTCATTAACTTCTTTCACTCTGTCATTGCTTTTCAGCTACCATATACTTTCATCCATCCCACTACTCATTTAGTTTGTTTTCCTCCAAAGCCAATCTACAATGCTCTACATGCTCTAACCAAGTCCTGCTGCTCTCATTCCATTTCTCTCGCCATTCTTCCTGCTTATTCTCCTTTAGGCATGCAGGCTTTCTTGTTTTATTAAAGGAAACAAGCTATTTCCTGCCTGAGGGATTTTGCATGTCCTGTTCCCTTTTGTCTGATATGCATTTTCTGCACATCCTCCCATGGCTACTCCTTTCAACTTTATTCAGTTCCCTGCTCAACTGAAACCTCCTTGAGAGGCCATTCCTGGCCACAGTCTATAACATGCCCCTTTACTCCACTCCAACCCCTTCATCAGAGTTCTTTGTTCTCCCTCTATTCTCTCCTGTAATGGAAAGGCAACAACCAGGGATGGGTTGGGGTATGCTGTGAATAAAGCCCAAATAGTAGAACAAGTATTATTGTTCCAATTTCATATGTTCTGTCTTTTTTTTATTTTACATATGATTAGCTCTGTTTAATAAGAGTCAAGCAATAAATGGAATCACATAAGTGAAAATTTAAAAATAATAGTAATTTCCCTGCATCTCGTGCTTTGGTATTTATGACACTCTTTGTTTTATTATCTAATTTACTTTCACAACCATTTTGTGAAAAATGTCATAATTATTATTCCTAGTTTACACCTTAAAAAGCATTTTATGATAAAGGTAGTGCCCAAGGAAACAAAGAGAAGATTTTGTATCAGAAGCCCTGATTTCCTTTAGAAAAGTGCTGAAATAACACCAACGCATTTGTAGATCATTACCTTATTTGTAAACATTTCCAACCTTTTGGGATTTGTGTTTTATTTTTGTCTTATTTTTATGGAGTATTATAACACGAGACAGCTACAAAAAAATTCAAGATTACAGAGGGTATTTTGTATATTGCTCACTATAGAATGATTGATAATTATTTATTCACCGGCTCTAGGATCAGTATGAATCAGTCATCATAACAATGTTAGAAATCTAACCAGTTCTGTCACAGTTTCACGACTTTCTTTTTCAAACACACAAACTGACAAGACATTTCTGAAATGTATATGTCTATATATTTCCCTTATTTTTCCATGTTATTTTGTACCAGTTTTTACGGCAGTATCAAATCTAGCGTTAGAATAAATGGCAACAAGATTGCATCAAAATATCGTGTATTACATGCTTATTCTACACTGCTTTGATATTTCCTTGATTAGAAAGCTTTTATAGTTTAAATAAATTAACATGACACATTATATTCAACATTAACTATTACATAGAATGTTAAACAGGCTTGATTTTTGTTTTCCTTTTTTCTTTAGCAATGATCATGACATCAGAGGGCAAGGAATGATACCATCATCTTTCTGTGCTCTATGCATGTTATTATTTTAAGCTACTTACGGAAGAAAAACAAACCAATCCAAAGAAGACAAACGTTCTCCTTTGCACAAAATGAAAAAAAACCAAACAAACATCATATATTTGTAGTCAGTTCACTACTGAATGGATTGAATATATGAATTTCAGAAATAAAAACAAGGAACCATAAAATTAGTTATAAATGCCCTAAGAAGGTGGAGGGTAACATCATATAACACTATAGTGGTCGAAAATTTTCCTTTTTTCTTTTTTTTTTTTTCTTGTTTTGTTTTTCAAAGTTACCATTTAATGATTAACCTGACCACCAAATTATCCCTTCACAAAGTAATATTAAAAACAGTAACTGAACTGATTTATAGAAGGAAATTCAAATCTCTACCCCAAGTCCACAATCCATTCCCTCATCTCTCCAGTCCTGGTCTCAGATAAAAATTCTACTTAGAGAAATATTTTCGGTCATATACTTAAGTGGGAAAATATATAGAAACTGGCAGTCATACAAAGCCACTGAAGAATTTTTTAAATATAAGAAGCAATAAAATGATAGGCTTTTGCTAAGGTTCATCTCAGATTAGGGGACTATATATGTGACTTGGTATTTGACAGAACTTTGGGAAGTCTAATTTATGTCTCCAAGGTAAATATCCAAAAGAGAAACATGCATCCTGAACACCATATCCAGGATTCCAAAATCTGTTTCTTCTACATCTTAATTAACAGCCTCTACATTTACCCATTTACTCAAGTCAATAACCTAGGAGGCATTTAATGCCTCTCTTTTTACCTCAAACCTCATCATCTCAAATCCAGAAGGAAGTCAGCTTTGTCAATCTAACTAGCTTAAGCCACCATAATGATCATCCTGGATTAATGAAATACCTTCCAAATTGGCATTCTTGCTTCCATTTTTGACCCTCCCTTACAACAAAATCAGTTTTCCTAAAGCAGTCAGTGGTGTAGTTTAAATACATTTAAAAGTCAGAGTATATCATTTCCTTAGAATAATGTCTCCAGTGGTTTCTCAGTTTACATAGAGTCAAATCTAAACTCTTCATAGTGACTTATAAAGTCCAGGGTAATTTTACATCTGCTACTTCAACTCCATTTAATATCCACCTCTTTCTGCCTTACTCTACTCCAGAAACACTGGCCTTTATCCTGCTCCTCTAACACAAAATAAGTAATCTTCTTACGAAAGGGCTATTTTACGTGCTATTTCTCTCTCCAGAGTGGTGAACTCTCCATGGCTGTCTCCTGGTTATTCCTGTCTAAGATAAAGCGTAATTCTCTCTTAGAGAGCCTTGATCATGCCCACAGAAGTAGCACGCTACACCTTCATTCTCATCAGTCCAATTGGTTTTATTTTATTTCCATCCAGGTATTTATCATTACTTCATTTATCATTTCATTTATTTATTTTATTTTTCTTATTACATGCCCCACACAAGAATGTCCACTCCATGAAAGGAGGGTTCCTGTCTATTTTGTCGATATTTATTATATTCAGCTTCCCATGCACCTTAAACAGGGTCCTTCAACTGCGACTACTATTGCTGCTCCCAAAACTGCCGCAGTGACATTTGAAAACACCTCTAAATAAAGCACAATATATGGTGAATTTAATTCAAAGTCCTACAAGGCAAAGGCATGATAGACTCCTTCTTTGAGACCCTCACGCATGACAGTCACCGTTACTTACTCACATGAAGTAAGTTATATTACAATCACAAAGGTAGATATATTCAACAGTAAATGTGTATATATACATTAGTAAATATTTAAGTATTGTGTATCTATATATGCATATGTATATATATGCATATACTATATATACACAAAATTGGGTATAGTAAAGCTTATTTTTGCTAGAGTACATGAAAAATATAATACATTCCTTATGTGCACTATAAACTCCTTTATAAGTGAAGTTTGGTCAGTCATGACTTAGATAATTCTACTTGTTTAGAAAACATCTCAAGGCCCAGTGGCACTGTTTCAGGAAATAATAGTATTTTGGGTAGACAAAATTTATAGCAAACTGACAAAAGAAAATAGTAAGAATATGTCAGTGGAAAGTTTCCTTAGATTGCATAAAGTCTGTTTAGGAATTAATGCATCTAATTATCTTTCAAGATAAATTGTATCAAAGCATGAAGTATCTGCTATAATTTGAAATAATGTCCTTTTTGACCGCATGCTAGGTGGATGATTGGCTAGCTGATGTTCCTTGGATCTAGTCTCTGAGATTGTCAATTTTTATTCCAGAAGTCTCTTTTTGCAGATATTCATGTTGCATGATTTATTGTTTCATAGTCTTTTTAGACAGACAGAAAACTGTTCTTTGTAAAGCAATGTTTTTCCACTACTATTTTAAAAATTGGTCTCTGTGCTTTTGTGGGCATATATAACAGACAGAGGCTTTTGCTCAGGTTTCTTTTTGTGTGTGATACATCGATGTGGTGTGCTCACAGTGTGCTCACAAGTAAAATGAAAGCTGCTTGGTGTCTCTTAGCAAAGTATTAGGACAGATTTCTTTACTCAGTTCCCTTTAATGAATCTAGTAAGGAAAAGTTACTAATGTGTGACTACCCCAGAATTTCTCTATCTACACTCAACTGAACACTTTCAGCTGGCATAGCTACAGTATCACCCATGAGTTCTTCTCAAAAAAGAGAAGATGAAGCATGGAATATGTCAGCAAAATACTATGATCAGTGGTTTACTAATTTTTAATTTAAAACAATATTTAAAATTATCAAGAGGCAGTCACATGTAACTAAAAAATAAAGATATTATGATAATAAAAATAAGAATAAATGGGGCCTAATGTGTCTTATTAATAGAAGTATGACATTGTTATAAAAAATATTTTAGCAAGTGATATTCTGCAGAATAACTTTCAGGGTGATGATGGAATTGTAAAAATGGCTTTATTAATTATCATATCATATATGTAGGTCAAATGAAGAGAAAAACAATGTATTGATTTCAACAGATGTACAATAGTATAATAGCTTGTCTTTAAAATTCAAAATTCATTACAATTTTTTGAAATTCAAACAAGAAATAGGACATATTTTTAATATAACAAAAAAAGTTCAAGTTAAACTTTCAGCTAATATCAAGTCAAACTTACAGCTAATAACACATTGAAATGTGAGTGATTAGAAGCATTCCCTCTATTTTTAGAATTAAGAACATTTCTTCACTATTACCAATATTAACTAATAATTTTTGGTCATTGTAATAAAATGAAATAAAAGGAAGAAACACTGGAAACCCAGAAGACCCAAGAGAGTATAAATTATACTAAATTGAACATTGCACAGATTTCCACTAAGAATCTAGGTCTAAAAGAAATATTTGTAAAGCCTTGCAAACTCACCTATTTGTAGAGTTATGCCAATTACCCAGGCTACTTCAGGCAGGACAAGGGCCACTCATGCTCCTGAATTCCGTGGTCTTGGATCTTTTTTCTAGTGTCAAGATAATTCTCCCTTCCTTCCTCTCTGTTCTCAGAGGTCTTCCTTCTATCTACTCTATAGAATGCAGCAGCTTTGGTGGACAAGACATTATAATAAGGTGAGAAACTTGTTTAATAAATATGATTCTGTTTACTGTTCTGCCACAACTTTCTTGTGAGGCAAAGGAACATAGCCTCTTTCCAGCATAAATGGAGGAATAGAAAAGGGGGAAAACTTAAAAAAAAAAAAATTATCATATCACATTCATATATCCATTAGCTATTATAAATATGATTCCAAACATATTAAAATATGATTCCAAACATATTTTGTATGGAAAAATATGTTTTGTATTTTAAAATTAAATTGTTATAAAATAAATGTGAGTATAAATTATTGGTTGTTCCTTTGAGCTATGTGTTTATAAGTTGCTTTCACAGACCAACTGCCTATGAATAGGTCCACTGAAATATCAGAATCTAGCAACAGGATACAAAAGAAATTCAAGATAAAGAATCATTTAAACGTGAAAATCATAAACTAATAATAAAAATATTATAAACCTACTGTATTTCTAATACCAAAGGAACTGGAATGAATGTTAACATGAATAATGAAAAATTTTTAGACTTTTATTTTCTTTCTAGTAATTGGAGATTTCAATTTTATCACACGAGAGATCACTGGACAAGATATTGTGGAAGTCTTTAAATGATAATTTAAAATGCTGTCAATGAATATAATTTCTGTGACCCTTAAATCAACAAGTTCTCAATCTTGAAAACAGTGAATTTTTTTGGGGGATAGCAGTTATGAAATGGAGCAAAGCAGCACGCTAGTGACTTATTTTCCATAAGGTCAGAGACTTTCTTTACAGCACTGCCTTCCTGGACTTATACATGCCCTCTTGAAGCCCGAGTTAGTGTATCAGTCTACGGTGTCATTTACCTAGAGATAGCTTTTTGTTGTTCAGGGCACCAGCACTGGTCTGTCAGAGTCACATACAAACTTATTTTCCTCTGTCAAGTCGAAGTTTTATCTTTCACAATGCTATGATGCATATGTAATTTTTATTGTGGTGTAGTTGATTGCCTTAAAATTGTTTTCCCTTTCATATAAATTTTCAAATGTCTTTGGGTTATTGGTGTTCACAGTTGAAAGTACGTAAATTGTTCCTATTATACACAGGTGACATATGAACATGTTTCTCTAAGTTCCTTGAAAGAAAGACAGTATGCTGAAAATCAAACAAATAGCAATTTATCTGTTCATAATAGCAGCTGTTACTATGGTTTAAAATACACATCCCATTTTGTGTACTTTTACACTCAAAAAAAAAAAATCATGAAGACAAGAGATATTTAACATACTCAGGACTGATAGCACATTTTGCAATTGTCATGGATGTGTTATTTTGTCAAACCTAAATATATAAATTTAGTAGAAACTTTCCTAATCACTCTTATTCAGAGAAAGAAGCTAAAATTATAGATCATTTTAAAGTATTTTTAACGTTGAGAAAAATGCCCAGCATACTGCTTAGTTTCAGAATGTGATCTGGATTCTAGGAGTTTCTAGATTACCGATTTACCAATAACACATCACATTGATGAAGAATTTTACTAAGGCAGAAATTGAATTCGTTCAATGTTCCCAAGCCATTTCCATCCATGTAAATGTTTAAAATCAGCAAATGAACTGGCCTTCTCCCACTCTTTCAGCTTGTCATTCGTACTTAGAGAATGGAGAGGCTTCTGGCATTTTTGCAGGAGCAATATCCTGCACCTACATGTAGTCATAGATGCCTTGCCTTGACCGACCTAGTTATTTCCAATGTTCTCTTTATTGGGTGGTATGACACAAGAAGATTGTAGAATATTTTTTGAGAATACGCATTATTATTTTAAAATACATTCTCAAACACATATTGAAAATAGAGAACCAGATCTGATAGCTTTAGTAAGCATATTAAATAAATGTATTTAAATAGTAATACATATATATAAATGTTTTAAATAATAAATATAAATAAATTATGCTGATCCTACTTTATGATTAGAACTTTAAGTGAGCAGCTTCCCTTTATTCTTACCAAGGACAGTTTGATAAGTCATAAATATAGAATTGGGGGGAAAAGAATGAATACACAATTATTGACATTAACAAATGGTCATAAACACCAGGACTAACTTATCCATGAGAGACAGTAGGCACAGGGCCTCAGGCCCACAATACTGTTACAGACCCATGAAAATATTTTAATTTTAATTTATTTTAAAATCCCCCAAATTAATGTAATAATAATGAATATTAAATAATGAACACATGTAAGATTATATTAAATATAAGTTTTAAAACACATGTTTTAAATATTTATTATTTAGGAAGGGATCCATAAAGGCAAAATTTCCTGCTATCCACAAAAGTTATAGTGTGACCCTGATAAATATGTAGACCGCATGTTAAAGGTCAATATGTTTGGTATATTATTACCATTGGGTTTATTTCTAACACCACTATTTTGGATTTTGTGTTTAGGCTCCTCGTGTACACTGTGTACAGATGACCCAACTGAAACCATCTGTGATTTTGCTCTATGCTAGTGCTTTAATGATAGGCCTTGCATCACACTAAGGAATATCATCTAGCCACACTTGGTACCAATAATGCAGTTCACTGGCCTGTAGACATCTTTCACATGGCTTTTCTGTTATCATAGGCAAAATGACCTTCCTATTATTTGCTCTAATGCTCTCAAGTAAATGTGGAAAACCACACCTGGAAGACACTGGAATGACAGCTAGTTACCGTCTTTATCCACAAATGTGATAAACTGTCTTTATATTGAAACTGTGACTACGTGAGTGGCCCCACTGACCAGTACCTCCATTTGTCTATGGAAACTGTGCCCTCTGCTGCTGGGTAGCCCATTGTGATCCTGCAGGGCATGACCTACTAACCCAGGTCAGAGGAGGCTAATGTGAGGGAGCACAGGGTTTTGTTTCTATTGACATTGGCTGGCATCTTGCTTTGAACTTGTTCTTTTGCTTTTTTGTTTGTTCTGTTTTGTTTTGTTTTGTTTGGTGGTAAATGTTAAACTTTCTCTGAAGATGCTTGGCAAATGATAACATAAGCTTTTTACCATTAGGTTTGCTCAGGCCTGATGATGCTATACAGCACCTAGTGAGTACTTTGAACTTCAGAGCACTTTACAAACCTCAAGTAATGATAACTAACCAGCTGTAATCCAGGAAGGAACATAACCAGGGATAAGGAGGTACTCCATCATTTCTGATAAACGCACCTGTCATTTGTAAGCTTCTTTAACATGAAAGAAAAGATCCAGTAGCAGAAACATAATTAATGAATTTTATTTGTGCTGATTTCAGTTTATTGTATTCTCTTCTATGCTTTAATGAGGCAGTATCTTTACTAGCATTAAATTGCTTTTAAAAAAATAAAAAAATAAAAAAAACACACATTAAAAAGCACTCTCTCTTTAAGGGGTCGGATGTGGCTCAACTGGTTGGGCGTCCATCCCCCATATGGAGGGACCCGGGTTCGATCCCTGGGACCTCCTGGTTAAAAAAAAAAAAAAAAACACACATTAAATTGCTGATGCAAGGAAGTGCTCAATGGCTTTGGTCTAAGAACATGATTATGTGCTTTAGAATAATGCAAGAGCTGTGGCGGTTCATACCACTTTTGAAAGAATACAGGAGCATTTAACACATAACTGTGAATTTTCAACCTGGAAAAATCGTGATATAATCTTTCCAAAATCATGAACATATACTATTGTTATTTCTAAAGTCCAAGTCAATCTTGAATTAGGGAAACTTGTATGCTGACAATTATTTAGACTGCTCTAATACAACTCCAATTCTTAATTCTTAACAATATATTTGTATGTATGTGTGTGTACGCATTCATAAATGTATATGTATCTATTATAAATTATAATACATATATAATAAATCATTATAAATTTTATATATACATGTAGTTCTTATGCATATGTTTTACTCCCGACAAGAAAAAAATGAGGTTTTATATTACTCTTTTTATATTACTATTTCCTTAAGCACAATGCTGTATATATTGCTTAAAGTTTTTCAGGGATGTGCATTATAAATGAATATTTAAAAATTAAACCAACTATATAATTAAGATCATAGCAGACATAGAAAGTGTATTAGCTTTTCATGGTTGCTATTACAAAGTCCTACAATCTTAGTGACTTAAAACAACACATTTAATACCTTAAATTTCTATAATTCAGAAATCTGAGATGGGTCTCAGTGGGCTAAACTCAAGGTGTAAGCAGGTCTGCATTCCCTTTGGAAGCTCTAGAGGACATTCTGTTTGCTTATACTTTCAAGCTTCTTGAGGCCATCTGCATTCTTCCATATTCAAAGTCAGCAAAAGCAGGTCGAGATTATCTCAAATCGCATCACTCTGACATCTTCTTCCTTCCTCTTCCACTTTCAAGGACTGTTGTTATTAAATTGGTCCCACTAGGATAATCTAGAATAATCTCCCTATTTTAAGGTCAGTGGATTAGAACTTTAATTCTGTCTGCAAATTTAATTTCCTTTTTGCCATGTGTATTCATGAATATTGACAGTTGTGGGGATGAGTATATGAACATCTTTGAGAAGCCAGTATTCTGCCTACAACAGAGACATATTGTAAACATATTTTCAATGGAAAATTAATGATATAGGAATCCTAATTAAGCATATAATTTAGATGATCTTCCTGCATTGTTTCCAACACAAGCTTGTTTTGAAAAAAATAGAATATTTAACTTTAAAAAATTAATATTTTTAAATATGTACGTTTGTATCCATAAAGATTAATGAATAGACCTTATTTTTCATTTCCATTAAATTGTGTTGCTTACACTGTGACTGTATCATAGGTGTGTGTCCAAGAATCTTACATCTTTGGTCCGTGCATGTGCCAATTGGGCCCTGAATCTCAGCAGAGTTGCAATACCTACTCTCCAGTTTATTGAATTCACTTAAGACAACAAGGTGATGATGATGGAAAATAATGGCCCCAAGGAACAGAGAGAGTCTGCAACTGCAAGCAAGATAGTCCCATCCATCTGCTCCATGGTATCTAAACCCCCTTTCAGTTAGAGGCAGAATGGGCATCACCATCCCAAAATCTTCTAGATTGGGGAATGAACAATGGACTAAAGTAGACTTACTATCATATTACTATAAACTTACTGTTATTCTAGCAATGGAAGAACTTTTATCATTGATATAAAGGCAGTGGCCACCAGAGGTTCTGAGGGGAGGGAAAGGGAAGAATAGGTATAATATGGGGGCATTTTCAGGACATTGGAATTTTCCTGCATAACATTGCAATGGTGGATGCAGGTCGTTATATATTTTGTCATAACTTAAAAAACTGCACAGGACAGAATGTAAACTAATGTAAACTATAATCCATGGTTAGTGGCAATGCTTTAATATGTGTTCATCAATTGTAACAAATGTACCACACTAATGAAGGATGTTGTTGGAAACTGTGGGAGGGGGAGGAAGGGGGGCATATGGGGATCCCATATATTTTTATGTAACATTTATGTAATCTAAGCTTTCTGCAAAATAAATAAATTGATTAAATAATTTTTTAAAAAGACTCATCAGTGGTAGAAAAGGATTTTGGTTAAGTAATACAAATACAAGAATATTTCTCTATTACAAGGTGTTATGAATATAGTGATACATGGGAAAAATACAACTAATATAATTTATAGATTATAGTTAACAGTAATATTGCAATATTTTTGTAGTAAAGGCAAACAAATTAATAAATCAATGCTAAGGGCCAAAACAAAAAAGAATATGGGAGTTACTTTTATGAGATGTTAATATGATCAAGCTTTTTTTTCATTTTCTTCATAAACAAGGAGACCTTGGTATGTCATTTAACCAATCTGTACTCTTTTATTCATCTTTCAGAACACTGGAGAAACAATTGAGCTTGCTTTTAGTATTAAATAAAATAAATGTGCCGTGACAGGATTTTTTTAGTAATGCTTCCATAATTCGTTGAGCTGCTTTTTTTTTTCTGTTATTTTATTTTTTGAAAGTGAAATAAAATTAAAAGGAAAAAAAAAAAGAATCCATCCTGAATGAGGTGGGTCACACCCTAACTGAAATAACCACATCAAAAGGTCCTGCTTACAATGGGTCCACACCCACAGGAATGGGTTAGCTTAAAGCACATGATTTTCTGGGGGTACATATGGTTCCAAACCACCACACTCCATCCTCTGGACCCCAAAAGACATGTACTTTGTACATACAAAATACATTCATTCCGTCACAATACCCCCAAAATCAAGTCATTTCATTAACAAAACTAGGTACAAAGTCTCATCAAAGTTGGTTATAGATATTGTCTGTCATGGTGCACAATCCCCTTCCAACTGTGGACCTATTAAACCTAGAAAACAAGTTATTTGCCTCTAATATACAAAGGAGGATCAGGCATAGGAAAAACAATTCCATTCAAGGGAGAAATTAGAAGGAAAACAGGGGTCATGGGTCCCAAACAATTCCAAAATCCTGCAGTGCTTATTCCATTATATTTCAAGGCCTGAGAGTGATCTATAGAAAGATTTTGTTCCCCTGGACCTGGGAGTGGCAGCCCACCCCCCTTTCCAAATGTTTGTGCAGTGGCCATGCTCTCCAGGAATACTGGGGTGAAGGATTCACACTCCTCAAGTAGAGGGATGACCACTAGACTCTGCAATTCCCCAGGCATTTGAGAAAACTGAGGTGGTAACACTCTTCCTGAACACTCTTCTTGGAAGGCCCACCCTCTGTAAGCAATGGGACAGTTTTTACACACATGGGTGAGCTATCTCTCTTGGCCAGAGATGATGTCTCCTGTTCAGACCTCAGCTTCCATAGTACTGTCTGTACAGTCATTTTCCTTCAATGTGTTTCCTTTCTGTCCCTTTTAATCCAGGCTGGCAGTGGTTCCAGTCACACAGATCTCACACAAAACTTGTTAGTTTCACATGTCATACACAGGGGTCCAAACTATCACACAAATTCTTTCTGTAAAACCATTTCTTCTCCTGACTTGCACTGAAATGGCTGACTAGTTCCATGTTCATTTAAACATGGAGCACTATACTCTAGGGACATGCTTTCTGGAAGCTCAGAATATTCTAAACCATCAATCTCTGGTTTATTTGTGCCCAGGACTTCAGTTCTCAGCTAATCCCTTTCCTCTTGCATTTTACTATAAACTGCAAGAAGAAACCAGTCTGGACTTTCCACATTTAGTTTTGAAATCTCCTCAGCTAAATATCCAATAGCATCACTCTCAAATTCTGCTTTCTATCCAACATCAGAATGCAATTTTGCCAAGTTCTCTGCCACTTTAAAATAAATATTGACTTTCTTCCAGTTTTCAATGACAAATTCTGTCCAAGTCCTCTTCAGACATATTTTTCAGCATCCATATTTCTACCAAGTCTCTTCAAAGCAGTCTAGGCCTTTTCTATCAAGCATGGCACAATTCTCCCAGCCTCTACACATTATCCAATTCCTAAACTGTTTCTGCATTTTTTAGTATTTGCAATAGCAGCACACCACTCTTCTTATGCCAAATCTGTTTAATTTTCTTCAACTGCTTAAAGCAGATAATGTGAAATGCATTGCCTTAAACAATGGGTATTTATTAACTTACAGTTTGTTGCTGTGAAAATGTCCATATCAAGTCATCATCAGGGGAATACATTCTTCCTGAAAACTAGCTGCCAGAGATCTTTGGCTCCTCTGCCAAACAGCAAGGCACAAGGCAGCATCTACTGGTCTCTCCCTTCTCTTCTGGGTTTCATTGATAATAGCTTCTTGCAACTTCTTGCTTCTATGGTGCTCTCACTCGTTCTCCTGCCCCCCCCTTCTCTCTCTCTCTCTCTCTTTCTCTCTTTCTCTCTGATTCATTATGTTTATAAGATCTCCAGTAAGGGCATTAAGATCCATCCTGAATGAGATGGTCACACCTTAACTGAAGTAGTCTCATTAAAAGATCCTACTTAAAATGGGTCTGCACCCACAGGAATAGATTAGCTTAAAGAACCTGATTTTCTGGGTTACATACAGTTCCAAACCACCACAAATACCAAGCGAACACAAAATAGCAACTGAATAAGCCCTTATAAACAAAGAGAAAACTGAAGGCATATGGAATTACTCACAGTCTGGCAAAAGCTTCCTGTCACTCTGGGTGCACTATTATTTTCTTTTCCATTTTGTGCCTAAAACTTTTCCATTTTCTTTTCCATTTTGTGTCTAAAACTTTGTTGATGTAAGTTTTTCTTACTAGTAGCAATTGAGGCAAAAGTATATTGGAGAACAATGCGAGTGCTTTTTTATATTTGACATTTTAAAAAACTGTAAGAAGAAATCTAGAGATTGTTAGGTTAACGCCTAGTATTTGATCCTTTTCCCACTATCCATTTCTGGTGGTTCCTTCCCTTTTTTGGAGGCATTAAATTTTGCTTAAAATACAAAACCAAAACCCTATCACAAGCAATCGTATTAATTCTATTTGGAGATTGATTATTGAAAGGAAAGTTGTATGTTCCCCGAATAAATGTGATCCAATTCTAAAGTATAAAGAATATATTTAAATAGCATATAAATAGAATATGATAGTTGAAGTGTCTAGACTGACACTGTTGAAACTTTGGTATCCAATCCTAAATATTTACAATCATTAAAGCTTATTTGAATCTACTCAAAAAAGTGGTAGTGGTAAATATTGCTGCTATAGCTGCTAAGATTATTCCCCAGATGTGGAAGTAAAATGGAGGGATCCTTGCCTCAGCATATTATCAATAGAAATAAAATGTGCTTAATTGGGGGATAAATATGTACAGTGGAACTTATATCAATAAAAGAACATGAAATTTAGAGAACTAATGCATGCAGGGGAGTAATTTGCTAGGTGCCTTAAAATCACCTACCTTAATCTTTGCCAAATGTAGATCCAAAAAAAAAATTAATAATTTTAAAGATTATAATATTTACATTCAGAGTGAATATCAAGGATGTGGTAGAACTGGGATTTCTACATTAAAATTCTTATTTTCTATAGCTTTTCAATAAAATTCATATTAAAACCAAGAAGATGTCATGGATTAGTAGTACACAGGTAACATTGAACTAGCCCTCACTAAAAGTCTTTGTTTGAGGCATATATTTTTCTTGATAATCTGTCTCCAAATATGGTGCCATTCTCTTGAAAAATCCAAAGAGTGTTAAAATTTTGGTCAAGTCTATATGTCCCTTCTAATTTACACATAAAGTGAAATATAAATTGTATATACTGAATATATGACATTATGAATAGGCAAGATGATTTGTATATAAGCTATCTTCCTTTTTATACAACAATTTGTATGACAGTTTCCTATTAGTTAAATTTTATTAACATATTAGTGCAATATATATATATATATATATTTTAGGAGGTAGTGAGGATTAAACTCAGGACTTCATATATGGGAAATAGGTGCTCAACCACTGAGCTAAATCAAATCCTCAAGTGCAAAATATTTTATAGGAGAGATGTATATAACTGAAATAGAATAAATATTCCCATATGTTTAGACATTTGATTTTTCAGCTTTATTCTCTTTTAATTAATAATGTGTCAACCATCAGTTTCCCACATCTTTGTCCAAACTTTTCATCATATCCTAATAGTAGATTTCCTAGGAATACAAGAATTTTGTTGCTGGGTAAACGTATATGAACATATCTGAGGTTTCTGATGTGTGAAGTTGAATTGCTTTCCACAAATTTCAACATATATTCATTTGCAGAAACTGAATAACCAAAGTTTTTTCAACATTAAACATTATTTTCCTTAATTGTTTCCAATTTGAGTTGAAAATCCATATTATTTTATTTTACTTTTTGCTGCTATTTCCATTTATTAGAATTGCTCGATATTTTTATAATATATTAGTGATTTGTTGATTTCTTTAAATTTACAAATAGAATTTGTGAATTTTCCCAAGCTTGTTTTGTGTGCCTTTGTTTGAATTAGGATGTATTATCTGGCTTCATTAACCAATATATTTAAAATCATTTGTAATAAACTATGATGTAAATTTTTCTAACTAAATCTGAAGGGCAACACAGTTCACTGAAAGTATGTGGACTTATTTTGGTCAAATTATCTCAATATGTTCCAATATATTTGGATCACAAACCAGCTTAAGTATAATCATTGCTTGGCCCCTAAAATTAGCTTGTTTTTCAGCTTAAAATTGTGTACAAAGGGAAGAGCATGAGGTAATAATTAAGCCATTGCTTGAGAAAATTTTACTTGAGTGATTAGCTACAGCAAAAATGCAACTACACTTTCTTCCAAATCTTTCTTTCTTTGTGTCCTCATTAACATGACACGCTTATCTCAAAAGAATCAAGATTATAAAATAGTCGGAAAATTTAAGAAATAATAACCAGTTAGAAAGTATAATAAAATGGATTACCTTTATTATAGTCCTAAAGCAAATAAAATAAAAAGGGTAGGAAATTTTAGCAAGAATATCCTATAACTGGAGTAAATAAATGCAGATTTATACAAAGTATGTAATAAAGAAGTATATGAAGGGAAAATGACAATTTCCCAATTAGTTAGTCTTGGTATTGTAAGAGCTATATTTTCCAAGCATTGTTATGAGCACAACGAAGTTCCACATAAAATTTCAATGGATTCTTTAGAAATTGAAAATAACTCCAAATTGTATTTGGAGTTCTATATAGAAATAAATAGTTAAGAAAATTTTTGAGAAAAAATTTTTGAAAAGCTTAAAATATTTTACTGAGACTTTTCAAAACATGGTAAATGTACAAGAATAGACAAAACAGAAAACCATTATAGCTAATTCTTGAGAGCAGAAACAAACTCAGAATATAAAAACTGACTGTCACAGTAATAGGTTAAGGCATAATTAGACAATATGTGCTACTAGAACAAATAAGGTTAGATCTTTATCTTTCAAAATTTAAAAATTAAATTTCAGAAAATGTAAAGTTCAATATAAGTATAAAAGTTAAAAGACAGTATAACATAGTAGTGAATAGCTATAAGATCTGATATTTATCAAGACAAAAGTGTTTACAAAGTATAAAAACAGAAGAAAACAGAAAAGACTTGTAGATGTTCAGGAACTGGGTCCGTGAAAATGATGCCGCAGATGAGAAAGAAACAAGAAATAGCTGGGGTCAGGGAACCCTCCATCCAAGGGGAGGAGAGTGCCACTGCATAAAACATCATGGCTTTTATTTAACCTTAGAACAAAGAAAATACGTGTGCGCATGTGCAAAGGAAATAGATACGTGACAGATTACACGCTACTAAAATCAGCAAGTCTTTAGGGTTAATGGTTCAGTTCTCCTTACATTCCTGCAAGTAATAGACCTTGTTAATTATTATCTGCCATATACTAGATACGCTCCTTGAAGCACAGAATACTTCACCAGGCTCATACCAGCTCTTAGTGTATTGAGACTAGAGATACCTGTCCCATACATACCAAGGAGGCCTGCTTTCTGTTACAAGTCATGGCCTTTAATTGAACTCCTTCAAAGACTGACATAACATAATGTATAAGATCACAATATATATATATACTTCAATAAAAGAACAATAAACAAATTGGAGACAGATACCTAGGTGTTAGTATTTAAAACAAATGAATATATATTTTTATAATGTATTGTAAAACTGTTTTGAATATGTCATAAAATATAGAAAAAAAACATAAAAGGAAAACATGCTAAGTGTAACTGCACAAAAACACAAAACATCTATATGGCAACAAATTGAAAGTCACAGTAAAATTGGGAAATATTTGCAGTCAATATGATGCACAAAGCTTTAGTAATCATTAAGAAAACAAATACTCCATTTATCAAAAATAGAAAAAGAATAGAATAAGATTTCTAAACTTTACAAATAGCCTGTAAAAATAAAAATTATAAAGTTCAATTAATAACCAGTGTGTTCAAATTAAATAAAGTTCCTTATTTCTCAAATTAGAATTGGAAAAGACTGCCAAATGCAAACCCAGTACCAAGAAGAGTTCTTTGTAAAAAAGGTCTCTCATGCATAGTTGGTGGAGAAATAAATGCTACACAGTTAGACATTTTTACTAGTTTCAACATGTAAAATAGGCACATTTTTTAGCTCACTAATTACCCTTCAAGGAAGTGACTAAAAGTAATTATATAACTAATAAATAACATACTCTTCTGTGCATAATTGTATGTGAAGGTGCAAATATGAAACAATGTATTGCCTATTTAAGAAGATTGGTTAAATAAACTATAGGGCATATTTCTCTAAAAGCAATTCAGAATTTTTAAATGATGCCATATAAACCCACTTAAGCTGTAACAAGTTTAAGTAAAAAATGCCCAAGACAAAAGAGTTTATATAGCATAGTTACATCTAGCTAAAAGCAAATACACTTGCACACACACACACACACACACACTAAAAATAGCCATTAAATAGCAAAAGATTCAACCTCTATGATAATCACCTAATTGGCAAATTAAAACAAAAATGGAATAGACCTTTTCTCTAACACATTGGAAAGATATTTATATAATACCCACTTTGTTCCAGAGAATGTGATGAAATGAGCACTCTCTAACACTGCTGATAGAAGAATAATTGGCAAATTATTTCTAGTGGCCAATTTCATAATTGATATAAAAATTCTTGGAATATAATTCCTTTTTGACCTGGCCAAATTAATTCTTGATATTTTTCTAATGAAATATTGATGCACAAATGTGTTAGTACATATTTTTTAATGCAGCACTATTTATAAAAATTCTGGAAACAATCTAAATAATTAAGCTGAAAATAGCAAAGTCACTAAGTTAACTATAGCAGTTACAGATGAAATAGTATTTTTAAACAGGTTTTAAAATTGTTTTAACAGAAATATTTAAAAATGTGAAAAATGCTAAAATTATTATAGCACTAAGGTTAAAAATGTGATACAGATCTATATCATATAATATAAAATAATGTATGAAAAATTTACATACTTAAAATTGTAAATCTTATTATTTCTGAATGGTGGGATCACAAGGAATTTCAATATTCTTAAAAGTTTGCATTCCTCACCAAACCATCTTGTCATTTCTTTGTCAATCTGTTATTCTCCTCTGGGTAGTCAACATAAATTTATGATACCTTTCAGTAAAATTGTCAGGAAAGCAGTCCCAGGAACGAGAGTCCCTACCCCAGATTCACGTTTCTCTGAAACATACCATTTTAGAGATGAGGTATACAATAACAGGGACAACTGGCATAAGCCTCTTTAGTAACAAACACAACCAAGCATACATGTGCCATTGTGTAAATTATTAAATTCTACAGAGGTTATGGTTTCAGTCTGTTCATTAGAAGATTTAAAGTTAAGTGGGTCTGTTTTGTTAAATTAGGATGCTCCTTCACTCAAAACTTTTGACTCAGTATCATCTCCATTATTGGTGCTGTTGCATCATGCATAGATCAGTTCTCCTTGTCAAAATCTTAATCTTCATATATAATCTCACCCTTAGTTACCCAATACCTACCTGCTCTTTCATATTTGCTCATTTTTTACAACCAGTTATAAATCTTTTACCAAAAATCCATAGTCTAACCATTTATAACCATAAACAATGTTCTATTCTAATTCTTCATTTTTCTTTATTCTCTTCATTTGTTTATACCTCCATTGATTACCAGGTTTTCTTATTGCTTCTTCCTCATAACAATTAAATTTGTGTTCTCTTCAAATGGCTGTCCTTGCTGCTCCTCTTTGTCTCTGTGCTTATCTTGGATATCCTGTTTATTATATAGGATTAACTAACACCTGTCGAGTGACTGAGAGGGTGGATGTTACTGCCTAAAATATTAAATCTCTATTGCATTTTCAAATGCCCGATACTTCCAATTGAACATCCTGTCATCAACACTTCAACCTCAGTATGATCAATGACATCATAAACTAAACCAGGCCCTCCTCATTTTTCACTTTAACATTTTTGTTCAGGGTGAAATTATTTTTCTCATTCTCTTTCATGTATATCAATGTTATTGCTATTAAAAATAAAATGACTTCTTTCATTGAAATCTTCTGCACTTTATTTCTTTAACATTTTCAGGCTAGTTTTTGTAAAAGTAATCAAATTCCACATAAGGAGTAAATTTAAAGTTGTTGGTTTGAATTTATATTCATGAACAAAAATTTCACCCTCATTGAAGGAAAATTTGATGTCATATTGTTGATGTTAACACATAAAACCTTTCTAAAATTCTGATTAACTTCTGTCAATCTTTATTTGGTAAATATGATTCAAGATTTGATATTTATTGAATATGCCATGTTATATAATACATATATTATAGTGTCTTATGGAAAGTTTGTGTTTACCTTTTTATATTTTGTGCTCCACTTAAATGTTTTGCAATAATTATGTATATCCGTCAAGTCTACAGAAAAGAGAATAAAAATGTTTGTTAAATTTTTTTCCTTTCTTTACCTATTAAATTCATAAAGTAAACTTTAGAAGAGCAAAGTAGCTTATGAAGAACTTCCAAGATATTTTTTCATTTTTATTGCCCACAAAACTTTTCCAAATTGTGTTGACATATCAAGTGTCTTTAAATGGTTAATAATTGTCAGTAGTTGTTAAGCAAATATGGGCAACTCTATTCTGGTCCCAAGGAGTTCTGGAATTTGTAGAATGTAAAATGTTGGCAATTCTGTTTTTTAAGTGGGCAGAGAAATTACAATTTTTTCAAAAAATTTCTTTCTAGTACTGTGAATTTATGATCCAAACTTGTACATAGTATAATGGAATATAATGGAAAAATGGGAGATATTTATAGACAGTGATGGACAATGGACAGTCTCCTAGGCCATATATATATATATTATATATATATAATTATAGTCGGGATCATGTTTTATGTAAAACAATGCCCCTTCCACCATCTTCTTTGTTCAAAAGAAACCAGTCATTATAACCCATATAACCAGATGTAGAATTACTATCTGTCTTTTGGTGTGGGTTTGAGAATTTAGTATCACCTAAACTGAGTACCTCACATTAAATTTTATGTTTTGCAGCTTTTAATATTTTGTATCATTGTGTGTGTATGTATGTGGGTGTGAACTATTTCCCATATCCTTTCAATCTCTTTGAAATCAGAGTCAATTTGGTATCCTCCCAATTCTACAGAAAAGTGCTTTGTACCCATTATAATTGGTTAAGGATATGGATGATATTTTAGTACAAACTCTGTTATTCTCAAAATGTAATTATAACATATTGCTTTAAGCTTTGCCCTTATGCAACTGAATTTCACACAGATAAAATTATTATTTATGTTGAAGGTAATTAATTCAAGGATGTAATATAATGATCTTCCCTACACTAAATAATTATATTTATATATATATATAATTCTATCAATAAATAGGTTGGTGCAAAAGGAATTGTGCCTATAGACCATGAATTTCAAATCATTGTAACTAGGCTCAAACACATCTTTATTAATCAAAATAGGAACCATTACACTCAACATATTTTTGCCAACGAGAAATAAGTTTGTTTATTCCTGTAGCATAAAAATCCATGAGTCAGGATTCAACGAACTCTTGGAAAGCATTTTCTGCATCCTGCTGGTTGTAGAAGCGGTCCCTGCAAAAAAGTATTTGAGATGCTTGAGGAAGTGGTAGTTGGTTGGCAAGAGGTCAGGTGAATATGGTGGATGAGCAAAACTTCGTAGCCCAATTCACTCAACTTTTGAAGCATTGGTTGTGCGATGTGTGGTCGGGTGTTGTTGTGGAGAAGAATTGGGCTCTTTCTGTTGACCAATGCTGGCTGTAGGTGTTGCAGTTTTTGGTGAATCTCATTGATTTGCTGAACATACTTCTCAGCTGTAATGGTTTCGCCAGGATTCAGAAAGCTGTAGTGGATCAGACCTGCAGCAGACCACCAAACAGTGACCATGACCTTTTTTGGTGCAAGTTTGGCTTGGGGAAGTGCTTTGGAGCTTCATCTCCAAACACTGAGCTGGTCATAACCGATTGTTGTATAAAATCCACTTTTCGTCGCACGTCACAGCCCGATCAAGAAATGGTTTGTTGTTGCCTAGAATAAGAGAAGACGACATTTCAAAACAACAATTTTTTTAAAAATTTTCAGTCAGCTCATGAGGCACCCATTTATCGAGCGTTTTTACCTTTCCAATTTACTTCAAATGCCGAACGACAGTAAAATGGTCGACATTGAGGTCTTTGGCAACTTCTCGTGTAGTTGTAAGAGCATCAGCTTCGATGATTGATCACAACTGGTCGTTGTCGACTTCTGATGGCCGGCCACTATGTTCCTCATCTTCAAGGCTCTCGTCTCCTTTGCAAAACTTCTTGAACCACCACTGCACTGTACCTTCGTTAGCAGTTCCTGGCCAAATGGGTTGTTGATGTTGTCTCCGATGCTTTATGACCCATTTTGAACTCAAATAAGAAAATCGCTAGAATTTGCTTTTTGTCTAACATCATTTCGTAGTCCAAAATAAATATTAAATAAACAGCAAGTAATAAGTCATTAGCAAAAAAAATAAAGCGAGAAATGCACATTAAAATGATGTATATATAACATAACCACATTTAAGAATGTATTCCAAAATCAAACGGCAAACTTCAACAATGCAAAACCACAATTACTTTTGCACCAACCTAGTAATTAAACTATATGTCATGCCATCTACTAATGATAAATCTGCAGGCAGCAATCATTGGTCTTTTTTAAGGAAAGAAAAAAAGATAACCCAATCATTTATATTCTCATATGAAGGTGAAAATTTGTTGTATTATCCAACATTACTTTCTTTTTATAATAGTTACTTGAAATAGGTTTTCAAATAAAAATTGTATTTCAGCATATATAATATGTTTTAATAAATGTAGGACCAATGTTAAATGTCAAGGAAGAATTACTGGTGTTCAATAGTACATAATATTTTTTGTAACATTTGATTTGGTGAGTCTTTCATTGTATTTTGATTTATATTCTGTTCTGATTTATATTTCAGAGAAGTTACTAGATTTACAGTGAAGTGGCAAGAAGTTCTCCCTGTCTCATTCACTACTGCTAAATATTTTACAGTCTTCGAGAACATGATTTATAAGCCATAATCTTTTTTTTTTTTTCAGGAAGTAGGCTCCAAAAAACCAAAAATATGGAAAAATCACTGAAGTTTAATAATTCCTATAATATAACACACAGTAAGACTATCACAGCATAACAATATTTTAAGATGGGATGAGGTTATGTATTCCAATGTGTAGCCCAAATTGATAGGATCCTCTGCAAGAATTCAGGCTAGCTAACCCTTCCTTCATTATCCTTTTCATAAAGTTATAATTTCTAACGCAGATAATTTCATTTCAAATTAATATATCTTACATAAAATTATGACATTTTCTTTTGATTTCCAAGTATTAGCACTCATTTTGCTTCCTAAAACAATGCAACACAAATATGATCCTGTGACCTAACAGTGATGGCACATGTAATTAATTTTGTGACTCCTAAGTTTTTTATTTTCTTCTTATCTAAATTGAATATTAAAGTATCCTCTATAAGTATTACATGGCATGGTTTCAGTATAGACCTCTCCATATCACTATCACCTTATCTAACTTTCTCTATTTTTTCCTAAATGAATTCTTAAAGGCCAAAATTAACAAGTTTTCCTTAGGTATTCTGACAGATGTAGTGCATAACAGAAAATTGATTTTCTTCATACTAAAGCAGTGATCAATGACAAACTTTAGGGGCTCAAAGTATTAACTATGCTTTCCTTAAAGTGAAAACAGTGCACTCAATCAATTAGATCACTCAACTAAATAAAAAGTTATTGTTTTTGTATTTATGTTCAGCCAGATCTTCCTCTTCATTCTCTACTTAAACAGCTGACTGGCAATGTTTACTTTTTTAGGAATAAAAAGTAACGCATGTTTTTAATAGGATTTTGAAATATTTTTAAAGTTTAAAAACAGCATAGACAATACGTGAGTTTTATTTCAGCCTCCCAAGATCACTAACAGTAAAATGTAGGTATATCTTTCTAGATTATTTCCCCCTTTTCAGATAACAGAAAGGTCAGTAGCATGGGCTTTGAGAATCTCCAAATGGTAATGTTAGTTAGCATTCTTATATAGTAGAGGTATGCCCCTCTGTGTGAGTCTTGAAGGCCTAAATCCTCAAATTAGTATTGGGGGGAGTAGGTGTAGATCTGGGTTGAGTGCCTGCTTCCCATATACAAGGTCCCGAGTTCGATCCCCAGTACCACCTAGAAAAAAACACAAAAAAACACAAAAATAGTATTGGGCAAGAAACTTATATGGTGTTAGTGAAGGCATCTTTTGTATACTAATGAACTGTCAAGCAGGATCTCCAAAGTACTAACATTCTTATATTTTAAAGGCTGAGATAGAGCAAATATTTCCTATAACCTAATTTTATATTTGACAATTTGATAGAATTCATTAACCTGAAGATTATTTTCATCAAATTTACAAAGTTCCATAAAAATAAATGTTTAATTCAATTGTGAAATTAAAGAATGAAATGAATACTGCTGATCATAGTGAAAATAAGACAGGAATTATAGTATCACTTTGCCATTTATTCTGTCCATAGTTTTCTGGTCAAAAAGCTAAACTAAATTTTTGAGGTTTTGGAAAATTTGTTTCATGTGTCTTTCTGATACTATAATATTGATTTTAACTTGATACAATTATATTAACTCACAAAGTTCATGGTGTATAATACTTCTTTATACAGGCATGTGAGGTATTTTAATTGCTTTTAAGAGAATGATACATATCAAAATGTAAAATTGAATAATTTTGTTCTTAATCCCTTAAAAATACCTGCAGTCAAGTGTAAAATAACTTAAGAAATATTTTAAAGGAAAATATTGTAACTTGATTTGGTGTAATTTTTCAGCTTTAACTTTCATGTAGAATGAGCAATGCTTCTGTGAATGAGGTCAGATGATCTCATCAGAATTGCACTGGTGGGTAAATGGTAGGTAATTAGGCACCATGTGTACGTGAGAGAGAACTATTTCCATTCATATAGCAACCAGGTTTTTTTTTTTTAAGCACCAGATACTGCCTCACACAAAATGTGTTGGACTTTTACCAGAAAAATACAAATATACATCTGGCATTGTAGGGCCTTATATTTGAAATAATTTGGATTTCTGCCTAACTCTACATTCATGAATAGCATACTAGATTTGTGCTTTGTGATATATATGTTAAAATGAAAATTTTGAAATTTTAAAACAAAGTTCTAGGGAGTGGATGTGGCTCAAGCGGTTGAGTACCTGCTTCCTATATGGGAGGTCCTGGGTTTGGTCCCTGGTGTCTCTTGAGGACAGAAAAACAAGCAAGAAACAAACAAATGTAAAAAAAGGAAAACCAACTTGGGGGAGCCAATGTGGCTCAGTGGTTGAGTGCTGGCCTCCCGCATGCGAGGTCCCGGGTTCAGTCTCTTGCCCCAGTACCTAAAAAAAAAAAGTTCCCGTAAAGAGGATCAACTATTAATACAAAAATTATTATTGTACTGCTTGGGATTATAGAAATTTTTTATGTGTTGCCTATTCATAATCCATTATTACACTTTATGCATTTCTCTGGAAAGGGGGATATATAAATTATGAAGGTATTTAGGAAGACCTGTAAGATCCAATAACTGTGAAATCCCTAATCTATCATTAGGATTGTAAAAACCTGGTTTGGTCCAGATTGCTAATTCTAAACATGTTTTCCTGAAGCTTCCTAGAACTATTTCAGACCACAAATTGAAGTAACATAATTAGTGACATTGCTCTATAACACTCACAGGCTTTGAGGCTTTTACTCAGTTTTTAATTAGAATTATGACTAAATTATTTATTGTCTGTAGGAGTTTCCCTGATGAGACAAAAGAGTTGACTTTCCTACTTAAAATATTGAAAGTATTGGAAAAATATAGTGGGTGCTTTTATCGTTTAGTGAATCTCATTTTGCCTTAAAATTAATTCCTCATTCCTATCACCATTATTGGATATAAAGATTGTTATATGACTTTAAATAAATGGTAATAGCAAACCCATGAATATTTATCCTTTATTTTCCATGTCAAATCTCTTAGAGATGTCTACTGCCTTACTACTTACTGGTAATTCTTCTATTTTGTTGCTTTTTTGTTTGTCTCATAGCAAAATATGGTTCTGCACTTCCTCAGATGATCAGTGTTTTATATTGTTTAAATTATAGGAAATAAGCTATGTTTAGTATTTCAGCACTTGAAACTATTTTTGGTTTAGGCATTTTGGTAAACTTGTAGCAATAGGTCTGCAAGCTATTTTCTAACCTTTGAAACTGATAGATTTCTGTTCATTAAACTGACCTATTTATAGAAATTATAATAAACTCTTAGAACTTTAAATCATCATCTAGAATCACAGGATTTTAGCATTGCAAGAGAGTTTGGCAATGCTTTCACAGTTACTTCCAAATTAATAAGTCCCCCTTTTGGATACATAAAATGGTTTATATAACCTATTCACCTTGAAAATGCCATTATTTTAAAATCTGGCTCTGTTTTCATGTATGTTAATGAGTCCCATGTAGTTTTCATTTTAAAGATATAATTCTTTTCAGTTGTACAACTGATTCTGCTTGTGTGTGTGTACTAAAATCTAGAAAAATCTATCCCATTCACAGTGGGTTTCCTTGGTAATTGACATATTTAGTTATTCTTTATATTGAATCACTCTAAGAAATGCCCTTACAATTATTCCATAGCACCCTCATTGTCTTGTTAAAAAAATAATTTTCACAGGTGAAGTTTCCTATCTTTCGAAGATTATAGTAATATGATATTTGCTTTTACTCTCATTTTATTTCATAGAAAACATGGCAGTACACATTGTATCTGTAATTTTTTTCAGAGCTAGGGCATAGGATGTCCCATTTAATCCCTTCTCAAAACAGACAGTGCCAAAGCAAGTTGTTCCAACTATTCAGTGTAGCAATTCAGTAAAAAATTATTAAAGTGTAACAAAAATTGGGGAGAAAAAGAGTTCAAAAATTTGGAAACATTATAGAGTGTGAAATTAATTTATAGGTGATAGCTAGATGTGGGCTAGCTCTCTTTACAAAGTTACATTTTAGTTTTATATAATTCTGTGCATCCTCATTTTTTTAATTCAAAATGGTTGTTTGGATGGCTTCTGATGCTTTAATTATTGTAAAACATGCCCATATTTGAAAGTCATAACTCTTCATGACTGATTTACTATAGATACATCTGGAAGTAAATTAATACAGCATTTTCCATTTTCTAAAATAATATTCATATTACAATTCAAGCAAAATGCAGTATAATAAAGAAGCACATGTATATTTTTAAACATTTTAAGAATGATAGTTAAAAATTCATGAAAATATTTACCATTGTTACTTATTAAAGTATCATTAAATATTCTTATGTATCATGTATATTTTCTTTTGTAAAGCTTATGTCTGCTTTATGTAGATATTGGGTATTCTCTGTGGGGCTATTATAGTATACTTGTTCAACTCCTTATCACATCCACTCTGATTTCATAAAGGATATGATAGTTACTAGTTAAAAATAATAGAATGTGTTTCTTTCCTTTATGAAAACATATTCTTTGCAAAAAAATAATTGAAGATTCAAATAAAAATTGTTCAAAAAACTTGTTCACTTAATCTCATAGCAATAAAAATACACTGATATATAAAAAATTGTTTGGTGATGTTTATGTCAGAAATATTAGAAAACATTCAAAAGAGGGAATGGAAATATCTACCAATGAGGAAATATTTGAATATTCTGTTAGACATCCACTTGTAGAAAACTATGCAAATACTAAAAAAATGAAGTTTTGGTTCAGAGCCTACTGACTTGGTGGGACAGGATGTTATGTGAAAAAGCAAGATGCAGTTGGTAGCATGATCCCATTCTTGTGAAATTAAAAATGATGTAGTTTCATTCTTGTAAGTGGAATTCACTTTTTAGGAACAAGGGACTACTTTTTTATAAAATTTTCTACTTGGAGCACTCAAAAGCTAAACAACTTTAAAATATGTTCTATAGCACAAGAGTAGAATATCAGTATTATCACCAGAACAAAGTATCAAAGAAGACAGATACCTCTAGAGATAAGCCCTACTATTCACCTGGGGCATTTGCCAATTTCGGAAAAGTTGCCTGTAAGATTAAGAGACCGAACAGCAATTAAAACATTCTCAAAGGAGTAGGGGGCCAAAACTGTTGTCTGGTAATAAATAAGGAGACTGCCTAGTAACCTCAAAAAGCCACAACTTAAAAGGAATTGACAAGCCCTTATATGAAATATGGACTCCCTTCAAACCATATCAATTCTTGAAATAAGATGTTCGTGGTACTGGACTGCTATTGGACTTAACTGGCCTGCGAGAAGCAAACATATGCTATCTGAGAAAGATAACCTGATCTCATGCTTCAAACAATTTCTACAAACAATTTTCAAAATACAAGGAGAGTGAAAGATTCAGAAATACCCATACGTATGAAGAAAAAATGACTTGAACAAAAGTTAGTAGACAAAATAGAGGCTGACAACGGTACCCCCCAGGGGCTCCAAATGTTGCAGTTAATTTTAGAATTTTCACTTAGTTTTATAGTGTCCGATTTTGTCCTTATTTTTGAAGAGAGAAAATATAATTATTTTAAAATAATAAATTATAAAAGCAATAACCAAATTGCAAACTTAATGGGAATTTAACATAAAATTAAACAAAACTGAAGAAATGGGCATGATAAAAGAAAATAAATTATGAAGAATGAAGCTCAAATACATGAAGAGTTGGTAAATATATTAGATAGCATGATAGACAAAGGATAAAAAGAGAAGGTCTAACATATAGGTATTCAGAATCCCAGAAAGAAATGTGAGGAAGAATGGTAGAGAAACAATGTTTAAAGTGATGATGACCAAAACCTGTTTACAGAATGATGCTATTGTAAATTAAATTAAATTTCATTTTTGTACCATTTATTTCTTGGGTAGAGAAATACCATAGACTTTGTATATTGGTCATTTACCCTGATATCTTTCTAAATGCATTATTAGATTTTTAAATATATATATTTTTTTAGAGTGGTTGTGAACTTACAAAACAATCATGCACATATGTGGAATTCCCTTACAACTCCTTCCCCCAACACACTACATTATTGCAGACTATTTGTTACAGATTATGAGATAATATCATCAGACTACTGCCATTAACTATGGTCTAATGTGTACTTGGTATATTTTTTCCATACCCCTCCTGTTATTAACACAGTACTTCTTCGGCATTGACACAAGAGTATTACAGAATTGCTGTTAACTATAGTCCATATTTACATTAATTGTATTCTCCATATTACCACCTTGCAATAGTGATGTACATTTGTTCTAGTTCATAGAAGGACATTCTTGTATTTGCACAGTTAACTACAACTCTCATCCATCTCTGGGTTACCATGGTATTCAGACCATAGATTATTCTCTAGCTTTCTTTTGGTTGACATTTACATTCCTAGACTAATCTTTTTAGCCACAATCCTATTTATAAACCAGTTGCATTAGTTCTATTCACTATAATGTTTTACCATCAACTCTGTCCATTTCCACAACTTTACAGTCAAGTTAATTAAAACTTCTACATACATTAAACCGCAGTACCCCTTCTCAGCCCTTTTATCTCCTAATAACCTATACTCTAGTTTTAACTCCATGCATTTAGTCTTTGTATTTAGTTCATATTAGTGAGACCATGAAATATTTGTCCTTTTCTGTCTGGCTTATTTTTCTGAAGGCACTTAGAAAAATGCCTTCAAGTTTTATCCATGTTATTCTATGTGCCCCCATTTCACTTCTTCTTACAGCAGCATAGTATTCCATTATATGTATATAACACACTTTGCTTATCCGCAAATCAGTTGATGGAAACTCGGGTGGAGCTGGTAGACCTCAGTGATTAAACACCTTCTTGATGAAGGCCTTTGAATCACAAAAGTGTTTAAGTTTGAGGAGGTCCCATTTATCCATGTTTTCTTTCATTGCTTTTGCTTTCAGTGTCAGGTTTAAGAAATCACAAACTACCAGCAGTCCTTGAAAATGTTTCCCTACAATTTCTTCTAGGAGTTTTATGGTTCAAGCTTTTATATTTAGATCTTTGATCCATTTTGACTTAATTTTTGTATAAGGTGTGAGATATGGGTCCTCTATCTTTCTTTTCAATATGGATATTCAGTTCTCCCAGTACCATTTGTTGAATAGAATTTTCTGTCTGTTTCTGAATCATCAATTCGGTTCCATTGGTTTATGTGTCTACATTTATGCCAGTACACTCTGTTTTGTTTTTTTTTTTACTACTGTATCTAGATAATATATTTAGGGTCTGGAAGTGAGAGTCCTCAAATTTTGCTCTTCCTTTTTAAGATGTTTCTGGCTCTTTGGGGACCATTACCTTTCCAAAAAATTTTGATAATTGTGTTTTCCATTTCTTTAAAAAAAGCTGGTGGAATTTTTATCAGGAATGCACTGAATCTGTTAATTTGGGTAGAATTGGCATCTTAATGATATTTAGTCTTCCAATCCATGAGCTCAGAATGTTCTTTCATTTATTTAAGTCTCTTTTAAAATTACTTTAGCAATGCATTATACTTTTCTGAATACAAATGCTTTACATCCTAGGTTAAGTTTATTCTTAAATATTTGATTCTTTTTGTTCCTATAGGAAATGGATTTTTTTCCCCTGATTTCTTCCTCAGATTGCACATTACTAGTAAATAAATCCCTACTGATTTTTGCTTACTAATCTTGTATAATGCCACTCTTGAAATTGTTTATTAGCTCTAGCAGCTTTGTTGTAGATTTTTCGGGACCTTCTAGGTATATGATCATATCGTATACAATAGCGAAAGTTTTACTCCTTCCTTTTTAATTGAATGCCTTTTATTTATTTTCCTACCAGATTGCTCAAGTTAAAACCCTAGCACTATATTGAATAGTGGTTACAGTGGTCATCCTTGTCTTCTTCCTGATCTCAACAGAACATTCAATCTCACCATTTAGTACAATGTTCGCTGTAGGTTTTTCATATATGGCCTTTATCATGTTGAGAAAGTTTCCTTCAATTCCTATCTTTTGCAGAATTTTTATAAAGAAATGGTGTGTATTTTGTCAAATGTCTTTTCTGTGTCAATCAAGATGATCATATGATTTTTCTTCTTTGATATCTTAATGGGGTGTATTATGCTGATTGATTTTCTTGTGTTGAAACACCCTTGCCTGCGGGGTATAAAACCCACCTGATCATGATGAATAATTCTTTTAATGGGTTGTTGGATTCAAGTAGCCAATATTTGTTGAGGATTTTTGCATTTGTATTCATTAGAGAAATGGGCCTGTAATTTTCTTTTTTTCGTATTATCTTTATCTGGCTTGGTATTAGGGAGATATTGGATTCAAAGAATGAGTTTGGTAGTATTCCTTCTTGTTCAGATTTTAGGAAGAGTTTGAATAAGATTGGTATTATATCTTCTTTGAATGCTTGGTAGAACTCACCTGTGAAACCATCTGGTCCTGGGTTTTTCATTTTGGGTAGTTTCAAAATGATTGATGACTGTTTCAATCTCTTTAATTGTGATTGACTTGTAATTGACTTGTTGAGGTCTTCTATTTCTTCTAGGGTCAGTGTAGATTGTTTGGATATTCCTGGGAATTTTTCCATTTCAACTATATTGTCTAGTTTGTTGCAGTACAGTTGTTCATAGTATCTTCTTCTGACATATTTTATTTCTGTGGGTTCAGAAGTAAAGTCTCTTTTTCATTTTTTATTTTATTTATTTGCATCTTTTCTCCTCTTTTATTTGTCAGTCTAGCTAAGGGATTTCAATTTGTTAATCTTCTTGAAGAAACAACTTTTGGTTTTGTTAATTCTATATTTTGATTTTTTTGTTCACAATTTCATTTATTTCTGCTCTGGTCTTTTTTTTTTATTATTATGGGTAAAAATCAAAATTCTCACAATACATAGAAACATTTGCAAAATGATATATAAATATATATGCATATATGTGTATTTGCTTGCAAAAATGTTGTTTTTATATATATATACATACATATATTTTAAGAGGTGCTTAGATTACCCAAAATATTACACGGAACCCACTGGGATTCCCATGTTGCCCACCTCCCACACCTCCCATCACATCCCACACAAACATCTCCCACAGTGTGGCCCACCACCCTCAATAAACTTACACATCCTGGAGCCTTGCCACCAACCATAGACCACAGTTCACACTGTAGACCACACTCTCTACCACTCAGTTCTGAGTGGTGTGTGTTGATTTAAAATGGCCTACATCCGTTGCCACAACAGTACTCAGGACAACCTCCAACTTCCAAAGAAGCCACTGTATTTCAACTGCTCGTCCCCTCCCTACCCCAAAAGTGTCAAGTGGCCACTGGCTCCACCTCATTGTTATAATTTCTTGCATTGCTAGAATCACCATATGTGAACAAGAGAATACCATCAAGTCCACTCTAGTCCATAGTTCTTCCCCCAATCCTGAGGGGACTGGGATGGTGATGTCCACTCCAACTCCAAGTGAGAGAGGGCTTATATCCCATGGATATGGTGGGTGGGATGATCCTGCCTGCAGATGGAGGCCCTCTCCATTCCCTGGGATGGCCATTACCCATCGTTGTCTCCTCACCAGGTGACTTGGATGAGTCCATTGAGCTGTAGGGTAGGACTTGCAGATCCACCGAGATTTCATGCACACCTGGCACATAGGTACGCGGGATGCTCCAGTCTCTGGAAGTATACCTAAAAACTCCAGCATCGCATATAGGTTTGAATAGAAGGGACTGGTGAACCATGTGCAGGGAGGACTTATTTGAGTCTAATTCTGTCACTCTCAGGAGCACAGATTCCAAAATAGAACCCACTGATAAGACATCAGTCTCTGGGGCTATCCCCCCTTATATAGGTCCAGGGTGTCTCCGGAGCTCTCAGGAACCCCACTGAGTGGGGTGATAGGCACTTAGATGTTCTATGAGCTCCTACTGAGGTGTGCGTAACAGTTACCTCTGGGATGACCTCCCGACTGTCTTTGAAGTCTCTTAGCCACTTGAAATCATTTGTCTTTACCATTTCCCCCTTTTATTCAAGGTCTTTTTCCAGTTGTGCTGCCAGTTGGCACTTGGGAAAAGTTTTCAATTAGCAATAATCGTGCCTCGGATAAACCTCATTGGCTACGATACTGCCACTGTGCAAAGCTGCCAGTTGGCACTTGGTATTAATCCCTCGTTGCCAGGGAGGCTCATCCCCGGGAGTCATGTCCCACGTTGGGGGGAAGGTAATGCAATCATATGCTGAGTTTGGCTTAGAGAGAGGCCACATTTGAGCAATAAGGAGTCTCTCAGGTGGCAACCCTTAGGCACCCCATAACTGCAGGCTAAGTCTCATTTATAAAAGCAAAGACTCACAAGGGTAGTCATCAATAAAAAAAAACACATCAGTGGGTCATCCTATTTTGACAGCACTGTCCCTACACGCAGAGGACTATTGCTGCTCCCTTGGAGACTGTGGCAGAGCTCTCCAGGCTAGGAATTCAGATTCCCTCATTTATTGTGTGATTATCCACCCATCGTGACCATGCCCCATCCCCCGATCCTTTGAAAGATTTTGTATATCTTTCATGTATATTCGGATGAACCAATCCCCACGAAACCCCCCTCCTAGACACCCCCCCTAATAATCCCCCGCAGTACCCATTGTAACGCTTCTGTGATCCAAATCCTCCATGAGCATTTACTCCATAAAATAATCGAATACACTTACTAGGAAAAAGAAACAAGTGTGATAAGCATACATGCAAGAGACAAACATAAGGAAACTCAGGGGAAAAAAAAAAAAGAGAGAGAAGGAAAAAAAAAAACAAATAATCAAAGAACAAAATAAAATATAATTAGTGGATTGGGACATTCAAAAAATGGGCAAAAAAGCAAAGGAAATGCCTTTAAAAAATATATATATATATATATTCATTTTTTTTTCCTTTCTCTTTTCTTTTTTCCCCTTTTTCGTTCCCTTTATCACTGTGTTATAGGATGTCTGGTGTGCCATGACACCTTCCTCCTCTCAATCCCCATTGTCTCCCAATTTTTCATTTAATTTTCAAAGAAGTTTTAGGTCACAGCAAAGTCACACACAGAGTGCCGGAGACTCCCAGATACCAAACCATCTCCCCTTCCCCACCCCCTGTTAGCCCCCCCCCCCTTTTTTTTTGGTTGTTAGCATTGTTATAACTGTTATGCAGATAGCAAAATATAGCAACTAAACATTGTCAGTGATTTACAGTATAGTTTACAATTTAGATGATACAGTTTAATAATTTTGATGATATTTACCATGTCCTGTGTCCATTACTGTCAGGTAATGAAAAGCCTTCCCAATGACCACCAAACAACTCATTAGATCTTGACTGTTCCCTTCTCCCCAGCCCCCCAGGTCCCATGATACCCCCTTCTTCCAACCCATGGAATGTCAAGATTCACAGTTACATGCCCTGGGGATTTGAACCAGCCCTTCCTAATCCACCCACCCCCCAGTGCTGCACCACCAAACCCAGGAACACCACCACTCATCTGCCCCATCCCCCAACATGCAACCACACTCTATCCCTTTACCATAGATTATGTCCATATGGGTGATGGCTCAAAGCCTGCTCTTCTCTTACTCTCCTTTGTTAACCTATCTTTCAGACAATGGTTCTCAGAGACTGCTCACTTTCCTCAGTTCAGATCAGTGAGGTCATATACTGTTCATCCTTCAGTGCCTGGCTTGCTTCACTCAACATAAGGTCTTCAAGATTCATCCACGTTATTCCATGTGTTAGCACTTTGTTCCTTCTTACCGCTGAGTAATATTCCATTGTATGTATGTGCCACATTTTGCTTATCCATTCGTCTGTTGATGGGCACCGGGGCTGATTCCAACTTTTGGCAATGGTGAACAATGCCGCTATGAACATTGGTGTGCATATATCTGTTTGTATTTTTGTTTTCAGTTCTTCTGGGTATATACCCAGCAGTGGAATTGCTGGATCATACGGAAGATCTATTGCTAGTTTTCTGAGGAACCGCCAAACTGTCCTCCACAGTGGCTGGACCATACCGCAGTCCCACCAGCAGTGGATGAGGGTTCCTATTCCTCCACATCCTCTCCAACATTTAGTGTCTCCTGTTTTTTTTAATAGCTGCCATTCTGATGGGTGTAAGATGGTATCTCATTGTAGTTTTGATTTGCATTTCCCTGATAGCAAGTGATGTTGAGCATTTTTTCATGTGCTTTTTAGCCATTTGTATTTCTTCCTTGGAGAAGTGTCTTTTCAGGTCACTTGCCCATTTTTTATATGGGTTGTTTGTCCTTTTATTTTCGAGGTGAAGGATTTCTTTGTATATGCAGGATATTAGCCTCCTCTCAGATATATGGTTGCCGAATATTTTTTCCCATTGGGTAGGTTGCCTTTTTATTTTCTTAATAACATCCTTAGAGGTGGAGAAGTTTTTAATTTTGAGGAGATCCCATTTATCAATTTTTTCTAATATCAATATTTTTTAATATAATATAATCAAATGAATATGATTTTAGAAATTCTTCTCAGTTCTAGATCACATTGATCACATAGATAATATTTTTTATTAACTTTGTAACTTTACTCTTTATATTTATGTCTTTAACCCATTTATGTTCCAACTTTTTCATGTGCTATTGTGTAGAGATCTGATTTTCCTCCACATGTTAAGTGAGTTTGTTAAGTGCTGTAAAATGCATATTTTCTCCATTGCTTTGTGGAACCACCTTATTCATATGTAAATTCATATAGATATATATATATCTGTGTGGTAGTTTGAGTTTTTGGGGACCCCAGAAAATTATGTTTTTAAATTCTTCCATTCTTGTGGGTGTGAACTTATTGTAGGTGGGACCCTTTGACTAGAGTAGATTCAGTTAATTTGATTTAGGTTACTTCAGTAGGGCTTAGCCCTGGGTGGGTCTTAATTCTCTTACCAGAATCCTTTATAAACTGGAATTGGTGAAGCCACAGAGACAGAGAGAAACCCCTACAAGCTGGGAGAGAAAGTCCCAGAAGCCAGAAGCTGATATCAACAAGATGCAAAGAAGAAGGGAGACACTGTTATGTGCCTTGCCATGTGAGATGTAGTCCATGTTCGCCAGCAGCCAGTTTTGGCAGGAATGGAATCGCCTGGTGAAGCCTTGATTTGGACATTTTCATGGCCTCAGAACTGTAAGCTTTTAACTTAAATCACCATCATAGAAATCAACCCATTACTGATATATTGCCTTGGCAGCCTTTAGCAAACTGAAACAGTCTGTCTTTAAGCTCTTATTTTGCTCCTTATTTTTTTTCACCTATTATTGTAACAGCACATTTATTTTATTGCTATATCTTTGTAGGCATCTTGGTATTTGCTTGAGTAAGTCTTCTCTCACAGCACTTCTTATTTAAGTTGATTTAATTCTAATACATTTTTTAGCTCCAAATAAATTTTAGAGTAAGTTTCCTGATCCTGAGAAAATTTAGCTATAAATCTGGTGAGCATTAATTAAATCTATTGATTATTGGGGGAGAGTTTATAATATTAAAACATCTTATTCAAGAGATCTTACTTTATTCAAATCATGTTATACCTTTTTATTGCAGTTTCATATTTTTTCTCACAAGGCTCTCATATATTCAAAGTTAATTCTTAGAAAATTTAGAATTTTTGTTGCTAACATAAGTATATGTATGGGTACTGATTCTACTGTTCCTGGGTATCTTAGCCAAGAATTAGTCAATGTCAGGTGTGGCTGGAAAGAGCTTCAACAATAAGAGATCTTGTTACTCTGTCAAAGAATCCCTTTTACAAACCAAAGAGCAAAAGGAAATGTGTACTAAAAGGAAAGAAACTATTTAAAATCCAGAAACCAAAGCAAGCAGCTTGGGAGCCAAGATAATTAATCAAGTGGTGCATATGGCCTGAATAAATTCAAACATAAAGTAAGTAAAACAGTAGCCCAAACATAAATAAAGTAATGACAGTAGCTCAAAAAGGAATCAAATTATGAAAACATGATTTTCATACAAGGGAAAGGTATGACTGGCTTCTTCTAGCATGGCATATCCCTCCTTGCCAGATGATTCTCAACTATGTTTGGACTAACTTCCTTTTCTAGTAGATATCTTCTAGTGCACATGTTACTCTCTGTTTTCAATATTTTACTTGTTAAAGCATTATTTTTTTTTTCCTTTGATTCTGACATTTTAATTTTTTTCCAAATTCAAGTTTAAATAGGGGCATTGTCTTTAAAATATGATTTTAAAGTATTATATGACAGCATAGCTTTCAAATTCTTTAAAACTGAGAGGTAGATTACTTTTCCCTTGTAAAGATGCTTGTAGTTGGTTAAATCACTTGAAGTGTATGATGCATAGAGCAAAATGTAAGAAATTTCATTATTATATTTTTCAAATTTAGTTTTATGGTTTTCAATTTTTTTTGATATTGCAAGCAAAAGAAAAAGAGCTAAATTGAACAACCAGCAAGACCAATAAATAGAAATGAATAAAGGTGAGACTAAGCAGAAAATGAAAACAGCTTAAGTAAATTGCGTTCTGCTTTTAATTATAGCTTGGGGCTTTGGGATATGTTTCTCAAACCAGAATTGTGTTAACATTCCAAATCACCACAGCAATTTATTATACATTTATAAATGCAGAACAATAGAATGCAGTGAGAAGTAAAATGTACTAAGAAACATGTAAGTATATATGGATTAGATCCTGGAAAAATGAACTCAATCCAGTGTCTGATAGCATAAGAGTGCATATTTTCAACTCACTCCCTAAAAATTTCCTAAATTATTTTCGAGCGTCTATCTTAAATTCTTGTCTTGCTAGCATCAACATGCTTTTTCACAAATTTTCAATACAGCACTCATAAAAATACAATGAGTGGTGAGAAATACAGCAAATTAAAACTTAATAATAGTGCACCTAGAGCCAGAATTACTAATTCATAGTGCAAGGTTGAAAATTTAAGTAGTGCATTACTTATTCCCATCTTAATGAAAATAAATGCCCACATCTCCTACCCTTTCTCTACCTTTGTTTTCTGTTTCAGAAACAGATATTGTGTCCCAATGCATAAACAAAGAAGATTTTTCCCTTAGTGGCTATGTGCATCGATGTGCTTTGGAATCATGGCCACTGTCAATCACATGAAAAAGGATTATAAATGGTTCATGAACATGAAACAGGACAGATGGTTAGTGGGTTGTCTGCTAGCTATAAGTACGAGACAAAATAGCATTCTCTACCTGCTTTTACTACTTATCAGGAATGACAATGGAGGAATTTAAAGATATGAGTGGCCTATGGTGGATTGAATTATGTACCCCAATTTAGACATGTTCTTGGTCTTGATTCACATTCCTATGAGTGTGAACTCATTGTAAATATTACCTCTTGATGATGTTATTTTGATTAATGTGTGGCCCAATTGAATGAGGATGTGCTTTAATCTGAATTAAGGTTGGGCTGAAGATAAACTTTCTTAGGAATAGTGATGGGGTTTTATCAATATTTTGGCATGTTACAGACTATTAATTTTGGTTTCCCCTGCATTTTAAAGGATGAATTTTTTTCTTTTGTGAGAATTTTGATTTTAATGTGGAAAGGAATATTAAATCATTCCTGATATGTTTTCTAGAATTTTATTATGTAGGGGACTATAGTATTCAGTTATGAACAAGCCAAGCCAGTGTTTAAACATTCATCAGAAAAAAATATCACCTTGATTGATAATAGATAAATAAGTAGATGATAGAGAGATGGCACATTAGATAGATAGATAGATAGATAGATAGATAGATAGATAGATAGATAGATATCCATTGAGAGACAGTGTTTATGAAGTAAAGTCTTGGAAGTCAGAGAAACCTGGGTTCTAGTCTAAATCCATCACTTAGCTGTGTGATAGCCTACAAATGACTTGTACTCTATAAATCTCAATTTTACTCTCTGAAGAAACATGGACAAGTAGATACACAGCCACACCAAGGATGACATTCAATAGATAATAGCAGTGTGTCTGTCATAGCCTGTTTGAGATGAAATGATACTATAAAGTGGTGATCATGCTGCCTGAATGTAGAAAGTACTCAATAAATTAATTCTACTTAGTATTAGCATTATCTTATGGTGCAACATGGGTGTGCATCATGAGTATAATCTAATGAAAAGATAAGTTTTCCATAAGTTTCTCTCTCTGTCTCCCTCCCTCATTTCTCTCTACTGTAGTGTCAGTCATTTTGTTGAAAGCATATGATAAAACTATTATTCAGCAAGTCTGATCTAAGTCTGATAAGAAAGGTAGAAATAAATTAAAGGATGTAGGTAACAATAGATAGTTTCAGTTAGAGGGGTCATGGACAAAGGCATAGAGAAAATAAGCAATTGTGTTGCTAAAATAAAAGTGCAAAATAGTGTGAGGTAAAGATAAACATGGACAGGTGAAAAAGCCTGGATCATTAAAAACCTTAACTGTCAAATAAAGTTGTATAGAATTTTTGGTTTTTATATTTGGTGGAAGTTCATTTTGGAGTTTTAAGAATGAGAGTGATATGGTCAGATTTCATCACATTTTGATCATTCTGATAATTATGGAGAATATGTATTTATGGAAGATTCCAGGAAAGGATGTTAAAGACAGAAGCCCAAATAAAATAATCCAGGTAAAGGGTAATGAAGGCCCAAGTTGGAGTAATAAGCAGAGAAATAAGAACAGTTTAAGGATTATTTCTTAGATAAAATTGGTTCTACCTATTGACCAAAGCATGTGTGGGTAGAAGTAACAAGTAGAGATAATAAGAGTGGATTTTAGGGGACATTCACATTTTTAGAAAGGTTTAAAATATAAGGATAACCTCAGGGGAATGATCAATTTTGTGGGCAAAAATGATGAATAATTTAAGCAAAAGACGTAGAGTATGATTTTTAAGCTTTTAGCTTAAGTATGTAAGAACAGCCAGGTCTGTAGATCTGAATTTGGCAGGCATCAACTTACATTTGTTTGTTAACCTATAACAGTGAATGGAAGAACTTGGAGAAGCGAGTACAGAGACTGCAGAGTTGAAAGAACAAGAAAGAGGGAGGAGAAAATTTAAGGCAAAGAAATAGGTGGTCAAAAGATAAACAAAAATCTCTAAGAAGGGAAGCGGCTGTGGCTCAATCAGTAGGGCTCCCGTTTACCATATGGGAGGCCCTGGGTTCGGTTCCCGGAGCCTCCTGGTGAAGGCAAGCCTGCCTGCAGGGCGTGGTTAGCTGACCCAGCGAGCACAAGCAGCAAGGGGGGGATAAATGAATAAATAAATTAAAAAATCTTTAAAAAAAAAAAAAAAATCTCTAAGAAGAGCAGTCTTATATTCTTTCTTATTATTGTCTTAACATACTAGGACTGCTGTAACAAAATGTCACAAACTGAGTGTCTTAAAATAAACATTAATTTTCTGTCACAGTTCTGGAGGCTGGAAGTCTGAAATGTAGGTGTCAGCAGGACCATACTTCCTTGGAAGTCTGTAGTGAAAAATCTGTCCCATCTTTCTCTCTTGACTTTGGGAGGTGGCAATTCATGGTGTTCTCTGCCTCAGTCCTCCTCTGACATTCTCCTCCATCTACAACTGCATTCAAATTTTTCTTCTTATAAGGACACCAGTCTATCAGATTAAGGGCCTACTCTACTCCAATATGACCTCTTTTTATCTTGCCTAATTGCATCTGCAATGACCCTATTTCCAAATAACGTGAAATTCTGAGGGACTGGGGATGAGGAATTTAATATATCTTCTGCGGAGACACAATTAAATCCATAACAATAATAATATCTATGGAAGGGAATAGAGCAAATTAACTCCACATTTGGTGATGCCTGTTATATACCAGGCAGGGCTAGAGGCTATTTCATGTCATCTTTATAACCATTTTAGAGATGAAAAATAAAAAAGTCAGAGAGATTACCAACTCTCCAGAATGAGGATGCAAGAATTTCAGTCCAAGCTTTTCTGTAAACAAAGAGCATGCTCCTTTTGTCTCTGGTCATGAGAATTAAAAATAAAGAATAAAGATAAAGGATATTTATGATAATGATGTCCTACAAAAATGTAGTTCAAAGAAAGGTAGTTTCTTTTGATTTGTTTTATAAGGTTCACATACATTTGGTATTTTCTTGTGTTTTCATGCATTTAAGGTAGTTTTTACTTCATGCAGGAATGTGAAATAAACTGAATGTCTTTCTTCTTGATAATAATAAAATTAGCATTTATTGAATGCTTGTAATTTTCTGATGTTTTACATGTCTTACCCACACATTTGTAACCCTGATATTTGCTTCACTTATGTCTTTTTTATCCCTCATTTGTGGATGGGATATTACATTTGAGGATGTGTCTTAGTGACAGAGCAAGAAGAATTTTACTGTTGCTCCTACTATGCCCATGCTCTTTTCTGTACAACACTTCTTGGAGTAGTGCTATACTTCATCTGAAAAAGAAGAGTACCTTGCAAAACTGTCATCGTCAAAGCCTCTTTAATCATACCTGTTTAAGAGAGTCAGATTTTCAGAAGAGGCTTGTTTAGTATTTCTCCTGTCGTAAAAATCATGTAACATGGGTGCCACTGTCCTCTAGCTACTTCCAGACATGAATTAGTTATAGGAGGAAGTGAAACAAAACCAGTAAAATTGTTCCCATATCATTCCTTTTAGGGCAAACAACTAATGGACATCAGGTCTGTTTCTGTCTCACTGTAATATAAACATTTAAAAAGAGTTTAAGTAATGCATGGTATGAAGAAAAGAATAGTTAAAGAATCACTCTAAGAAAATAATTTTTTGCCCCAAAGTAGAAATTCTCCTATCAAGACAGTAGAACTCCATGGCTTATATTTTCATAGGTGAGCTTAAGAATCCATACTATCTGGTTACAAATTTTGCTAAGTAGGTCAGTTACTGTCTCTCATGGGCAAAACTAGTAAATAGGCCCTTTAGTGACATGATTATAGGTTTTCTGTCTGTAAAGCTCCTAAAATTGTGAAAGATTAAGTTGATTCCCACCTTTGGTCAAAAATATTACTGTATGTGACTCAATTTTGTCCATATTTTCCAAATAATAAATCCCTATGATATTCTCTCTCTTTCTTTCTCCTTCCTTCCTTCTTCCCTTCTTTCCTTGCTTTCTTGCCTTTTTTCTCACAATACATCATAGAAAATTGAAAGGACAATATATAGCTCTTTATACAAGATAGATTGCCAACATCTCGTTTTAATATTCATATGGAGAATATCCCTCTTTTCATAAATTTCAATAACATACAGCAAAAGAGTTAGATTTATCTGAGATTAGTATTTTCTTCTTTTATTCTACTAATGTTGTTTTGCCAAACTCTATCAACATCTGAGTCTTGAGAGAAAGGCTGTTTTCAAAAGAGGTAGAACAATTAGAACCTTATTATTCTGCTTATGTACACAACTAAGAGAAGGTTTGCAATAGCAAGATTGAGATTTTCAAATCTTCTAATGTGAAAGTTGTATATTTTGGGCAATTTTCTGGCATTATATATTAATATTGCATGCTATCACAATTATTTTCACCAATTCAAAAGGTGTAGAGACATGCTGAACACTTCAGTAAAATGGTGTAATGATTATATTTGCATGCCATAAGAGCAATTACAAAAAAATATACAACACCATCACTTATGAAAGATAACTTTAATCTTATAAAAATGATTACTTATTGTCAAATATTTTATTATCTGCAACTGGTAGAGAGATAGTTGCTTTACTGAGTTTGCTTTTGCTTCTTACTGCAAAATTCATAAAGCAATATCCACTGAAGTTAGTAGAGGTTTGAGTAAATGATCATAAACACTGTCAAATATTTTACCCAGAAACTGCACTCTTACATTATTATTAAGGAAATTTCTCCTTTTAAATTGTATTCATTTATTTGAATTACTGGACATTAACTTGGTGTAAGCACACAGGAACTCTCAATGCAATATATGCTATTCGTGACATCATATTTATAATATTACTTAATTCTACCTGGTCATTCCAGCATTTTTGGAAGAAACTCTCATTTTTAGTATTTTATTTTATATTAGAATTGTCATTTCCAGAGTTTGGAGAGATTTTCAGTACACAGTACTAGATAGACCTTTTTCCTACTCATAATGCCACATTAAAAATAAGAAAGCAGAAATTGTTTTGTTTTTATTTTTAACATTTTCAAATTCTTACATTAAGAATGATGTTAAAATGAGTCTGAGGCATGGTAGTAGAATGAAAATGTTGAAACACAAGTTTCATTTCTTCCATTGTTCTTTCTTTCTTGTGTGTGAGTTGTGAGAAATCATTAAGATAGGTCATCAATACAGTAAATCATATGATATTTACCCCACCTAGATAACTGTGAAAAATCTCCCTAAAGATAGCTTTAAAAATTATATTTGACTGACCTACTTAAAGGGATGAATTTGACATAAATATCCACTCCCAATTAGATTGTCATTTTCAAATTCAGGGAACTTCATGATTACTAGTAGCAAGCTTTAAAGAAAAGAATATAATAAAATGTCAAGCATAATCAAATTTTTGACCTCAGAGTCAGTATGAGGCAATGAAAAACTATTTTAAGGAGTCATTAGGAAACCTTTGTTTCTATCCCTGCCTTTGAGAAGTTACTCAATTGCTCGGTCTCAGTTTATATCACATATGAATTGTGAGTAAAAATCTTCACATTGGTATTGTAAAAAATAAGTTTCAAATATGAAAGTGAGTAATGCTTTCTGAGAAAGAAATGTAATGAGCACTGGGGATACGGAATAGTTTAAGCAACCACAGTAAATGTGGAAACCATTTTAGGAGTCTTTCAAAATGCAGATGTGAAATGCACGAATTGTGTTGACCTTTGTGAGAAAATAACTAGTGAACAATAACAAAAAAGATAACAAGAAGATGGGCCAGGGCAGTGCCTGAGTGGTGCCCTAGCCCATCCTCGGTACTTGGAACCAAAGTTACAGCTGTATATTGAAATGATTAATAATTATGTACAAAGCTTTGTTTTTTTTTTGCCTTATTCTATTATACAGACGTGTTAGAGAATTTTTTTTGGAGGGCTGTTGTTTTGAAATCAAGAACAACAATAAAGTAAACAAGTGAAAATAGTCTATTAATATGAACACGGTATTAAATTCCTAACCTAAGTTGATTTTATAAAAATGGTTTATGGAAACCTCTCTGGTTGTTTGTTTAATGGGGTCACAAAAAATTCACTCATGCTCAGTTGGAAAAGCTCAAAAGTTAAACTGCAGTAAGTCTGCTTCAAACTATGTAAGGCTTTGGGAGTCGTGGGCTCTGGGAGCAGAGCCGTGGCCTGCTTGGAACAGCCCCTGAGCCTGGTGAAGCCGTGCTAGCAGTTTCAGAACATCTGGGACAGGACCCAGCCGAATCCTCATCCTTGTCCCAGCTGGCAGCAAGAACAGTTTCTGTTGACCCTTATGCTAATTGTGCAGTGTTCTTCTTGGAATCCTTACAGAAGACAAGTAGAATTTTAGAAATATGAGAGACTAACTGTTGACTATTAAAAAAGAAACACAACTTTTGTATATTTTCTTTCTTGTATGAAGGACATCAGCAGATGTTTGTTCGGTGTTCCTTGAATAACTTGGCATGGTTTTGTTTTGGTTTCCAGTTTTGTTTTCCTAATCATAGAACATCACCATTTTCAGCTGTTAACTCTCCTTTTTATTTTTTGGTATCCACCGTTCATGTCTCTGCTGAGTCAGTCATTTGCAGCTGTTTGCTTTGCTCATTTCTGTGATCTTAACCCCATTTTGCACAGTGGACTCTGGTGACTTTTAAACATTCTGTTTCTATGTATGACATTTCAAAGTTCTTATATGAAACCCAAAAAGAAAAAGATTATGTTCTTGAACTAATCCATTCCTGTGGATTTGGGACCCTTCTGAATGGACCACATCAGTGACGCATGACCCAGATTGGGTCTCTGCCCTCTTACTAGAACTTTATATAAACGGAGACATGGCGAGAGAGATACACAGTAAGGATGCCGCCATGTGAGAGAGGGCTCTAGGATCACTGATAATTGCCAAAGCTTAAGCATGAAGCTCCCAAGAGGCTGAGCCTACAGAGCAGCTCAAGGCTGAAGAGATATTTCATACTTCATATGCCTGTGAGTCAACTGCCGAATGAGGGAAGAAAGCAGAGCAGCCAAGACTGAGAGAGGAGGCCTTGAAAGAGGTAAGTTCTATGCCTGTTTGCCAATAGCTGAGCTCTGGGAGATGGTAGATTCTGGAGGAGAAGGCAGGGACCTCGGCAGAGATCAGTTGCCATCTTTGCCATGTGGCAGGACACCAGGGTCACCAATAGCTTACTTTGGTGAGAAAGCATCTCTAATAGATTTGGACATTTCATAGCCTCAGAACTGTAAAGTTTTACACTAAATAAGATCCACATTATAAAAGCCAACCCATTTATGGTACCTTGCATTGGCAGCCCTGGGGCAAACTAAGACTTAACATCAATCAGTGAAGATAAATACAACATTGATTTTGATTAGAAAAAAAAATTTTTTTAAGATAACAAGAAATCATCTGATCATCACCAGGAGATTTTCTCAAATAAATCAGGGAAGAGAAAGGCAGAAGGCAGTAAACCCTGAAGAATTAAGGCAAGGGAGAGAGGAAAAACAATAATAATGATAAAATTACCAAAAAAAAAGTAGAAATAAAAGAGTATCTATTAAGATGTGTGTATTTTGTCTTTTATGATTAATAAAAGTTAGAATTTATTACATGTGCATCAAGTTCACAATGACCAAATGAAATTCATTATTCCTCTATCCTGAAAATCTCTTCCATCTTTCTGAGTAAATTACAAAAATAAAAATAAACCTTAGACTCTTACTTTACTAATATTCCCTTCTCACTCTTAGTTCCATTTACAATTAGCTACAAAATCCAGTTTATTCCATAGAAATATATTTGGCCAAAGAAATAAGTATCAAAATTCACTATTATTGACTTGGTCCATATCCCTATCATCACTCTTCTGAACCATTATATGGTCTTCTATTTTATAATCTTCTCTTCCCAAATATATTCTACATGATGCCACCAGAATTAACTTTGCTCTCTTTCTAATATATAAATTTTATCATGACATTACCCAATTAAAAGTCTTAAATAATTGTTCATAGTGCACAATTGGGGATAAGGAGGAGTTTTATTTACATAACATCACACATCCTGACACATCTCTATATCCACTCTATATACCTTTTATTTCAGATACATGGAAAAACTTCTCTGTTTTGAAAGAGATGAGAATTTTACAAATTATGAAGATTAAAGATACATTTTGAATATTTGAATATTTGCATTTTTTGGCCTGAGACAAGGGACCAAAGAGAGAAATTATTTGTATGTACCGTCACTTCTCTTTGGAATGCCTTTATCACAAACTACATCTGGAAAAGTTCTATTCATCTTTAAAGACCTAATTTAAATGTTATTCTCATCTCTAAAATTTTACCTCTCATTTCAAAACAGATGGAATAATTCCCTCAATTTCTATAACCTAGTTCGTATCTGTGTAACTGCAATTTTACCAAAGTGTTTTATAATTTATTTTCTTATATGTCTGTCTGTCAAATTATATTTAGAGAACTTAGATTCAGGGTTTAAGCCTTATTTGTTTACCCTTTTATTCCAGAACTTAGCACATCATTGGAACATAATTAGCAGTCATTAAATGATGGTGAATGAATGAACAGTGACAATGAAGTGAATACAAAATAGAGCATTTTGAATTACTGTGAAAAAGGGAAGATAATAAAAAACACAGTTCTTCAAGGGAGAATTTATTGTGAGGAGCTTCTTCACAAAGAGAATACAAAGTGTTTTGGGAAGTTTTGTGTAGTGGGAATGCTATCAATTGAGCACTTTAAGATATTAATATCTTCTGAAATAAGTTGCTTGGGAGTTTCAGATAAGGAAAAGCCTGGGTTTGGATATTGCACCAAACAGAAAAGGAATATAGTTTTTGCTTCCAGGTTAGATAAAGGCCTTAATGGACAATCCATTGGCAAAAAACAACCACAAAACTTGGACATAATACAAAAAGTAACTATCTGAAAGTACTGGAGTGAGAACAGTAATAGTCAAACTGTAATGAGAAGCACTGCTTGCTTGGAGAAAGGGAGATGGAAAGCTATATGAGTAAGTTACTGTCCCTGGGGCTTGTAGCTTGGGCTTAGGACATCGAAGCAGTAGGCATTGTTGGTGCAGGGGAATATATGGAGAAACCCAGAGTACATTTTTATTTTATTTTTTAATCTTTAAAAGATACATAGATTACATAAATGTTACACAAAAAATATATATAGGGATACCTATATGCCCCACTCCCCACCCCCCCCACACTCCCACATAAACATCCTTCTTTAATGTGGCAAAGCCCCAGAGTACTTTTCACCTAGGGAATCAGAAAAGTGAATCCACAAAGGCAAAATGGTGAAGGGAGTGCAGGAAATTTCAAAAGAGTAAGGGTCAAAGAAAAAAAAACCCTAATGACCATCTAATCATATGTGCTACTAACCTCTTAACTGCACATTTGCTGAAGAGACTCAAAGCAGCTTAGGTACTGACAAAAGGTATGAATTATGCAAGAGCTTCTAACCAAGGAAAAAAAGGTTTGTTGTTCAATCACATTGAATAAAATTGCCTGCAATGACAAAGGAAACTATTCATCAGAGAAGAATAATACGACCCAGAATTCAATAATTTAACACTTATAATGGCCATGATAAAATTCAAAGTTACCTGACATACAAACAACCAAGAAAATGTAGCACAAATTAAGAGAAAAGAAAAATCAACCAAGTTTTGACCCCCAAAAGAACCAGTTGTTCAAACTAGTAGATAAATATTTAACAGAGGGTAATGTAATTATGCTCCAAATTAAAAAAAAAAAAAAAAAAAAAAAAAACAGTAATTTTATAATAAAATAATTTTTCTAAAATAAAAAGCTAACTCGATGGACTTAGCTAAATAAGTGACAGTAAGATAACATGAACCTTAAAATATATAAATAGTAATTACTCAAGATGAATAACAGAGAAAAACTTAAAAAAATAAAATAAACTGAGGGTAGTGGATGTAGCTCAAGTATTTGACCACATGCTTCCCATGTACAAGGTCCCGGGTTTAACCCTTGATACCTCCTAAAATCAAAACAAACAACCAAATGAAAAACATCAACTCTCATTGGAAACCAGGTGTACCTCAGTGGTTGAGTGCCTGCTTCCCATGTATGAGGTTCTGAGTTCAATCTCTGGTACCCCCTAGAAAAAAAATGAACTGAGCTTAAACAACTCTTAAATGTTATCCAAATTTCCGATGTATATGTAATTTTAATAACAATGAAACAAGAGAGTACTGAGTAGAAAAAGTGTATGAATATATTAATATCTAAGATTTCCCAAATTTAATGAAACATAGAAATTGAACATGAAATATGGTAAACACAAAGGAAATCATTCCAAGGGACATCACACTTTAAAAGTCAAAGACAGAACAAATCCTCAAGCAACAAGAGACAATTAACATGTTGCATACATTGGAATAGAACCCCAATTAATGGTTGATTTCTCACCAGAAACCAGAAGAGAAAGAAACAACATCTTTAATGTGCACAAAGAAAAATTTAGTCAACTCAGAATTCTATTTGAAATAAGTATATTTAAAGAATGAAGGAGAAATATATTTCTCATTAAACTAAAAGAAATTGTTTTCAGCAGAACTGAATTACAAGAAAGGCTAAGATAGGTTCTTCAACCTGAAGGGAAATGATCTAAGGTCAAAACTAAGATTCTCAGCAAATCATAAAAGATAAATATCTAGTAAATTCAAAAGACTATTTTTTTCTTTTTGCTTATTTTCTCTCAACTTCTTAAAAAATGAGTATTTAAAGCAAGAATTATATCATTGTCTAGTGGAGTTTATAGTGAAGGTATGTGTGATACATATAAGAATTATAACAAATAATGGGGAATATGAATATTAAGGGTTGCAAGATGTTATCTTTATGGAATATTGTACTAACTGTTATTGAACTCCAAAAAGTTAAGGAAGTACATTGTAATCACTATGGCAACCAATAAAAAAGAGTAAAGAAATATAACTAAGAGATCAACAAGAAGATTAAAATGGAATTCTAAAAATATTTGAATTACCCAAAAAGAGTACAAAAGAAAAATTAAGAAACAGAAAAAAAAAAAAGGCAACTAGAATATAGGAAAAATAAAAACATGCAACCATGAAAATAATGACATCAGACCTTAAACAACAAAATAATCTGATTAAAAGGTAGGATGGATCTGTAAATAAACCCTTATCTCTATGGCCAACTGCTTTTCCACAAACCTACCAAGTCCATGTTAACTTGTCAAAATAGTCTCTTCAACAAATGGTGCTGGGAAGACTCGATATTCATAACTAAAAGAATGAAAGAAGACCCCTATCTCACTCCCTATAAAAGAATCAACTCAAAATGGATCAAAGACCTAAATATAAAAGCCAGGACCAAAAAACTACTGGAAGAAAATGTAAGAAAACATCTTAAAGACCTTGTAGTAGGTGGTAGTTTTTTCACTTTACACCCAAAACAAGAGCAACTAAAGAAAAGATAGATGAATGGGACCTCCCTAAAATTAAGCACTTTTGCACCTCAAAGGACTTTGTCATAAGGGTGAAAAGGCAGCCGACCCAATGAGAAAAATATTTAGAAATCACATATCTGATAAGGGTTTAATATCCATGATATATAAAAAGATGCTGCAGCTCAACAATAAAAAGACAAATGAACCAATTAAAAAATGGGCAAAAGACTTGATAAGAAATTTGTCCAAAGAAGAAATACAAATGGCAAAAAAAAAAAAAGCATGAAAAAATGTTCAGTATCACTAGAGATTAGCGAAACGTAAATCAAAGAAACAATGAGATGTCATTTCACACTTATTAGAATGGCCACTATTGAAAAGACAGAGAGCGACAAGTGTTTGAGAGGATGTGGAGAGATCGGAACACTTATTCACTATTGGTGGGAATGTAGAATGGTACAGCCACTGTGGTGGACTGTTTGGCAGTTCCTAAAGAAGTTGAATATAGATTTGCCACGTGACCCAGCAATACCACTACTGGGTATTACAGAGAAGAACAGAATGCAGTGACAAGGAGAGACATCTGCACACCAGTGTTCATAGTGGCGTTATTTACAATTGCCAGAAAATGGAAACAACAGAGGTATTCATCAACTGATGAACTGATAAACTGTGGTGTATTCACACGATGTAATATTATGCACATGTAGGAAGAAATGAAGTCATAAAGCATTTGACAACATGGATGAACCTGGAGAACATTATCTTGGGTGATTCAAGCCAGACACAAAAGGACAAATACTGTATGATTGTACTACAATGAACTAAATATTTGTGCAACCTCATTGAGTTAATAACTTGAATATGGGTCAACCAGAAAATAGAATGAAGTTAGAGAATGGAAAACTGAGAGTTAACTTGTGCAGAACTATTAAAAAGGAAAAGTATGTATATTATTCTTTGAAAATGAATAGAAAAGGTGAAAGCACAACATAAGATTTGTAACTAGCAGAGCTGTTATATGGGTATGATAGTTCTTTAAAGGGAAAGTCTAAGGTCATAGATTACTAAAAGGAAAGCTAAAGAGTGTAACATGGAAATGTATAACATAGTAATACCACATGTGGAATGTGAATATGGGTAAAACTGCATGTATAAGACTTTTTTCTTTGAAACTGAACTAATGTATGTTGGTACTACAAGATGTTAATGTCAGAAAACACAAAACAAAAAACCATTATGCTAGGTGAAAGAAAACAGACACAAAGTACTACATACTGCATGATTCCATTTATATAAAATGTAAATATAAAATCAATTTATAAAGATGAAATTAGATTGGTGGTTATGTAAGTTTGGAAAGGATAGAGGGATTGAGAGGTGACTGCTAAGCGGTGTGGGGTTTTTCATTTTGGCGTAATGAAATTGTTCTAAAAAATTTTGAGGTAATATATGCACAACATTGTGATTATACTAAAAACCATTGATAATACACTTTGGTTAGATCATATGATGTGTGAATTTATCTTAAAACTGCTAAATAAATAAATGTGCAGAATAGTCAGAAACAGCAGCTATGCATGGCAGGAGAACCATAGAGAGATTGAGAGGTGAAGAGTTTTCTTGTTTTCTGTTTTTTGTTTATTATTATTATTGTTGGGATAATGAAAATGCTCTAATAATGACTGAAGTGATGAATGTGTTACTGGATGGCTCTGGGTTCTGGGTTTCTAGGTTCTTGGCTTATGTTGCTTAAAATAATTTAAGGACACACCATAGGGTAGGCAAGGGAATAAAGAGATTATTAAGAAACAAGAAAAGGAGAAAAGTACACGGCCGGAGGCATGGGCCTCCGGCATGCCACAAAATGAGACATGTGTGGGGCCCCAGGTCAGGGCTTTTTAAAATTTTTCTTCCTCCCCCTTTATAATGTTGGGGGAGGGACTCAGCTGTTTGCTATTCTGATTGGTTGCCCCACCTGTCAGTTTTCAGGGGCCAATTGTGAGGCCTTTTGAGTGTACCTGGGACTTTCCCTTGACCCTAAACGGAATTATTCTCGTGACCAGGGTCTAGAGGGATCCCTCAGAATGTTTATGGGCAGGGTGTCACGGCCATGTGGTCTGCCTGCCACGTGGTCTGTCGGTCATGTGGTTTACTGAGCCTTAGCCGCCTTCCCCCGTTCACTATACTAACCTGCCTCAAATGCCCAACTATGTGATTATACCAAATACCACTGATTGTACACTTTGGATGAATTGTATGCTTTTTTAATATGTATTGATAAATTTTATTTTTTTTAAAGGCTGAATGGATTTAAAAAAAAGAACCAGTTATATTTGGGAAAATAAATCTACCCTGGATTTTCCTGTGTTTCTATAAAAGAAAAATGAAATTCAGATCCCTGGAGATATCTTTAGGTTGTAAAAGCTGTAGACAATGGCCCTATCTAACCCCTGGAAAGATATATTTACATAGCAAAAGATTCTTCCCATTTCAACTCCAAGGAGTCTCCTTAAAAGGAGGGGAAAGTTAATGATCTATTTGCCCTTTATAAGCACAGAAAATTAGTTTATCTCCATCTTTTTCCTAAGGCATGAAGCTTACCCCTCAGATCGGGCATTCTCCATTTAGCCCTCATTGCCTCATTCTCTGGGGTTGCTGAGTATGGGGGACCAGCAATGCAATGTTTCTCTGGCTGATCTTGTTATGAGTATAAATAAAGCTTTTTCCCAACTCAGCCACTGTTTCTGTAGTTTCTACATATAGAAAAATATGTAACCATGAATGTGGTGTAACATCTCAGACTCTTCAGAGTTTCTGAAAAACATATATACTCTCTACAAAAAAAAAAATGCATTTTAAATGTGAAATACACTTAAAAGATGAAAGTAAATAGATGAAAAAAGATATACCATGCAAGCAATGAACATAAGAGGGCTGAAGTGGCTATGTTAATAGGACAGAAAATCAATTTCAAGACAAAATGAATACTGGAGATGAAAAGGGATACTTCATAATTTTAACAAGCTAAGGAACACATACAAATAATAGAGAATATTGGTTTGAAATGTTAGCTTTGCTACTCACTTATGAATTTCTTGTGCAAGCTAATGTAACATCTTTGAGCTTCATTGTTCTTATGTGTAAAATAGAGAGATAATACTAACTAAAGAGGTTTTGAGAGGCAAATACAATTTTTTAAGGCACCTCATCTCCCTTTTAAAGAAACCAGATGAAAAGGGAAATAAAATGATGTAAGTAGCAATATCACCTAACTTGAAATTAGAAGAGCCTCTGCAAGTAAAGGAAAATCTTATAGGAAGGGGCCACAGGAAGAAAAGTGAAAAATATATTAAAAAGGAAGTTGTATTAAAGGAATTGAAAATTAACACAGCTATATGCCCTTCAATATTCTCAGCAAATATTTCCTATTACCTACAGGTACTGGATAAGAAAATGTTTCATGTTGAGCTTTTCTCCAATAAAAGCTCCATTCTGTAATTTGCTGACTAGGTACTCCCCACAGTTTTTTAGTTTCTGATGGTACGATCACATAGCTACCTGGTCTGTAAGATCTATTCTGCGAACACCTTTGTTACTATTACAAAGTTTTACTCTTTTTTCTCCAAATTTATCTATGAGCCAACTGTTTAATAGCTTTTTTATTTTCTTAGCTAGGAAAGGAAATTTATTTTCCCTTAAAGATGAGCAACATTCCATGTTCTTCAGTTAATCTCTCCATAAAGGATCAGTTTTCCAGCCCTGGCAATAACATATCAAATGAGTGTTCCCCCACTCGTAGGTTCATGGTGTTCTTCCATAAAGGAACTACATTACCTTGACTCCAGCCCCAAAGCTTCTAGACACCAAGGGGCACTGACTTCATTCACAGAACATGAAGGCAAATCTCAGCCCATCTTCTTCTGTACTTTTTATAGTCTGCTGTAGTGGTTTCATAGACAATAGCAGGTTATGTTTCAAAGTAAGAAGAAATTGATATAGAAAACTCTTAAGAGTGGCCCCTACAAATAAAATTAGAAAAACTGTGGACTTTAATGTAAATAAAACATTACATGTTTATGGATTACTTTGCCCATCAAACATGTTCTCAAATAAATATTTAAGTAAAAATGAAAGAAAGCTACATATGCTTCTTTAGGAAAGAATATACAAGTAGACTTTCAGAAAAACAAAAATAATTTAGCAATGTACCCCATAAAATTTTATCACAAATGTATAACAACCTTACAAATGTCTTTGTTTTATATAAATGAAAATTTGGAAATTTTATTTCATGCAATTACTACCAGAAATACTTGTGATTCTTTCTTAAATAGCTGAAATACAGTATCATGAGAATGTGGTCAATAGAGGGTAAGTAAACTGTGTTTCATTAGAGGTGAAGCTAGTTTCTGGAAGATAGACTTATTATAATTATTTTATCTTTGAAATTTTAGCAATTATTCTGTTCCATAAAGGCATACAAACTACAGACACACATATTTTCTCTATATACTTTTTCCCAATGTTTTTCAAAACCACAATGAAAAGGAGACTTTTTAAACCAAAGTGTGCTAAATATAAGTACTAACCAAAATCTAGTACAAAGATGGAGTTTTGAGTGTCTGAAGAAATGTTTTGATTTCTTTACATTATTATCCTGTTTTTAGAACATTCCCATCTTCCACAAAATCAATATATGATTTTATTAAATATATCACTGAAAACTAAATAATGACATTTGTGTTTGCAGAAGAATTATTATTTCACCCACATATTTGCAAAGAGAAAAATATTCTGAAATTTATTAAAGATAAAATAAAGATGACCCTTATAAGCTATGATAATTTATAATTTCATGGTGATAAATAAAAAACACAATTTTCATAAGATTTATAGTTAATCCAGAGCTTTGACGAGAGGTTAGTATAGTAGACAAGATAAACTTTTGACATACATTTTAGAAGGAGAAGAAGACAAAAGTTATATGAAGAAGTGATTTGTAATGTGATTAAATGATACTGGGGCATTGTGATGTGATTAAATGATACCTTCAATTGAATGTAAACTTGAGGATATTGGTTTAACAGTTCCTTATTTGTATTTATTTCATGGTGGGAAAAAATTGCTTTCTTGAATATTATTCTAACATCTACATTTGGATGGATAGGAGATACTAGAAGCAGGAAAATGTGTTAGCACTTACATAAATTGTGGGCTTGTCACTATATGGCTTGCATTAAATAAGAGGTAGTAAAAAAAGATGTCTGAAAGACATTGTGTGGGAAAAAAAAGTATAAATAATTGGTGTTATACTGAATGTAGAAAAGAAAGGGGGAAGAAACAATATAGAAACTTAAAGTTGGAGGAGACAGTAAGGGACATTTTATAAAATAATCGACATCTCAAATAAAGCATGAATTCATTTTATGCACTATTCAGCAAAAATTCATCAGCTACTTTTGCTTTATAATTCTTAACTCAGGGTTTAAAAAGTATTAATATAAAACTACTTTGAAAATTATCTACCTCCAACATAAATAAGTGTATTCAAAATTTTGTAGAATACAACCCCCTACATTGATTCTTAGAGAACAGAGCAATTTGAGAAACACTGGGCTTGGGAAAACAAAAAACAAAACACTAAAATAAACTTGATTTTTGAAATCTCTGGGCATTCAAACTTTCTTTTTTTAATGCCTGTCAAATCCTGGTATGACAGGGAGTTTATTAGATAACCTTAAAATATTACAACTTGGCTGCATGTTTATTTCAATATTAAATTTCTATTGTATTATAAATTAATAGCTTTGGTTCTGGGTTTGTGGATTAAATCTATAGTGGAGTAATATCTTAGGAACAAGCTAAGTTCTAAAGTCAGCAGTAAATTTGTGTACCTATGACGAATCTCCCTGTGATTAAATCTGCCTTAATATTTATTAGGAAATAGATCCTCTGGGAGAAGGTGGGTAGTCTAGAAGAGCAACGAACCTTGTAGGTCACCTTTATAACTATTAAGAATCTTTAATAAGATGTTGCCTGTATGTAGAGATAATAATTTATTTAAACTGACATAGCACTTACAATAATACAAAAATAGGTCAATAGCATTGATCTCATCAAGAGGTCAGGCAAAGAATGGGAATATTTGCTATTAGGTATTAGAATTTGGTCATCAAGCAGTGATTTTTGAATCAAAAGGTAAATGAATGAATAGGCACACTCGTAAGTCCAGAGAAGTGAATGAGGAATGAAATAAGCCCTGTTGGCTGCTAGGTGAAACCAGTGGTTCTCAATCCTGATTACACATTAAATTGGGGAACTGTAATAAATACTGGGTCTTATTTGCAGATTATTTTAATTGATATAGGATGAGATTTTATGAAAGGATTTATTTTAACTCCTCAGATAATTCTAATATGCCACCATAGATGAAAACTCATCAGTTAAGTGATTCTCAAACTTTAATGTGAATCAGAATCAACTATTGAACTTGTTAAACCACCCATTGATGGACCTCTCCCCAAAGTTTCTCATTTAATAGGTCTGTGGTGGGGACAGAGATTTTGCCTTTTTAGCAAGTTTCCAGTTGATGGTGGAATGTGATGATGCTGGTCACAAAGGTCATTATCTGAGACTCACTGCTCTTTGATAAAACAGAAGAGAATGCCTGACAATTTGTTTGGAAGGTATTTAAACAATATGTTTTCATATTAATGTCACATCTGCAATTTCATAAGTTTAAAGGAAAATATTTTATGCAGTGAGTCATGTTAAAACAACTTAGGCCCATATAATAAGTAGTCTTTTTGAAGTAAAATATATCTTGGTAATGTGGCAATAGATGTTAATCTTATCAAAATAAAAGAGATACTTTTTCTTAAAAACTTCTTCCTGAAAAATTTTCTTTAGAAGTATAATTTTGAAGTTTCAAATATCTTCTGTATATTTATATTTTATATAATAGGATCTTGAATTAAATTTAATTAAAGGATATAAAATAAGCATATAAATACTTGAGTACAGTTTATAGCTGTATAAAAAGTGGAAAGGTCAATGATATCCTTAAGCTTTGGATTAAAAAAAAAAGAATATCTTGTTCTAACATTCTTTCACTACATTTAAATTGCTAATTGATTTTAGAGTATGAGTTGTCATTTCTTTTAATTAGATTGAATAAGCATGATGATAATACATGCTACCGTATTGAAAATGAGCAATATGCTTCAGGTGATACAAATGAATATTAATAAACATCACTGTGCTTTTAAATTGCTTAAATGCAAGCCACATATATTTTCTGAAAGTCATTAAAGATTTATGAAAAAGAAATCAAATATTATTTTAAAAAAACTTCCAGCAGTCTTTAGTTAATTCTACTCATGATCCACATGTTTAGAGTTACTTTTTTTCAATGCATCACATTGTCATTTACTCTTGTAAACACAATAAAATACAATTGATTTTTCCATTCTTTTTTGAAAGAAAAGTGTTTATTTTAATGAGAAAATAGTATGTTTTCAAATAATGATTTGCTGTATAATTTTAGATAAAACAATTACTTCTCAAATAAATTGCTTCAAGTTCAGCAGAATTTCACTGCATAATGTGTCTGAGAGATCTGGAGAATTTATGCTAGACCATGATTTTAGAGAGAGAGTGTTAACGCTAATGAACAAAGTATAGTATTCTCTGGGGAATATGGCAGCACCAGGCTCTAAATGTAAGGTTAACCATAAGGACTATAAATGCCAAGTTGAAAAACAGGGACTACAATATAGTAGCAAATAAGGTAATTACACAATCTGATGCATATACGTATAGCAAGGTCATGATGAATGGTGACTCCAAGCCAAAAGACAATATGCTCTACCCTTGGGTACAGGACAATATACTTCAGAGATCAATCATTAACTCACAAACGAAGCATCGATATATAATATACAGAGAGGTCAAGCAGAATACCACAAAAATTGCTATTTGATATATGAGGTAGTTTACTGTTTTAGATTTAGCTGTTCCCACCTACCATTATAATAGAGGCAAACCGATCTGTATATAGAACTGGGCTTAGGTTTTTAAGCGGAGTAATGAAAATGAAAACAAATAATAAATAAACTAAACAGCTTGTTGGGAAATCCAGAGTGGAAAAGAATTGCGCCATTTACAAATGCTACCCTGTCCCTCACCTTTTTACTAGAAGCTATTTGATTTACTCTGTCATCTTTTATTTTGCACTTACTTCGTGTGCGCATACTAACTGGTTTGTAATTTGTACTAGTCCTTACCACATTTAAAGGAAAGAAAGCAGAGAAAACGTAGCTCAGTGGTTGAGCACGTGCTTCCAATGTATAAGGCCCAGGCTTCAACCCCAGTACCTTGTAAAAATAAAAGAGATAAAAACGTTTTCTTATTATTATGTTACTTTTCACTGGTCGCTCAGCTTCATTCAAAGGCTTGGTTGAACAGTGGAAGCTTGTTACTTCCCAAATACCTATCCCCTGAAGCCTGTGACTTTAATAAATACAATTTTATTTAGTCTAACCATTCCACTGATTATTGAATTCCAATACTGGCACTATTGACTCATGTTTGCCTCTTTAAACGTGAGTATTTCCAGTGATGGATAACTATCATTCCCCAAGGTATCTCATTTCATTTTTTCATGACTATTTTAAAATTCACCCATATTTGGAAAGAATGTCTGTGCCCTCTCCTAATTTTTACCTTTTGATCCCACCCTTTAATTACGTCTCTTATTAAAAACAAGATTAATTCACACTTTTTCCTCAGATCAGCTTTCAGCTATTTTAAGATTCCGATTCTCTGGGGATCTCTTGAGGTATCCCCTCTCCCCCAGGCTCCTTTCCAGCCAGTTTTGATTTAGTGAAACAGACAAAGTCAGCTGAAGAATTCCAACTCTTTCCCTGAACAACTGTGTGGGTCTACGCAAGTCATTTGACAAAGTTTTCATCACATCTTAAAATCAAAACAAAAAAAAAACAAGAAAAAAAAATCATCTCTGGAGTCTTGAACTATAGGATACTTTCTTTTCTGTTTTGACAGCAAAACAATTTTGTTGCTCTTTTTTGTCAACTTTTTCAATTTCTGCAGGCCTTTTTGTATTTGATGCATTAACCATGCAATCGTTTAAATCATTATGTGTAATTCTCAAGTATAACAATATCTGGCATGGATTATATGACATCCCTTTCTATTTTTTGAATATGTCATTGTGAAATCTGCATTTATCTTAGAGCACCCTGTGAATAACTTTTTTGTTGCTCTTCATTAGAATAACTTCTGATTTCATTGTCATATTTTTTTAACTTACAAAATGTTTGCTTCATATACTTTCATTCATTTATTGGAAAAAGAAGCAATGGGGACACAAAATTTAGTCCCTAGCCTCATATGTTCTACAATTTTATGGTATGAAATTCTAATATTTTTAAACCTTAGATGTTAAAACTCTTTTTAAATATTATTGTGTCATGTCCAGCTATTCTAAGCCTCCCTTATATAAGGTGAAAGAGTTGCATTTTCCTTTGTTGTCCTTCACATCTGGTTCAATATATGTATTTCCTACTTGGTGACATTTAAATCTAGAGTTCTGCTCTATGTATGGCAAAGGAGAAGTCATATCAAGAGTTATTAAATGTTATTATTTTTTCCTAATGAGAATTCCACCAGATCTTTGAATAATCACATGTTCTTGTCACTACAATATCTTAACTCTTTGCCATGTGTGTCAAGTCTTTTCATGTGTGTCATGAGGTGTTGATCAGTTTGTTTAATTTTTGTTTTTGACATATCATATCCTTCAAGAGAAAGACTATACCTTCCTTTCTCTTCTATCTCTGATAAAATAATTTTGTGAATTATCTAATCCTCTGATTTATGTATCTAAGTACAGAATGAATCTCAATATAGTGTCTTGGTGACAAATATTATTTTGTGCAGAAATGTAAATGGTGAAATACCCACTACTGCTAAAATACCTCATTTAAGAAATAAAAAATCTCTATATTTATAGGCATACAATAAGTTCAAAGCATTTATTGTATATTCATAGTGCACTAAGCACTATATTAAGCAATTCATACAATTCATACAATAATGAATAACATCTAATTATTATTGATTTTTATAAAGATGTTTGAATCTGGTGAACACATACTTTTATCTCATTTCTAGCTATGAGAAAGTATGTTCTTAATTGGTATATTTTATATAAACTATATAATTTGATTTACTATTTGGAATTACTTTTAATTCTCTAAGTTATTGATTGTCACATTGGGTATACATATCATAGGTAAAAAGTTAACATTTCAGTTGGCTTAACTAGATGGTGTATCTACAAACATCAAAAAATAAATATGGTCACTGCACCTTTTTGAATATATGAATAAACTATCACCTTTAATTAAATCTTCATTCTGGCTTGATTACAGATTTTGATTTTCGTTTCTTTCTGTTTGTGGGATTTTAAGAAGGGAAAACAGGGTAGAAGACGGGTAAATAAATTTTGACAGTTCTACAGCTTCAGAGGGGAAATAGACTTCTAGCAAATAAAAGCAAAATTTTTCTTTTAATATTGTAAACATCATTTAGTGGCTAATTGCTGCACAATGTAAAGCTTCTTTCAACTCTAACAATGTACATTACAATATACATCTTGTGAGTTATATTTAATACTTTAGTTGACAAAATTGGCTTTAACTTCTGTTTATAATATCCCTCTTGTTCAAAATATAAGCCAGGTTACTGCTGGTACAGATGTCATTTATTCTCCATAAGCAGAAAATTTTCTGGCAGTGAGACTTTTACTGGGTGAGATGGGAGTTTAGTTTCAGCTTGACTAGTTCAACTAACTCAAGTACTTTAAATCTTCATTTATAAGCCATCCTTTCTCATATTCAGGGAAACAGAATCTCTGTTGGCTTCATCTCAAAGCACAGAAATTCCTTCTAAAACCCTGTGGCTATAGCAGTGGCACTCTAAAGTTACAAATGTCTGTGTGATAACCCTTTTATTCAAAGAAAATGCATTTACTGACTTTAATATAGTCCTTTTATTCCTCGAAACAGAGGCAATTCTAGCCAGTTTATATATTCCTGACTACTGCATTGGAAAAGGAAATCATTCCTATCTAGTGTCCATTCTTTAGAGTCTTTTCTCATCTCTTTCATTTGCATTTTACAAAGGAGGGTTGCCTTTGTAGAGGGCCAATATATAGGGCATTTCAAGACTGACACAGCACTGGCTAGAATTTGTAAGGATGCTATTTAAAAGCACAGATTAAAAAAAAACAAAACTGACTTGTGTTAGCATTGCCCTGAAACAATATCATAGGTTACAGGGAAAAATGTTGCTTGAAAAACTTATGGCTTAATTAACCTAGCAATTACCTTTTCTGTAATCATCAAAAACAAATTTACTTCTAAATAAATAAGGCTTTTCAAAATCGGTAAAATGGAAATAAAATACCTTAGGTAATCAGTCGATTGAAAAATCTTGAAAAAGAAGGAACCATGTCTCTCTGTCTAGTTCATTCCTTTCTCCTCAGCATCTGATCCCAGTGCTAGCTAAATAAATGTTTTTCAGGCTGCAGTGAATAGTAGGTGTTAAATAAAAATCTGATGAATGAATGAATCAATGAATTACTGCTAGATTTTATGCATGACGTATATGCAATATATAAATTGGATTAATTGAAAAGATCATGATTTACAAACATTAAGTCCTTTGGCTAATATAGCATAATATGGAAATATGGAGCTGATTATTTCATACATATTTCTTTATCAAATGAATATGGGCTTCAAATAAACACTTCTGAAACTTATTCTGTACACTATTGGAAAGAGAAAAATACAAAATATTTGTTTATGTGTTTGATTTCTGCTTTTACAATGCAATTAAATTCTGTAAATTGTCTGGAAGCCTCAAGTTCAACAATTCTATTGAACATGTTTTGATTGAGCATGTTATGGCTCTTTTATGCTTGGAAATAAATTATTTTTATCAATTGATGCAATAGGTATGTGTGACAGACTGAGCACTGTAATTTTAGCAGAAATAGAAAACTTTTATGAGGTTATACCTCCATAAAGTGGAAATATGAAATTCATGATAAAGAACAAATACAATAAAAGTCAGAAGAGTTGTGTTCTAAATTTATATCTGCCAATCATCAACTTTGTGAACATGGACAAGAAATTTACCTTCTAAGGGAACTCTATTTAAATGTAGGTATGGTTTTCTTGACTATTTTATAAAATTGGTAAGAACAGCATTGATCAATGGCACACACACTCTAGCTTATAGTGTGCCTGAACTATGAATTTGCAATATTAGCAACAAGAATAATAATAGTTGAATGCACAAAATCTTTGTATAGTATCTATCATCCTGCAACCTAGAAATATATATCCCTATTTTTTTATTTGAACTCCAGTGTCTCTGGCACTCTTAATCATTACTAAATAATCCCTCCAAGTAGTTGAAGGACTAGTATAAAATGTGTAATTATACAAAGATATATTAGGTTTTCATTTGTGATATGCTGACAGAAATAGAAGGAAAGAGGTACAGAAACATGAAGAACAGATAAACTTTCTCTAGAGAAGTTTTTCAAGGCTTCACTGAAAAGGTTATATATGAGCTGGTATTGGAAGTATGAATAGAAATTTTCAAGCCAGGAAATGTGGCTGAAAAGTAAGAGGTAGGGAGGAGAAGGGACAATGGGATGAAAAGGACTTTTCCTCAGTAGAGGAAATATCATTTACACATCTGAAAAAAATGAACTGTCAAGGCTGGGAAACTGTAATCAGTGGCAGATGGCAGAATTATAGGGTTTAATTGGTAAATTTGAGAGGTATGTGAAAATAAATTGTGAAATGCTTCTTATGAGAAAGTTAATGTGTTAGCTTTACCAGTTAGGCATTGGAAAGAAAAGTACATTTTCAAAGAGGAAAATGGTTAACTGTGATTCTAGAGGAAGTATGGAGAGAACATATTAGCAAGAGATGGCAGCAAGTACACCTTTGAGAAAGCTGGCGCAATAACTGAATGATAGATGGTAAGGGCCAGGATTAAGGAAGTAGCAATATTTAAGGAAGGGTTAGATGTAGGAAGCACCTTAAATAACTTTGACAAAATATATGTACAAAGTGTGTATGAGTACTGATAACACATTTTCAAGTATAGTGACAAGATCATTATGTCTTTAATTGAGATGAACTTGAGCTGTTCAGGGGGAATAGTGATAAAGATTCTCATTTGGGGACACCTTAACCTTGAAATGCCATGAAACAGATGGATATATCCCATAGGCAATTACATTTGGAAACCTGTGGCTTGGAAGACAGGATAAGTCAGAAATATGAATCAGCATCTACAGCACCTGAAGTCTTCAGGAAGAATTATAAGCAGAGGAAGAAAGCCAGTGAAAGAAACAGAAAAGGAACAATTAAAGAAGTAGAAGTAGAGTTTCAAGTCGAGAAGCATGTGGCACAATGGAATTGAGAAGTATGGTAGAATGAAAACTAATTCACCAGGATATGAAAATAGTATACACGACCTAATATTCTGTAAACATAAGGGAGTATTAGTATTATAAAGCAGCACTTATTAATTAGGTAGCAAAGGATGAGAGCACCAGTGAAATTAAAAACACAATTTATGTACTTGTTCTCAAATAATCTCAATGTAACACTAAATGAATGTTGAGCTATTTTGGATTTAAATAGTTAAATTCACTTCTTCTATTTATGAAATTGGCAGTAAATCCATTTAAATAATAAGAAAATATTTTCATTTTTCTTTTAAAATGAATAATTTATTGATTGAAAAATAACAAAAAAAGCACCATGAAATAATTTTTGAGTACCACAAGTGCCAAACACTGAGATAAATGCTTATATGGATTATATAATTATTGCTTTCATTAACCTAATGAATTATTACTTTATTTAATATACACATAAGAAACTTGAAGAAGAGAGAATTTAAGTATCTTGCTTATCCTTATATTGCTAGAAAGTGACATCCCTAGATCAGACTGAGGCAGTTCTACAACTTTGATTCATGAAGCAGAATTTATTCATTCCCCTGTCAATTATTCATATTAAAAGATGCATGTTCTTCATCAAATATTTGTAGATACCTAGGTATTTCCTATCATAATACAGCATAATTTTGATGTTTTTTAATGAAGTAAGTGGTAAATTCAGTCCCCAAAGATCATTACATATGTTTTTGGCTATACAAAGCAAAATGTGCAGGCTAAAGATAGGATATCACAATACCATAAAAAAACTAAGGCGCTGTACCTGACTGAATTTCAAAAGTTTATGATTCAATATCTAATAGAAGAGGCTCACAATGCTAAGAAGATGAGATTCAATTAAATTAGAGAAGAAAAAAATCGGAAGTAGGGGACAGCCAAAATGGTGACAGAGTAAGGAGCTCCTGGAGTCAGCTCGTGCTAAAGGACAATTAGTAATCACCCAGCAATATCTAAAGCAACTGTTTCGGGGGTCCCAGGAGACTAGAAGAGTATTCTGCAACATCCTTAAAAGTATGGAAGGAGGAGACTGCCCATCTGCAGACAGGATTCATGAGTAGAGCCCTCCACGCCACAGAGGTTGGTGCCCATGGCACAAGCTACCTTGGGAGCTATTCTGTGGCTGGAGTTGGAAGCTCCATTTCCCAAAAAACAGAGGAGGAAGATCCAGTGTGACACTGACTTCAGCTACTGATTAGTAAATTTGGTAGGCTAAAGTATAATCCTAGAAACAGCTAAACTTTGAGCCTGTCCAGGTCAGAAGGTGGCCAGTAGCTGCTATTTTGATTCCACTCCCCGCATGAAGGGAAGCCTGGCTGACTGAAAACCCAGTGAAGTTAAGGACTGGCTTCTTTCCACCAAGATCAGACTGCAGACCTAGCCTAGACTCCAGCCCCATCTCCAGCAGAGAGGAAGCTGGAGGGACCTGAACCAGGCAACTGCAGGTGCTGTCCGCTGGCACAGACTGAATAGTCGGATACCTGGGGCTGCTTCCCTGCACCCCAATAGGATAGGAGAGGTGCTGGGTATCCTCAGCCTCTCCAGGCAATGACAGGCATTTTCAGCCCACATGAGCTGGTATGCTGAGCAACTTCGAGTCCATCTCCACCTCTGCCTCCTGTAGGATAGTAGGGGACTGATGCTCCCTAAGCTTCTCAGGGCAACTGTAGGCACTTTTGGCCTGCACAAACACAACAGTTGGGCACCTGTGGCTCCACCCCCATCAGCAATAGGACAAGAGATGGACTGTCTTTGCCCAGCCTCTCTGGGTAACTGCAGGGACTTTTGGCCCACACAGCCTGGACTGGTGGGTACTTGTGGATCCACCCTCTCCCCCTAATAGAAAAGGAGGGGCTGGTGTTTCCACAGTCTTTTCAGGCAATGGCAGACACTTCCAGCCTTCATGGACTGGATTGTTGGATGCCTATGGATCCACCCCCATCCCCAATAGGATAAGAGGGATCTGGTTTCTCCACAGCCTCTCTGGACAAAAGTGGGTACTTTCAGCCTACAGGGACTGAACTGTTGAGTGCCTGTGGAACCAATCCCATGTCCTAATAGGATAGGAGGAGGCTGGTGTTTCCTCAGACTCTCTGAGCAATAGCAGGTATTCTCAGCCTAAAGGGACTGAACTGTTGGCTCTCGTAGAACCACCCCCACCAACCAATATGATAGGATGGGGTTGGTGTTTTCTCAGCTTCTCTGGGCAATGGCAGTACTTTTGGGCTACAGGAACTGAACTGTTGGGCATTGGTGGTCCCATTTACACCCCCTAAAGGGCAGAAGGGACAGTAGTCTCTCAGCCTCTCAGGGAGAATACAGGTGTATTCAGGCCACACAGATTAGATTGTTGGGCACTCCAGAGGATCCATTCCCACTCCCAGCAGGGAGGGGGTCTGGAGCTACACCAGTTTACATGGGCAACTGTGGTCATTTTGGACCCACATGGCATAGATTGCTGCCCACAACTATAGATACATCCATGCCCAAAGTAGGGGAGAAAGGGGTGTGAAGATTCATCAGTCTTTTTGGGCAAATACAGTCTTATCCTTCCCAACTTGGTTAATTATACACAGTTGCAGCTCTGTCCCTACTCCTGACAGAGGAGAAAGGTGGGAGAAGCTTCATCAATTCCTGGGTCAATGTGGGCAGCTTCAGCCTCCATAGCTTACAGCACCAACTACATCCTCGACTCCTACTACACAACAAGCAAGGGAGAAAAGACAAGAAAGGCCTAAACTAAAGGGAGAAACTGCACCCAGAATAAATACATCTAGCAAGCCAGATGTGAAAACACCAACAAAAAATTACAATCCATACCATGAAACAGGAAGATATGGAGCAGTTAAAGAAACAAGATAAGCCTACAGATGGCATAAAGGAGTTGAGACAACTAATCATAGATGTTCAAACAAATCTTCTTAATAAATTCAATAAGATGGCTTAAGAGATTAAGAATATTAAGAAGACACTGGGGGAGCACAAAGAAGAATTTGAAAGCATACGTAGAAAAATATCAGACCTAATGGGAATGAAAAGAGAAATAAAGGAAATAAAAAATACACTGGAGGCATATAACAGCAGATTTGAGGAAGCAAACATACAAAAGAACAGACGGAGAAAAGAATGGAAAAAATTGAACAGGGTCTCAGGGAACAAAATGACAGCAAGAGATGTGCAAACATACATGTCATGGGTATCCAGAAGGAGAAGAGAAGGGAAAAGGGACAGAAGGAATATTTGAAGAAATAATGGTGGAAAATTTCCCAACCCTATTGAAGGATATAGATATCCATGTCCAAGAAGCAAAATGTACTGCCATCTGAATAAATCCAAATAGACCAATTTACTAATCGGAATGTCAAATGCCAAAGACAAAGAGAAAATTCTGAAAGCAGCAAGAGAAAAACAATGCATAACATAAAAGAGATACCCAATAAGATTAAGTGCAGATTTCTCATCAGAAACCATGGAGGCAAGAAGGCAGTTGTATGATATATTTAAGATCATGCAAGAGAAAAACTGCCGGTCAAGTATTTTATAACTGGCAATATTATCTTTCAAAAATGAGGGTGAGATTAGAATATTCACAAATAAAAAGGAACTGAGAGAGTTTATAATAAAAAGACCAGCTTTGCAGGAAATACTAAAGAGAGTGTTACAGCCTAAAAAGAAAAGACAGGAGAAAGAGACTTGGAAGAGAGTCTAGAAATGATGACTGTATCAGTAACAGTAACTAAAAGTCTCAAAAGAGTGGTGAAAATAAAATGACAGATAACACCCAAAGATCAAAATGGATGAAATAGAACTGGCTTTAAGTAATAACATTGAATGTTAATGGGTTAAACTCCCCAATCAAAAGACACAGACTGGCAGAATGGATAAGAAAATATGAGCCAGCTATATACTGTCTGCAAGAGACTCACCTTAGACCCAAGGGTGCCAATAGATTGAAAGTGAAAGACTGGAAAAAGATATTCCACACATGCAGTAACCAAAAAAAAAAAAAAAAAAAAAAAAAAAAAAAAAAAAAAAATGAGGTAGCTCTACTTGTATCAGATGATATAGATTTTAAAAGCAAAACTTTTATTAGAGACAAGGAAGGACATTACTTATTAATTAAAGGCATGATTCTCCAGGAAGAAATAACAATCATAAATGTATATGAACCTAGCCAGGATTCCCCAAGATATATGAGGCAAACACTGGCAATCCTGAAGGGAGAAAAAAGACATGTCTACAATAATAGTTGGAGACTTTAGTACACCACTCTCACTATTGGATAGAACATCTGGGCAGAAGATCAATAAAGAAACAGAGAGCTTGAGTAATATGATAAATGGACTAAACCTAACAGACATATACAGAACACTGCACCCCAAAACAGCAAATATAAATTCTTTTCAAGTGCTCATAGATCTATCTCCAGGATAGACCATATGTTGGGTCACAAAGCAGATCTCAATAAATTCAACAAAATCAAAATTATACAAAGTACTCTCTCTGATCATAATGGAATAAAGTTGGAAATCAACAAGCAGCAGAAAAAGGGAAAATTCACATATATATGGAGTTTAAACAAAACACTCTTAAATAATCAGTGGGTCAAAGAAGAAATTTCAAGAGAAATCAAGAAATATCTTGATATGAAAGACAATGAGAATACAACATATCAGAACCTAAGAGATGCAGTGAAGGCAGTGTTGACAGGAAAATTTATAGCCCTCAATACTTACATTAAAAAAGAAGAAAGATTTTAAATCAATGACCTAACTACATAGCTGGAGGAACTAGAAAAAAAAAAAAAAAAAAACAGCAAACTAATCCCAAAACAAGTAGAAGGAATGAAATAACAAAGATCAGAGCAAAAATAAATGAAATTGAGAACAGCAACAACAAAAAATAGAATTAACAAAACCAAAACTTGGTACTTCAAGAAGGTAAACAAAATCAACAAACTCTTAGCTAGACTGACTAAGAAAAAAAGAGAAGATGAAAATAAATGAAATAAAAAATGAAAACAGGGACATTACTACTGACCCCACAGAAATAAGAAAGATCATAAGAGGATACTAGGAACAACTTTATGCCAAAAAACTGGACAAAATGGAAAAATGGAAAAATTCCTACGAACGTACAAACAACCTACACTGACCCTAGAAGAAATAGAAGACCTCAACAAACCAATCACAAGTAAAAAGATTGAAATAATCATCAAACAGCTCCACAAAATGGAAAGCCCAGGACCAGACAGATTCACAGGTGAGTTCTACCAAGCATTCAAAGAAGATTTTATACCAGTCTTACTCAAGCTCTTTGAAAAATTTGAACAAAAAAAATGCTAGTAAACTCATTCTATGAAGCCAATGTTACCCTAATGCCAAAGCCAGATAAAGATATTATGGAAAAAGAAAATTACAGATCCATTTCTCTAATGAATACAGATGCAAAAATCCTTAATAAAATAATTGCTAATCGAATCCACACCATATTAAAAGAATTATTCACCATGATCAAGTGGGTTTTACACCAGACATGCAAGGGTAGTTCAACACAAGAAAATCAATCAGCATAATACACCACATTAATAAATCAAAGAAGAAAAATCACATGATCTTATCGATGGATGCAGAAAAGTCATTTGACAAAATACAACATCCTTTTTTGATAAAAAAAATACTATGAAAGATAGGAATTGAAGGAAACTTTCTCAACATGATAAAGGCCATATATAAAAAACCCACAGCTAACATTGTATTCAATGGTGAAAGAATGAAAGCTTTCCTGTTGAGATCAGGGACAAGAAAAGGGTGTCCACTGTCATCCCTGTTGTTCAATACAGTGCTAGAGGTTCTAGCTAGAGCAATTAGGCAAAAAAAAAAAAAAAAAAAAAGGAAAAGAAAAA